>CM041781.1:251560027-252160027 GCA_023374045.1 Limonium bicolor | reverse complement strand
ATTTCGGGCCTAAAATTTTGTCAAAGCCCGGCTCTTTTTTAATTTGGGCCTAGTTTTCTTGTGCAAGCCCGCCTAAAATTTTTTTCAAGCCCGATTTTTTGGGCTTTTTCCGGGTAGGGTCACCGGGCCGGGTGAGTTTGATCAGCTCTTGTTCGAAACTAGCAAGGGTGCTGGGGGATTTTATTTCACTTCAGCTCGTATTATAACTCTTGTTTTATTTTTCGCAAATATATACTGAATCTTCTCACGGCTTAACTAGTCAAAACATGTTAGAAGGAGACTAGAGGTCTTGAGTTTGAATCGCGGGAGAAGCGAGGCTTGTTTCTATTTTTAGGACGCTAGCCAAACACGGCCTTATGCCCCCCCCCCCCCCCCCCACCCCCCCCCCCAACACGGCCCACCCTCGATCAGGTCCGATTTTTTTGCAATCCAACAACCCCAAATAAGGCCCATTATTTTTTAGTTAGCCCATAAAAAGCCAATTGGCTTTTCCCCACAAAAACCCTAGTCTTCTGTTTATAAAAGAACAAACATAAACCCTACTGTAGCGATGATTTTAACAAGCCAGCCGGCATAAAGTATAACCCATGTTTTTCTCTTGCTTTAGAATGTTCCTTTTGTCTTCCTCAGTTTTGAAATCCCGAGACTAAACCTAGACGCCTACAGTCTTATCCTCGAATTTTCATCCCTAGTAACCCACCGAGCTTGCCCTTTTTTCTCACTGTTTCAATTTTGTTTTGCTTCAGAAATCGACAGAGTAAGTGGAGTTCATCGTTTTCCTTCACCTTCGAATCCCTGCTTTTCTAGATTAGTCTCAGTATCTTTACTACACACTCTCTCTCATTTTCCTTTCCTTTTCTCTTTCGGTCTCGAATCCGTCAACCAAATGAACCAGAATCGATGATGGTTAGAGAAGTCGCATCTCTATCGGGATCTTGGTCTTGAAACATGAGTTTGTTCTTATATTCTTCTTGCACCTGATTTCTCCATCCTGCTATCTCATCGTTCTATTTCTTGCTAATGCTCATCACTCTAAAAAAACTCTATATTCTCACTATGCACTTAAGTCACAAACGAGTATCAAGACCACCAGGAATTTTCATTGTCATTTTCTATCTAATGCTCACTACTGCTGCTACATTTTACTTTCAAAAGCATTTCAGTTATTAAGCGCATATCTGATTATTCTGTGGATACGTTGTTTTGAAGTTAATCTGGCAACTCGATGAGCTCCGGGCCTTACAAAGATTTTTTTGTCTCAGGAATAAACTCACCCCATGTCGAGACAAAAGTCTCGGTTTATAGTCCCGATTTCTCATTCTCTGTTTACCTGCGTACTAATATTGTGTGGTTTGGTCTACACCAACACCTTGAACCAGATTCTGGGTGATGTTATATCATCTTCTTGTGTATCAGTCTCGTTTTATTTCTGTTTAAGTTCTCTTCTCTAAGACCCCATCCAGACTCGATGCAAGGCAGTTCATGCGTATCTTAGGTTGGGTTTCAATTGCTTCTGTTATTATGTTTGTTTTCGGAGCTAGTTTGGGGTTCTCGCTATTAGTCTTCGTTTTAGATGCGAATAAGAGATCCGAAGATGTTCATTAATCAATTTGAATATGTTAATAATCAAATTTTCTGGTTATTCTCTTTTGTCTTCTCGGATATATAGGCTGACTCATATGTCCACTGGGTGTGCATTCTCTCCCGATCTTAAATCTCTTTCAAATTGTTCGAATGATCATTGTTATGGCTATTACTCCATTCCGTCGTTGGCCATTGATTTATAGTTGGTTTTTTAGGTCCGGACTTTTAGTTATTGTAAGGTGGAAATTGTGACTGAGAGTTCTGATTATTGGTTCATAATTTGTGTCATGTTTACTTATCTTGGTTCGTTAAACGTTGGTTAAAATCTGTTCCCATAATCTGCCCACATGTGCTATATCTCTATGAATTCTAGAGACTGCTGTTTATTATCTAGTTTCAAAGTTGACTTGAATAAATTCTACCGTTCGAGATGACTCGACTGCTCCTGCCACATAAAGTGCAGAATACCCACCTGCAATTTGGAGTCAGCATTTTCATTTTTTAGTTTAGGGAAAATTCACAATATACCCCTCTTTTCTTTTGTAATTCACAATATATCCCTGTAAGTTTTCGTAATTCAACTTTAATCATGCTTAAATGTTGTCCAAAATTGATGAAATTTTACATGGACGATGCTAAAGTGTTATATTTTGGTCTAATATCACATTTGAAGTTTTTTAAGCTCACATGTGACCTGTGGGACCCAATGAAAATTATGACATGTTTATTGGGTCCACATGTCACATATAAGCTTAAAAAACTTTAAATTTGATATTGACCAAAATATAAACTCATCTCCATTCTGAAGATAAGATGTGGTGGTTGACTTTCTTCCAATCTTTGTAGTTCTTAGTTACCTTTTAATTTCATTTCTTTTTTGTTGTTTGGCTAACTGCAACCATGGGCTAATGTGTGCTACCTTGTTTGTTTTCCTCTGTTATTTTCTTAGCTCTGTACATGAAAACCTTGTTATCTCCATCCTAGTACTTGTTCTATACCCCATGACATTAGAGATTGTTTAATGGATGTGTTTTAATTGCCTAATGACTACCATTTATGCATGTCTAGGATTATGATGTTTGTGTTCGCTTTAACCACATGGTACTTCAATGATCACAGCTCAGTTTGCTTACATGCTTGTGTATTGTTATGAGTGAGAGCTTGATTACGCTTTAATACTGCTTTGTTTCATGAATTTCTCGTATGTTTAAGCTACTGAAGTCATGCTTTAACCCCACAATTTTAATCAATAAGGAGTTCATGAGTTAAAATGGGGAATGAATATGCTAAGCAACATAGGTGTTAGACTTACGCTTCTGTTCCACTTCTGAATAGTTAACACCTAATTAGGACTAATCATACAATTTTCAGAAATTTGTCATTGGCCTTTGAAATCTGATGACCTCTTGACTTAGAGCAAATCAGGGGCGACTGGAATGGGGCTAATAAATTTGAATCGTTACTTAGGCTTATTTTTGTTATGAATAGTTCTGCATTTAATTTGGTCTTTGATTATTACTATCCTTCCCTTATAGATTTATTCTCTTGCACAACCCTTGTTGACCATTGGGATAAGAAATAGAGGTGGATAATAAATTAACTAGCAACCCACATTTTAGAAACCAGTGTATATACCCAAAACTTTATCATTAAAGTTCATGATATGTTTACTAGGTTGTTTATCTCTAGTTTCAAATTCATAATTATATGTATATATGTTCATACTGCATAGTTTAGCTTAACAATTGTTGGGCCCAGCCTAATATAGAGGTCAAATACATAGGAAACCTAGATTGCCCATAGGCCACCTGTTGTGCAAAATAGTAGTGAAACTATCTTGCTCACTAATGAGCAGTGAACCCAGTCGTTGTAGTGCAACAAGGTCGTATCCACAGGGACTTCGTAACTATCTAATTAATTATAAGCTTAGTAAAGGTGCAAGAAGATAAATAAAAGTGCATAAATGTAAATTGGGGGTTTTCGGGGTTTTGGTTGTGATTGGAGAAATAAATGAAAAGCAATAAAACTAAACTATCTAATCTAGGATAGATGTAGCTCGGGATGGATCCTTGCACCCATGACCCTTTTACTACCGATTGTCGACTCTTGAACTCTCAGTTGAACAACGACAACTCTTGTATAACTAGCAACCAAACCTTGATCTACTAGTCCTAACCAAATATAGAAAAAATAGATAATGACTCTCTAAACCTAAGATGAGCCAAATCTTACTTAGTTAATTTTAACCTTCACAACCAGTTAGGATTAACCTCACTAAGTAGCATTAAGCACAAGTTCCCCCTAAGTTGCAATGAAATCTATCTCAGAACTACTGATGATAAATTACATTGATTTAGCCCTGACGGTTTAGGCTTGTATCTCAGAAAACCTCATGTTGAGAGAAACCCACATTAATGCCTGAATAGTCGGCGACCTAGAATCTATCTCAAGGCCTAATATCGACAGATTCAGAGCAACCAACACATTCCAACACATAGATAACAAATTGGATAAAACCTAAACAAATCCCCAAATCATGAGTGATAGGTTTAGAATCCATAAACACTCAATAATTATCTTCTTTAAGCACAAGGACTAAAATAAAGCATAAACACAAGTTCAAGGTTCAACAATTGAGTTTTGGGGATTTTGGGCCAAAATCCAAATCCCTAACTACAAGTGAGGTCAAGCTTGCATTAAAGCACAAATAAGAGAAGAGGGAGAAGAGATAGCCATGAATAAGGTTGGAAAAGAGCTTCAATGGCGAGGGGGATCTTCCTCTTCTTCTCCTTCTTTTTCTTCCTTTCTTCTTCTTCCTCTCTTCTTTTCTTCTTTTATGCGCGTCGCTTGTGTGCACGGCTCGACTCCCCTTCTCTTTCTTCTTTTTCTGCGTTTTAAACGCGTGTTACTGCTGCATCTGGGGATTGGTCTGGGTTCACGTCCGGGGATTAAACCCGGACCAACCTACGTGGCGTGTTCTCGTTGGCTGGCCTCGCGTGGATAGATGACGATGGCTCAAAAATATAATTTTTGTTAGGTGGACACAAACCCGGACCAGGGTCAAAATTAGGCAGAAAGTGTGTTATGGGTGTGGTCCAGGTTTGTAAACCCGGACACAAACCCAGACCAAACATCCAGAAAGTAACTTCAACTTGTTTCTGCTCCAATTTCTTCGTTTTGGCTCTGATTTTGGATCCGCTTGCGCCCACATGTTCGTCTCTTCATCTACTTTACTCCTAGCTATGCTATTCATCCTTTTTCAATAATAATTGTGTAAAATACCCATAAAACACAAAACTAGAGGAAAACTACCTAGAGTGAAGAAATGAGCATGAAAAGTGTAGATAAAACATTGATAAAGCACATGAATATACCTCTAAAACATGATCATTTATTCACTCATCACACCCCACACTTACCTTTTGCTTGTCTCAAGCAAAACCAAGCACCCTAGCAAGTAAGGAATGCTCAAGACTAACAAATACTAACATGAATTGTAGGATAAGAGAAGAAGCAAAAAGTGATTAAAACCTTTGAGGAGTGTGAACCATCTCTTAGTGGTGGCATGGGTGTGCTTAGGGAAAACCAAAATCTAGAGTTTCGGGGTATGATCTAGAGTGCTTCAAAGTTCTAAAGATTAGGTGACTTAGAGAGCTTTTACCATGGCCAACTTCTCTCAAGAATGGGCATTAAGAAGAAAACAAAAGGAAAAATAGATTTATGCATTTGTTTCACTTTTGCATAAGAGATGAGAAGATAAAATTTTGGCATCAAGACTTTACATTTAAAAACACTCAACTCTCATTGTTAGTTACCAATGGCGTCTCACAAGTCCCTTAAAGGATTTTTCATAAAGAAGCACCCCTTAGCAATCCCTAAGAGAGAAGATGAAAGAACCCCTAAGCAATAAAAATCCAACCATTCAAGATCATTTGGTCACACCGCATGTAAAATGCTCCTCAAAAGCAATCAAAAAGAAAAATTTGAGCATTTATCCCATAATTTATAACAGTATTTGTTCTTACTGAGAACAACTCACAACACAAGGGTCCAAGTTTTTGATTTAGGACAACTGCAAGATAAGCATAGAGATTAAGCATTTAAGCACACAATTCACTGAAAAGGTCACTTCCCCACACTTAATTTGAACAATGTCCTCATTGTTCACCAGACAAACCAGGGAAGGTTTCAGAAGACCTTTTCAGGAAGCAGACAAAGAGAAAACATATGGGGCACAAGCTATCCCTGGCAGAAGAATGCCTTAGAATCAAAATGAAGGAGAAGTGAGAGACACAAAATTAAAAGAAACTAGTATTCCCTTAGGATTATTTTTGCTGCATTGAAGGAACTCCCCCACACTTGAGCTTTAGACGCAGTTAGCACAGCTTGGTTGCGGTGTGGACTTTAAGTTGCACCTGCATAAAACATTAGAAGCAACCAACTACAAACGAGGTTAAAAGTTAGCAAAAACAAAATCAAAGGAGAACTTAACAAATTAAAATAAATGAAAATGAAAGAAAATCATCCGGGTTGCCTCCCGGGAAGCTGCCCTTCTTTAAGGTCTTTGGCTAGACCATACCACCTTGAAGTCATTCGAGATCGAATATGAACGTTGAAGTCGGCTTCAACAGGTGGGTGGGGCGGGCATCATGAATCATTGAAAAATGACCCGGATCAAAAGGAAATGTTACCTCAACACTGAAGTTTCGATAATATAAGCTCCACCGATCTTTCTTGTGGTGGGAGTGATGAGGTTGTTGATCCTTGGTGTGAGGATCAAATTGTGGTGGAGCCTCCTCTTCAAATTTAAGGATGAAGACATCCTTATCTTCAATGAGCGGTGTAGGAGAGCTCCGGGGCGGACTTTATCTTCTATCTCTGGTCCGGGATCAATGGGGAAAGTGGCCTTCACACTTTGTGGGTGAACTTTGAGTTTCAACCCTACTTCATTGGTGCACGGGTGGGGAAGGCCTTGACCATCCATGTGAAGATCAAAGATAGATGGCTCCTCCTCCTCAGTTTCGAGGATATAGACATCCTCGTCTTTGGGGTGAGGCTCATAGGAAGAGCCTTGATGGACATCAACTTCAGGGGGTGGCTCCTTGAAGTAGATAGTGGAACGTTCCTTTGATGAATCGAAGGGAAGTGGTGTCTCCTCCTTCTCAAAGTTAAGAATGTGATCATCATCATTGTCTTGATGAACAAGGGAGGTGGAGACAAATTGGTGGTTGACTTCAAAGGGAGGAAACTCCATGAGGTCAAAGCAGAAACTCTCTTATGATGAGTTGTCTTCATAATCAAGCTGGTGGTTGTTTGGCGGTGGACTCTTTGGTTCAAACAAGAGAGGAGTAGGAGAGTAGCTTAATTCCTCAACAGGTTACTTCTCCTCATGAACCACTTCATTCAGTTGTTGAACTCGTTACTCTATGTGTTGTGGCTGAGCTAGCGTTCTTTGCTGGATCATTTTTGAGGTTCCATACTTTGAGGTAAAATCTGCCACCATTTCCCTCAAAGTGGCGTTGTTTCGCTCTATTGCAACTATAGGACAATGGGAACTCTCGTGTTCTCTTTCACATGCTCGGCACACAATCCATTGATTGTAGTTTTCTGTGCCATAGGGATAACCATACCAACCTTCTACTTGATCATAATAACCATCCATCAGCTTAAAGTTCCTACGAAGAAAAAGAAAAAAAATTATACACAAAAGGGCAAATAAAGAAATGAAAAAGGTGCACGAAAACTAAAAAGATAATTAATCAGATAGTTATACTGAAGTCCCCGGCATCGGCGCCAAAAACTTGTCTTGCAAAATAGTAGTGAAACTATCTTGCTTACTAATGGGTAGTGATCCCAGTCGTTGTAGTGCAACAAGGTCGTATCCACAGGGACTTCGTAACTATATAATTAATTATAAGCTTAGTAAAGGTGCAAGAAGATAAATAAAAGTGCATAAATGTAAATTGGGGGTTTTTTGGGGTTTTGGTTATGATTGGAGAAATAAAAGAAAAGCAATAAAACTAAACTGTCTAATCTAGGATAGATGTAGCTCAGGATGGATCCTTGCACCCATGACCCCTTTACTACCGATTTTCGACTCTTGAAATCTCAGCTGAACAACGACAACTCTTGTTTAACTAGTAACCAAACCTTGATCTACTAGTCCTAACCAAATATGGAAAAAAACAGATAATGACCCTTTAAACCCAAGATGAGTCTAATCTTACTTAGTTAATTTTAACCTTCACAACCAGTTAGGATTAACCTCACTAAGTAGCATTAAGCACAAGGTCCCCCTAAGTTGCAATGAAATCTATCTCAGAACCACTGATGATAAATTACTTTGATTTAGCCCTCACAGTTTAGGTTTGTATCTCAGAAAACCTCATGTTGATAGAAACCCACATTAATGCCTGAATTGTAACACCCCCAAACACTGGCCTAGGAGTTAGGGGTGTCACACGCCGCGTATTATTACATAATGACGCAAGGCTCTAATAAACGAACTTAAACAAGTACCAAACAAGGCCCAAAACGAATACTTGCATAAAAGTATAACAAAGAGATGTTGAAACATCCCAAAAGTCATTACAGAACCCACCAAACGAATATCCAAAAGCGGAAGCTAACTGAAGAGGCCCAAAGGCTCAAAATCAAATACAAATGTCTCAAAAGAATTCAAATAATGAAACAAACTAAGCTCCAGAGCTGAGCAAGTGACCTTCGCCGATCAATCTGCAATGTTAGATAGAGTAGGGGAATGAGCAACAACTATGCCCAGTAGATGACCAACTTCATCAACCAGCATGCTCAAAACATTTTAAGAATAATAACAAAACAGAAGGAGTCGCAAGGAGTCCATAAACATGTCAGGAAGCAGAAGCAGAAGTTCATACCATAAAGGACTAAACAAAATCAGTAACAGAAAGAATCAGAAAACAGAGCGGGACACTAGCTGATCACGGTATACAGACAGAACGAGCAACCAGCTCGTGAACAGAACGAGGAAACCTCACTCGTAAACAGAACAGATGAAACACCTGTGAACAGAACGGGGAACATCACCCGTGAACAGAAGGATCCTACATAGCGCGCTACGAGACAGCGAGACTAGCCATCCCAAGGTTCAGACACAGAGATAACTAGGTCCCAAAACAGAAGCTTAAAACAATTAAGCATATGTGCACCAAAGGCACCAGAAAGCACATAAGTAGCTTGGAAATCAGAAGGGGAATCCCACCCCGCAAACGGAAGTCAAAACGGAGCTCAAACGAGCAAGTTATGGTCAAAACAGAAGCCCGTCCGAACTTGTGTCCGGACATCAATGTTCGGACACAAGTCGAACCTTAAAACAGAGGCAGGGACAGAGGTGTCCGAACATCAAAGCTCGGACTGATGTTCGGACGCTTTTCGGAAAACAAATACGTGTAGAGTCCGAGCTTGTGTCCGGACATCAATGTTCGGACACAAGTCGAAGCAAAAACAGAAGAATGAGAACAGTGTGTCCGAACTTCTGTCCGGACTTACAATTTCGGACACCATTCGAGACTTGTAAGTCGGACTCGTCCTCACACCCCGTCCGAACATCGAAGCTCGGACGGAAGTTTGGACACGTCAAAAAGTTCAGAACTTCAAAGCGCAGAAGGGCATGTCCGAACTTCCAAGGTCGGACGGAAGTTCGGACGCGCCGAAAAACTCAAAGAACAAAGGCGATTTTCACACAAACAGAGGCACCAAAACAATGTCAAAACATTATAAGTTAGCAGAAAACAGCCTTGGGGGTTTGTAAGAGTTAAAACGGCATTAAACAGACAGTTCACAATCACAATTTCAAGACAAAACACAACTCGAATCAGAACCGGAACGAAACTCCCCAAGGCTGAACACACAAGCCGAATCCATAAGCCACCTACCTCGATAATCAGCAGACGGAAACCAATCTGAACAGTAGAGCCAACCAACGAACAGAATTCCCGAATGCAGAACGACAATACACCCGAACAACGCAACTGAAGATCAGACCGAAATCAGAACCAAATTCCCAAATCAGAAACTGCCATCGCAAACGAATTCATAATTCGTACCTGAATCTAACAGCAAAGGAACCACAGAGGAGAGTCCGAACACAGCCACACAGAAGGATTGAAGATTCTGACAGCAGATTGCAGAAACCTAAATCAGAACGGGGGAAGGTTTCCCAAATGCAGAATTGAACGAGAATAGACTACGCTCTTACCTTATACTGAAACCGGTTACCAGAACGAGGTAGAATCCACAGCAGAATTCCAAGAGGAGCCACAATCCACAGCACTTGAGAGGATGAGCAGCACGTAACTTTTGAGAGAGAGAACAGAGAAGGGAGCGCACTAACGGTTTCCAAATGAGCGAGGGTTAGAACGTGATTGAGAGTGAGGGGAATTAAGGAAATAACTTTACTGATTTAATTACCTATCAGTAATTAGAAGGGGGACGGAAAATGACCCATTAGTCCTCGCCTTTAATTAAAAGGACTCCCATGTCCTGAAGGATTAAATAACTCATTTAATCAGCTTGTAACAAGATAGAATACAAAGGAAATTCTGAAATAAACTTTGGGTTATAACATCACCTCCCCCTTAAAAGAATTTCGTCCTCGAAATTAAAACATACCTACTGCTCGAAGAGGGCGGGAAACTTGGAACGCACATCGCTTTCGACCTCCCAGGTCGCCTCTCCCTCTGACTGACCCGACCACTGCACCTTCACCAAGGGCATGGTCTTACTCCTGAGCTTACGAACATCTCGAGCTAAAATCCTCGAAGGAACTGCTTCAAAGGTGAAGTCCTCCCTCAACTGAAGCGGACTGAAATCAATCACATGCGATGGGTCCGGAATATACTTCCTCAGCATAGACACATGGAAGACACTGTGAACTCCAGCCAACGACGGTGGCAAAGCCAAACGATAGGCAACCGGTCCGATCCTCTCCAGGATCTCAAAAGGACCCACAAAGCGAGGGCTAAGCTTGCCTCTCTTCCCAAACCGAACAACTCCTCGAACTGGAGAAACCTTCAGATACACATGGTCGCCCACCTCAAACTCTAGAGGTCGTCTCCTCTGATCGGCGTAACTCTTCTGACGAGTCTGAGCCACAAGCAAGCGCTCTCTGATAGACTGAATCTTAGCTACAGCATCTTCAACCAAATCCGGCCCAACAACTGGCCTCTCCTTCAGATCATCCCAACAGATGGGTGATCTGCACCTCCTGCCATACAAAGCCTCAAACGGGGCCATCCCGATACTAGTCTTGTAACACCCCTACTACGCACTTAACATTAAATGGAATCGCAGCGGAAAAATAACTAAACGATTCGGTGCTACAACGCCGTCAACCACCCACGTGGTTAACAAGGCACAATAAATACAAGTGTACCGGTCTGATGATCAGACTCCCGAGCATTAGGTACTAACAACCATATATACACATAACCAACATACCGAGTATTTAATACAACCGTCACTGAAACTGTAAACGACCATCACTATAATACAACTGTGCCAAAATACAACGCCACGGGAGCACAGGCGCATCCCGGGCCTACCGTCCAAAAGTAATCAAAAGTATGACATAACCTTGATCTACAACCACTCTGCTTCCTCGATCCTCATCCTGTAGTATAAATATGGAGCCCCCGAGGGGGTCAGCAACCCTTGGCTGGTATGGTTAACGCGCAGCCCATCGGCTACCGGGATACGCGCAACTAATTGTCATGATGACATGGCATTCATTTTAAACATAACATAACATATGGCATAGCAACATTATTGCATAGCACAACATCACATACATAGTGGATACTCTTTCCACAATAACAAACCAAGAAGGTTAAACAACATAAGAAGCCTAGAGAATGGTTCACTCTCATGTTAAGCTTGTTACACACACTCATTACCGTTCTGTTATTCGAACGAGTAACTTAAGTCACAGATGGTTCGGATATTATGACCCGAACACACCACACAACACATGTTCCCACTAAACCGATCATAAGTCAGAATAGGTAAGCTTTGGAGGAAGCTAGCGGGAGATCGAACGCCAAATAAAGGAGAACAATCTTAACAACATAAGAGTCGAATCTGATACAGATATCTACTCTTAAACTTACATGCATGACCGGACAACCGGATTCCTCACTTCCCAGTTAGCACTTGTTAGAAGTTCAACAGTGGAACTTAACAAACAATTCACAAGAAGTGGTAAGTCATGTTAGACACACACAAAAAGTGGTATCAGAGCGAAGTATCGCTCTGATGACTAGAATACCGAGCTTAGGAATATACCGAGTTAGGAAACCTAACCACAGTTACCTAAGTGAGCAGTTATGGAAAGGTTAACCACTAACTAAGTGTGGAGATACCTTGTTGTCGGGAAAACGTTACAACCGTTAGAACCGATAAGTGTGCAAGCATAATGCTAATACATGTTCGTGTGAATTCAGATGTCAGGTAGACCGCAAGGTCGAGGCCGCGGGCGCGGCATTGGTGATACCGGGAACCAGGGAGAGAACCCTACGGCACAAGCCATGGCCGATGCTGTAGCGGCCGCCGTAGCCCAAATGGTCCCACAACTAGTAGCTGCAATTCAGCAGGGGAACAGCCCGAAGTTCAACCACCACCACCGCCACCGCCACGAAGACCAACTGGGTCAAGGCATTGGCAGACTTGAGACCCCCGTCGTTTCATGGGGAGACCGACCCACGTAAGCTGGAGGCGTACATCTCCGAGTTGGAGACCGCCTACGAGACCTTGGATGTGCCTGCTGGGGCCAAGGTCCGTCTTGCCGCTTACTACCTGAAGGGATCGGCACAAAGCTGGTGGAAGCTTGTGAGAGAGGACCGGATGGCAGATCCTCAGTTTGGTTGGAGGGAGTACACGGCTCTGCTGCGAGCCAAGTATTACCCTGTGCATGTTCAAGAGGCTAAGCGCCTGGAGCTGGATAGTCTGAGGCAGGGGGATAAGATGTCGGTCGACGATTACTACACCGCTTTCACCGGCCTTATCCACCTGTTACCGGACCTGGGATACTCGAACCGGGTGCTGGTAAACCGTTTCTACAACGGTCTCAGCCACCGTCTTCGCTATGGGATGGGGCCAGCTGAGTATACTACCTTGCAGGTAATTAGAATACAGTGTGATGTGAATAAGTGTAATCCATAAGTGAATATTAATGTGAGTTTGTGAGTACGTTTTGCGGGGCATGACTGACATCCTAAATCCAGGAGTGCTATCATGCTGCTGCTAAGGTTGAGATTACCGTCCGTCTGAGGGACGAGGAGAATGCGCACAAGCGCAAGGCCACGAGCGAGGGCCAGAGTCCGCAGGGGTACGGGGGAGGAAAGAAGAAGAAGAAGCCTTATCCCCAGCCCCAGAAGAGTCAGCACCAGGGTGACAAGGGCCAAGCCCAAACCACCACAGCTGAGGAGCCACTGAAGCTCACATATGCTTACGCGGCGAAACCCCTACGCTCTTACCCGCCTAAGGGTAATTGTTTAATCATGTGTGTTAAGTTGAAGTGTATGTTGTTAAGTTATGAAGTAAGTATTGATTGTGTACTGTGATAGCAGCTAGCACGGGTTCTGGACCGGAGCGCCACTACTACTGTAAGTGGTGTAACGGAGACCACCCCGACAAGGACTGCAAAGGAAATGATGTGCAGTGTCGCTACTGCGAGAAGTGGGGTCACGGTGACTATGAGTGTTACCGGAACCCCAACAGCAGAGTCAACAAGCCCAAGGGGCAGTGGAAGGGTAAGGCCACAACGACCATCGATGGCCCGAAGACGGCTAACCAGCCACCCACAGATCAGAGGAGCACTGATTCCCAGAAGGGGAAAGGGTCGGGACCTAGCAAGGCCGCCCTGAATGTGGTGGACCGGTCTGAGGCACCAGGGCCCTCTTCTAGACCAGGTACCGCCTAAACTGTTGAGTGAAATAAGTGATTGCATGCCGCATTTCATGCATGTGTGTGCTAGTGAGTCCAAGTGTACTACCATGTGAGTAAAGAATTAAAGTATAATGTGAAAGTCACCTAAATAGGTAATTTGGAAATCTAGGAACCTTCAATATATGTTCTCCAATCCCACCCACACCAAACCCTGAAGAAACCACCATCAACATCACCGACTTTCCAATGGAGCAATGTCAGGTTATCCAGCCAGGTATGATACTCTTAAATGGATACCTGACACCGGAGACACAATCCACATCATCAGACGATGCAATGAACTGGGAGCAACACCCGGAGGTTTCTACACACCCGAATACCCGAACGGATCAAGAATGAAATTGAAGATGATGTGCATGGGTAAGGACTGGAATCCTTACACCAAGACATATCAAGAAGTGCGAGCTGAAGACGAAGCAATTATACCAAGTATACCTGAGGAGTTCCTTGCGGTCGTTAACCACGCCGTGGGAATTGCTCAGCAAGTTGAAGCGGAATCAATTCCAAGTGTTAAAGCAGATTTGTGTATTGTGAACTTCTACCAGAAAGGTGGACGGTTGGGTTTACACCAAGATAAGGACGAGTCACCCGAGTCTCTAAGTAAGGGAGTACCCGTGGTGTCTTGGTCCATTGGTGATACCGCAGTGTTTATATATGGCGAGCAGAAGCGTGCTGATCTCACAAAGAAGTTAGTGTTGAAATCAGGAGATATGTTAATCATGGGTGGGCAGTCAAGGATGCTATATCATGGCATCAGGAAGATCAAATTGAATACCGCACCGTCGGCAGTGATCAACGCCACGCACATGAAACCCGGACGTTTGAATTTGATCTTCAGACAGTTTTAAAGCCTTGTATAATTATGTAATGTGTTAAGCCAGTGTATTTTAAGGATGTTATATATGTGTTAGTTATGTCAACAGTGTAAACCAACGTATGATGTAAGAAGAGTGTGTTAATGAATAAAGTGGAGTTGTTGAAGTATATCAACCGTGTTGTTACCCAATACTTATTAGTTTGCCAATGAATTAGGCTGTGCGCTCGGAACGGGAGGTATACTGAGTGTCTGCAATGAGGCAGAAGCCGGCAAGAGCGGCACAATCCTCACCGGTACCTTTCCAGTCAATGGCGTGGACGCTTTGATCTTGTTCAACTCCGGAGCCTCACATACATTTATTTCGCTATCCTTTGCGAAGAGGCTGGGGTTAGACGGTGATGAGATGCCAGACTTCCTAGTCACTCTCCCGTCGATAGAGCGGATCAGGTGTACCCGCTACCACCGAGATGTTGTTGTACGAATCAGAGACGAAGAGTTTCCGATCGACTTGATAGAGTTCGACGGACTTGGTTTTGATGTGATTGTCGGGATGAACTGGTTGGAGCGGTACAAGGGCAGAATCCTGTGTGCCGAGCATCGTCTGCTTCTTCGGAGTCCGTCTGGGGTTACCATATCTTACCGCCAGAGGCCCAGGGAGCCTTCGACTCAGGTCATCACCGCCATGGCTATGTATCGTGAACTACGACGAGGGAATGATGTATACCTCTGCTATGTCCAGGACATAGAGAGAGACCCAGAGTTTAGCCCAGATGTGTCGGTAGTGTCGGAGTTCCCTAATGTATTTCCTAAGGAATTGCCGGGCATGCCGCCAGCACGGGAAGTTGAGTTTGAGATTGATTTGGTTCCGGGCACCAGACCAATTGCGAAGGCGCCCTATCGTATGGCTCCAGCAGAGATGACAGAGCTCAAGGAGCAGCTGAGAGACCTACTCGACAAGGGGTTTATCCTCCCTAGCGTTTCACCATGGGGAGCACCGGTCCTCTTCGTGAAGAAGAAGGACGGTAGTCTCCGCCTGTGTATTGACTATCGAGAGCTGAATGCAGTTACGGTGAAGAACCGTTATCCTTTACCACGCATCGACGACTTGTTTGATCAGTTGAGAGGAGCATCAGTATTCTCCAAGATAGATCTACGATCCGGATACCATCAGATTGCCATCCGTGACAGTGACATTGAGAAGACAGCATTCAGAACCAGATATGGACACTATGAGTTTACGGTTATGCCGTTTGGTTTATCCAATGCACCAGCTAAGTTCATGGACTTAATGAACCGCTTGTTCCAAGATCAGTTGGACAAGTCAGTGGTAGTCTTCATCGACGATATTCTTGTGTACTCGAAATCGAGAGGTGAGCATGAAAGCCACATGAGAAATGTGTTACAAACATTGAGAAAGAATCAGTTATATGCTAAATTTTCAAAGTGTGAGTTTTGGCTGAACCAAGTATCCTTTCTTGGTCATGTGATTTTTGAGGCCGGGATCGCTGTTGATCCGGCAAAGATTGATGCTGTGCGCACCTGGCCAAGGCCGAAGACAGTTACCGACATCCGGAGCTTCCTCGGTCTGGCAGGATATTATAGGAGGTTTGTGAAGGACTTCTACAGTGTCTCGAAGCCGATGACTTCCTTGATGAAGAAGGATGCACCATTCGAGTGGACAGTCGACTGTGAGAGTTCTTTCCAGAGTCTCAAGGATGCTCTGACATCTGCACCAGTCCTGACTATACCAGACGGTCCAGATGGTTTTGAGGTCTATTGTGACGCATTAGGCAGAGGTATGGGTTGTGTGTTGATGCAACACGGGAAGGTTGTAGCATACGCCTCCCGACAGCTGAAGAAGCATGAAGAGAACTACCCTACCCACGATTTAGAACTGGGTGCCATAGTCTTCGCATTGAAGATATGGCGACATTATTTGTATGGGGTAAGTGTGACAATTTATTCTGACCACAAAAGTTTAAAATACTTGTTCACTCAGAAGGAGTTGAACATGAGACAAAGAAGGTGGGTCGAGTTCTTAAACGACTACGACATCAATTTACAGTATAAAGAGGGTAAGGCAAATGTGGTAGCTGACGCATTGAGTTGCCGAGCACACTCTCTCCATTCGCTAGTCTCTCATACTGGCTTGGTTGAAGAGGTGCGGAGTGCTCAGATGACGGATCAGTATATGTTGGAGATCAGGCAGAAGCTTATTCATGGCACATTCGAGGGTCAGAAGTACGACTTCCGACTCCACGATGATGACCTGATTAGGCTCAATGGCCGACTGTGTATTCCGAGGAGTAGCGCTGAGCTGAAGGAGTGCATACTGAGTGAATCCCACTGTTCTACGACTTCGATTCACCCCGGAGCTTCAAAGATGTACAAGGGTATGAACATTATTTTTGGTGGAGTGGAATGAAAAAGGATGTAAACGATTATGTATTGAGGTGTCTCACTTGCCAGAAGGTCAAGTTTGAGCACCGACGGCCTGGTGGTATGGTACAGCCAATGCCAGTGGCTGAGTGGAAGTTCCATGACATTTCTATGGACTTCGTAGTAGGGCTTCCGCCTACAAGGGGAGGTCTGAATATGATTTGGGTTGTTGTTGACCGACTGACCAAGGTGGCTCGATTCATACCGATGAAAGACACCTGGAAAGTGGCAAAACTAGCAGAGCTCTTCGACAGAGAGATTGTAAGACATCATGGGGTACCGAAAACAATTGTGTCTGACAGGGATACCAGATTCCTCTCAAGGTATTGGAAATCCACACGGGAAGCGCTTGGTACCAAGCTGAAGCTAAGTACAGCGTTCCACCCACAGACAGATGGTCAGAGTGAGCGCACCATCCAGACACTTGAGGATATGTTACGTGCATGTGCACTTGATTTTCAGACCAGCTGGATTGATAAGTTACATCTGATCGAGTTTAGTTACAACAACAGTTACCATGCTTCGATCAAGATGTCTCCCTTCCAGGCCTTGTACGGTAGACCATGCCGCACGCCATTATGCTGGGATGAGTCAAGTGAGACGGTCATTATAGGACCAGAGTATCTGGAACAAGTTCAGGCAGAAGTTCGCCAGATCCGGGCTAACATGAAGGCAGCTCAGGATAGACAGAAGTCGTACGCAGATGTGCGCAGACGTGACCTGGAGTTCGCCGTGGGCGATCAGGTATTTCTTAGAGTGTCCCCCATGAAGGGAGTGTTTCGTTTTGGCCAGAAAGGCAAGTTGAGCCCAAAATATGTGGGGCCTTATGTTGTGACGGAGCGGATCGGCCCGGTAGCTTACAGATTAGATCTACCCGCCGAGCTGGGCAAGGTACATGATGTATTTCATCTGTCCCAGTTGAAGAAATATATGTCTCATCCGTCTCATGTGCTTCAGCCTGAAAGGCTAACCTTAGAGCCGACCATGCGATCAGTGGAGACTCCGGTACGGATTCTGGATACTAAGACTCGAGACACTCGCCATAAGTCAGTGAGACTGGTGAAGGTCCTCTGGTCTAACCAGGACGTCGAGGAGGCCACTTGGGAGCTGGAAGATAAGATGAAGGCGAAGTACCCGTCATTGTTTACTTCTTAGTGTTTATGTGTATAGGGTACGGGGCGTACCCCTATTTTAAGGGGGGTAGAGCCGTTTCAGTTATGTGTGTACGACGTGTATTTAAATACATCGTCTATGTTATGTTGTTATGTTACAGACCGTTGTGTCTGAATGATGTTGATGTGGTTGTATGGACCTTGTGTCCGATGTTATGTAAGTATGACCGTTGTATTTGAATGACGTTGTTGTATGGACCTTGTGTCCGATGTTATGTAAGTGTGTTGTCAATGTTGTTATGGAAATATTGTTTATACGTATTCCCGTGTTCTAATATTTAAGATATGTGGAAGTGTGAACTTTGAGGACAAAGTTCTTTTAAGGGGGGTAGATTGAAATACCCCAAACCTTAGTGTGTTGTTTAAACATTTAAATATGGTATATTAAGACTATAAAGAGTCTTAGAAACATTAGTAAACAATTTAAACCATAGAAAACACAAATAAATGCCTTAAAGTCAATTAGGGCTAAAATGTGTTCTAAGCTTGGGATAAGCTTAGGTGAGACCTAATGAGCTTACCAAGACCTTATTTATATACTAATGAACATATTAAACCAATTACCAATGAAAACCAAGCTTGAAAACAAGTTAAAACACAAAATGTGCTTTAAGGAGTCTTAAAGCACATTTTTGAAAATTGTCTTGTAAATGAGTTTTGAATGGCTAAATGTCCATCATTACTCCTTAATTAATATGTGTACTACTTAGTATCATTTGGAAGTCTATATTAATGGGAAATCAAAAATTTCACATCTATGTGCCTTGTTTTAGTGAATAGTAACAAAATAAGCAAGTTTATAACATATGTCATTATAAGTGTGACAATTGGTCAACAAAGACTAAAATACCCCTTGTTATAATATGGGGGCCGGTTTTCTTGATGACTCACCATACTTAAACAAAAAAATAAGCTAACTAAAGTAGTAAACTAGAAAGTACTATTTGCTTTTACTACTTAAATATCTAAAACTTACAAACTTATCTCATTCTCTCATTTCTCTTCATTTCCCACGTCTTCTACCTTCCTCCTTGCTCTCTTCTACAGTTTTGCTACAGCTACACCACCACCACCATCATTCTCCATCTTTGACCACTTATATCTCCTAGCTCACATTGCCAAATCAAATTCTAAGACCACCATTCTCTTCCTCTCATCAAGCTCTTCAATTCTATCCTTTCAAAATTCCAAGAGCTCCATTTCGGTGCCAAGAGGAATCTCCATGGGAGGAGCTTGAGCTCATCTTTTCACATATTATTGTTCTCCTTTGCTTCAAGGTAAGGAAACTCAAAGAAAAATGATGTTTCCCTCATGTTTTTGTGTTGTCCGAAAATCACCCTTAATGGTGTCCTTATATTGCTTTGTTCTAGCTTCATTCCAACCTTTCATGGACTAGGTGGAGTCCTCTCTTGATATATATTCAAACTCTCTTCAAGTTCTAAGGTAAAACAACTATCTTAATGTTTTTAAAACAATGTATAATCTAGGGTTTACAATGAGATGAAGCATAAAGCTTGTATACTCATTTTATCATTTGTATAATGTTTAGAAGTTGACAAGCAACTAAAAGCCTTGCCGATTTAGTCAAGGAAACAAGAAATAAGTTGTGAGGAAAAGAGGTAAATGTGCTAACCTAATGTGGTTTAAAGTCTTAGGATCAATGAGCTTATATTGCTTATTAAAATGATCTAAGGAGCCAATGGTGAATGACTTAGTAAGATGTTCTCAAGGGCTTAGTAAAAGGCATATGTATTGTTGGGTGTATTTGCAGGTCAAAGGCAAATATAATGTGGAAATTCAGTGTTTATGATTTATGCATCTTAAGGGCCTAAGAGCCATGTTATTTAAGGGCCTAAGTGCCAAGCAATTTAAATTATGCACTATATTGTGATGTAGTGCTAAATGAGTGAAGTTTTGTGTATAAGAATGTTCTTGATGGATTTTAGTGTTCTTGATTGTTTAATGGTGAAAACAATGTGTTTTGGCTTATCAATGTTCTAGGAGAACCCATGTCGGAATTTAGATAATGTATAAGGAGCTTTAGGTGTTTAAAATGAGTTTTGGTAAGTTAGGAAGTGTTTAGAATGGTTAAGTGCTTTACTAGTGAAAGAAACATGCATTAAAGTATTCTAAGATGTAAAAAGGGCTTAGGCAATGTTCTAGAGGATTTAGAATGCAAAATAATGTTTTGGGACATTTCAAGATCATGGTGAGATTGTGTTTAGGACTTGTGCAATGTTGGTGAATAAGGATGAGGTGATTTGTTGCATGGGGAGCTATAAACTTGTAAAAATGTTCAAGGAGTTGTTTAGGAAGAAAAGATGCTTGGGAGATGATGTTGTAGTGGTGAGAAAACATTTGGGAATAGTGGGAGTTATAGGTATGAAACACCACATAGAAACTTAGTGAAAAACATTATAAGTGTAAACCATTTTATAAGAATTTGTGTAAATGCTTGAGGAGGATTTTAGTGAATGATTTAAGGAGTTTTAAGGAGGTCTTAAGGTGTGTTTGAAGTGCCCAAATGAGGTTAGGACATACTAGGATATATGAGGTGAAGTTTGGAGTTAAATGGGCAATGGAAAATAAGGGTCTGGAGCAGACCGATCTTGCGACCGAACTTGCCAAGATCGGTCGAGCCCAGTTTACCCTGCGAGAAATGGTTTCTGGAATGGACCGACCTTGGGGACCGGACTTGCAAGGTCGGTCGGGCATGGATTTTTAGTACGGATTGAGTCTCTGGAATAGACGAACTTGGGACCGGACTTACAAGTTCGGTCATGCCTAAATTTTGTACGTGAGAGTGAGTCTCGGGAATCGACCGATCTTGCGACCGGACTTGCCAAGATCGGTCGGGCCTGAATTTTCAAAGGGAAGAAACTCTCGGGAATTGACCGAACATGTGACCGAACTTACAAGGTTGGTCGGAGTAGAAAATTTAGACTGTAATAGGTTCTAGAATGGACCGACCTTGTGTAAGGTCGGTCGGTAAGTTCGGTCGGACCTAAACTTGTAAAAAAAACAAACAAGAATGGCTTAAGTAGTTAACCCTAGGGGGTATAATGTAAGTAGCCAAGGAATAGTTTGGGCATTATAACATGTCGTATAATCATGTTAAACACTTAGTAATTTGAAGTTAAGTAAGTAATTAACCGACATTCTTAAACATGTATAGGAGTGACCTACGGTGGAAATCAATCGAAGCAAGGACCAAGGTATGGTTTTCTTGCAGTCTGTTGCCTACCGGTTTACCGGCTTGTGTGTTTGTTTTTATGTGTGTTTATGACGTTATAAGACTTAATCATGTAATGAGTTTACAGTTGTTCATATTAATGTGATGTTATGATGTGACTCATTTCCCTTGTGTGTGCTAACATGACTTACCACTTCTTGTGAATTGTTTGTTAAGTTCCACTGTTGAACTCTAACAAGTACTAACTGGGAAGTGAGGAATCCGGTTGTCCGGTCATGCATGTAAGTTTAAGAGTAGATATCTGTATCTGATTCGACTCTTATGTTGTTAAGATTGTTCTCCTTATTTGGCGTTCGATCTCCCGCTAGCTTCCTCCAAAGCTTACCTATTCTGACTTATGATCGGTTTAGTGGGAACATGTGTTTGTGTGGTGTGTTCGGGTCATAATATCCGAACCATCTGTGACTTAAGTTACTCGTTCGAATAACAGAACGGTAATGAGTGTGTGTGTAACAAGCTTAACATGGAGTGAACCATTCTCTAGGCTTCTTATGTTGTTTAACCTTCTTGGTTTGTTATTGTGGAAAGAGTATCCACTGTGTATGTGATGTTGTGCTATGCAATAATTTGCTATGCCATATGTTATGTTATGTTAAAATGAATGCCATGTCATCATGACAATTAGTTGCGCGTATCCCGGTAGCCGATGGGCTGCGCGTTAACCATACCAGCCAAGGGTTGCTGACCCCTCGGGGGCTCCATATTTATACTGCAGGATGAGGATCGAGGAAGCAGAGTGGTTGTAGATCAAGGTTATGTCATACTTTTGATTACTTTTGAACGGTAGGCCCGGGATGCGCCTGTGCTCCCGTGGCGTTGTATTTTGGCACAGTTGTATTACAGTGATGGTCGTTTACAGTTTCAGTGACGGTTGTATTAAATACTCGGTATGTTGGTTATGTGTATATATGGTTGTTAGTACCTAATGCTCGGGAGTCTGATCATTAGACCGGTACACTTGTATTTATTGTGCCTTGTTAACCACGTGGGTGGTTGACGGCGTTGTAGCACCGAATCGTTTAGTTATTGTTTAGTTATTTTTCCGTTGCGATTCCATTTAATGTTAAGTGCGTAGTAGGGGTGTTACAAGTCTGGAAGCTGTTATTATACGCAAACTCTATCAGCGCCACGTGCTGATCCCAGCTGCCCCCAAAGTCAAGCACGCAAGCTCTGAGCATGTCCTCCAGCACTTGATTCGTCCTCTCGGTCTGACCATCTGACTGAGGATGATACGTTGAACTGAAAGACAACTTCGTCCCCATAGCCTGATGCAAACTCTGCCAGAATCTGGATACGAAGCGCGGGTCTCTGTCAGACACAATGGAAGCAGGGACTCCATGCAACCGCACAATCTCATCCACGTACAACTGAGCCAAGCGATGCAAACTGAAGGTCTTCCTGACAGGCAAGAAGTGAGCGCTCTTCGTGAGCCGGTCCACAATGACCCAAACCGTATCAAAACCCCTCGGAGTCTTAGGCAGCCCCATGACAAAATCCATACCGACGCTCTCCCACTTCCACTCCGGAACGGGAAGAGGCTGAAGCAAACCAGCTGGTCTCTGATGCTCGGCTTTGACCTGCTGACAGGTCCGACATCTGGATACAAAGTCAGAAATATCCCTCTTCATGTTACTCCACCAGAACGTCTCCCGAAGGTCCCGGTACATCTTCACACCACCTGGGTGTACCGATTACGGGGCTCCATGAGCCTCCTGCATGATCTCACGTCTAAAAGCGTCGTCTACCGGCACACAAACACGGTCTCTGAACCTCAAGCAGCCATCCTCTAAACTCTGAACTCAGACTCCTGACCGGAAGAGATACTCTCTCTGATCTTACACAAACCGACATCGAGCTCCTGACTGGCCTTGATCCGGTCGATCAAGGTAGGCTGAATCTGCAACGCTGCTAACATCCCAGATCTCTCTGGACGGACGACCCAGATACCCATACGCTGCAACTCGAGAGCAGACCTATGCACCCCAGACAAAGCACAAACGGCCCCGGACGGACCCCTCCTACTGAGCGCATCAGCAACCACATTCGCCCTACCCGGATGGTAGAGGATCTCCAGATCATAATCGTGTAGCAACTCTAGCCACCTCCTCTGCCTCAAGTTCAACTCCTTCTGAGTGAACAGATACTTGAGGCTCTTGTGGTCTGTATACACCTTGCACGCCGCTCCATACAGGTAGTGCCTCCAAATCTTTAACGCAAAGACCATAGCAGCCAGCTCCAGGTCGTGGGTCGGATCGTTCTTCTCATATGGCTTCAACTGACGAGAGCCATATGCTACTACCTTCCCATGCTGCATCAGAACACACCCAAGTCCCTTATGGGACGCATCGCAGAAAACCTCTAGTCCGTCACTACCCTCTGGAAGGGTCAGAATCGGCGCAGACGTCAACCTCTTCTTCAGCTCCTGAAAGCATTGCTCACAGGCCTCGCTCCACTCAAACTTCACATCCTTCTGCAGCAGACGAGTCGAAGGAATCACGAGCTTGGAGAAGCCCTCCACGAACTTACGATAGTAGCCTGCTAGTCCAAGGAAGCTACGAATCTCTCCAACATTAGTAGGTCTGGCCCACTCAGTAATAGCTCTAATCTTCTCCGGATCTACGGAGATACCATCCTTGGAGACAACGTGTCCCAAGAATACCACCTGATCCAACCAGAACTCGCACTTCTTCAGCTTCGCATACAGCTCCTTCTCCCTCAGAGTCTGGAGAACAGTCCTCAAATGCTCCTCGTGCTCCTCAGCACTCTTGGAATACACCAAGATATCATCTATAAACACCACGACGAACTGGTCTAGAAAGGGCTTGAACACCCGGTTCATCATGTCCATAAACACAGAAGGCACATTCGTCAAACCGAATGGCATCACTAGGAACTCGTAATGTCCATAACGAGTCCTGAAGGCGGACTTAGGCACGTCGTCTGCCTTAATCCTCAGCTGATGATAACCAGACCTCAGATCGATCTTCGAAAACACCTTAGCTCCTGCTAAACTGGTCGAACAAATCATCTATGCGCGGGAGGGGAGGAGAGGGTACCTATTCTTAATGGTAACCTTGTTGAGCTCCCTGTAGTCAATGCACAAACGCATGCTACCGTCCTTCTTCTTAACAAATAACACTGGCGCTCCCCAAGGCGACACACTAGGGCGAATGAAGCCCTTGTCCAACAACTCCTGCAACTGAACCTTCAACTCCTTGAGCTCAGCAGGCGCCATGTGGTATGGGGCCTTAGAAATGGGCTGAGTCTCAGGTGCGAGCTCGATCGAGAACTCCACCTCTCTGACAGGGGGAAGCCCAGGTACGTCATCCTGGAACACATCTGGGAAGTCTCTGACCACTGGAATCTCCTCCAACTTCGCATCCTTGCGAACCTCAGGGATGTAACACAGATATCCCTGGCATCCCTTCCTCAGAAATCGAAACGCCTGCATAGCTGATATGACTGGCGGCGAGCACGGGAGTCCATTCCCTGCTACAACTAGGCGGGGCTGACCCGGCTCCTCAAAAGTGACTCTCGAAGCAGCACAATCAATGTGGGCATGGTGCGTAGCAAGCCAATCCATGCCCAGAATCACATCAAAAGTAGTCATCTCCATCGGAATGAGGTTAGCACACAGAGTCCTATCTCTGACTAACACAGGACTATCTTTACAAACAGAATTCAAAAGCATAGAAGAGTCCCTAACCAATGGACTATGCACACATAACTCAACACCCAGAGGCACAACAGGCAAACCGAGCTCACCCACTAACTCAGCAGAAATAAAAGAGTGGGTGGCTCCAGAGTCAAACAAACAGAAGACAGAACGAGAAGACAGCTGGAGAATACCTGTAACAACTATGTCAGTCGATCGGTCTCTCTCTCCAGCCATCGCGTACACTCTGGCCTGGCCCTGGGGCTTCTTATGCTCAGCCCGGTCTCGATCTCTAGACCCAGATGCAGATCCTCCAGCTCCACCTCCAGAGCTACCCCTGCTCCTCTCAGCCTGAGGGCAGTCAGCTATCCTGTGCTCCAGGGATCCACACTTGAAGCAGGCTCCAGACTTCCTGTAGCAGTCCTGGCCTCGATGAAACTTGCCGCAGACCCGGCACTTCGGAGCGGGAGCTGACGAAGACGAACCACCTCTATCTCTCAAACGGTCTCCAGCTCGGTCTCCAGTAGGCTGCTCCTTCTGAGAAGCAGACTGATCCCTCCTATCACTCTCGTCGGACCGCTGCTCCTCTTCTGGTCCTTCCCTCCAGACTGGCGGCCCCTCAAATCAGCCTCTACTAACAGGGCGACATCAGCAACGTCCCTGAAGGTCTTGTGACGCAGCGGCGTCACAGCAGAGCGAATATCCGGCCTCAAGCCGCTCTCAAACTTCTTGGCCTTCCTATGCTCATCTGGCTCAGGTGCAAACTTAGACAGGCTGATAAACTTCCTGACATACTCCTCCACGCTCATATCGCGCCCCTGGCGAAGCCTATTATACTCCAAGATGCGCTGATCCTTATACACGTCGGGGTAGAACTGCTTGTTGAACTCCCCAGTGAACTGGTCCCACGTCCAAGGCTGTGGGAACTTCCCCATCACAGACCTCCACCACTCCTTGGCTTCGGCCTTGAAAAGAAAGGTGGCGAAGTCCACCTTCTGCTCCTCCTCAGAGCCCATAACACGCAGCAAATCCTCCACCTCTGACAGCCAATGACTGGCCTCCTGGGGATCTCCTGCCCCGTCGAACGATGGCGGCTTCAGTTTCATGAACTCCTGAAGCGCCTTCACATTCCGGCCTCCAGCATCCGCCCCAGCTGGGCCTGCTCCGCCAGCTGGTCCTCCTCCAGCTGGTCCACCCCCTGCAGCCATGGTCTGCATGAGCTGCGTCATGAACTGCTGAACAGCATCAGCAACGTTCCCTGGGGCCCTTCTTGGCGGCATTCTAAAAGTCCAACAGCAGTCAATTAGACTCAGACACTAGCACTGACGTTCTGACTGACTGGCTAACCTAAAATCCCAGCAGATTAGAACCTGGCTCTGATACCACTAAATGTAACACCCCCAAACACTGGCCTAGGAGTTAGGGGTGTCACACGCCGCGTATTATTACATAATGACGCAAGGCTCTAATAAACGAACTTAAACAAGTACCAAACAAGGCCCAAAACGAATACTTGCATAAAAGTATAACAAAGAGATGTTGAAACATCCCAAAAGTCATTACAGAACCCACCAAACGAATATCCAAAAGCGGAAGCTAACTGAAGAGGCCCAAAGGCTCAAAATCAAATACAAATGTCTCAAAAGAATTCAAATAACGAAACAAACTAAGCTCCAGAGCTGAGCAAGTGACCTTCGCCGATCAATCTGCAATGTTAGATAGAGTAGGGGAATGAGCAACAAATATGCCCAGTAGATGACCAACTTCATCAACCAGCATGCTCAAAACATTTTAAGAATAATAACAAAACAGAAGGAGTCGCAAGGAGTCCATAAACATGTCAGGAAGCAGAAGCAGAAGTCCATACCATAAAGGACTAAACAGAATCAGTAACAGACAGAATCAGAAAATAGAGCGGGACACTAGCTGATCACGGTATACAGACAGAACGAGCAACCAGCTCGTGAACAGAACGAGGAAACCTCACTCGTAAACAGAACAGATGAAACACCTGTGAACAGAACGGGGAACATCACCCGTGAACGGAAGGATCCTACATAGCGCGCTACGAGACAGCGAGACCAGCCATCCAAAGGTTCAGACACAGAGATAACTAGGTCCCAAAACAGAAGCTTAAAACAATTAAGCATATGTGCACCAAAGGCACCAAAAAGCACATAAGTAGCTTGGAAATCAGAAGGGGAATCCCACCCCGCAAACAGAAGTCAAAACGGAGCTCAAACGAGCAAGTTATGGTCAAAACAGAAGCCCGTCCGAACTTGTGTCCGGACATCAATGTTCGGACACAAGTCGAACCTTAAAACAGAGGCAGAGACAGAGGTGTCCGAACATCAAAGCTCGGACTGATGTTCGGACGCTTTTCGGAAAACAAATACGTGTAGAGTCTGAGCTTGTGTCCGGACATCAATGTTCGGACACAAGTCGAAGCAAAAACAGAAGAATGAGAACAGTGTGTCCGAACTTCTGTCCGGACTTACAAGTTCGGACACCATTCGAGACTTGTAAGTCGGACTCGTCCTTGCACCCCGTCCGAACATCGAAGCTCGGACGGAAGTTCGGACACGTCAAAAAGTTCAGAACTTCAAAGCGCAGAAGGGCATGTCCGAACTTCTAAGGTCGGACGGAAGTTCGGACGCGCCGAAAAACTCAAAGAACAGAGGCGATTTTCACACAAACAGAGGCACCAAAACAATGTCAAAACATTATAAGTTAGCAGAAAACAACCTTGGGGGTTTGTAAGAGTTAAAACGACATTAAACAGACAGTTCACAATCACAATTTCAAGACAAAACACAACTCGAATCAGAACCGGAATGAAACTCCCCAAGGCTGAACACACAAGCCGAATCCATAAGCCACCTACCTCGATAATCAGCAGACGGAAACAATCTGAATAGCAGAGCCAACCAACGAACAGAATTCCCGAATGCAGAACGACAATACACCCGAACAACGCAACTAAAGAACAGACCGAAATCAGAACCAAATTCCCAAATCAGAAACTGCCATCGCAAACGAATTCACAATTCGTACCTGAATCTAACACCAAAGGAACCACAGAGGAGAGTCCGAACACAGCCACGCAGAAGGATTGAAGATTCTGACAGCAGATTGCAGAAACCTAAATCAGAACGGGGGAAGGTTTCCCAAATGCAGAATTTAACGAGAATAGACTACGCTCTTACCTTATACTGAAACCGGTTACCAGAACGAGGTAGAATCCACAACAGAATTCCAAGAGGAGCCACAATCCACAGCACTTGAGAGGATGAGCAGCACGTAACTTTTGAGAGAGAGAATAGAGAAGGGAGCGCACTGACGGTTTCCAAATGAGCGAGGGTTAGAACGTGATTGAGAGTGAGGGGAATTAAGGAAATAACTTTACTGATTTAATTACCTATCAGTAATTAGAAGGGGGACGGAAAATGACCCATTAGTCCTCGCCTTTAATTAAAAGGACTCCATGTCCTGAAGGATTAAATAACTCATTTAATCAGCTTGTAACAAGATTGAATACAAAGGAAATTCTGAAATAAACTTTGGGTTATAACATGAATAATCAGCGACCTAGAATCTATCTCAAGGCCTAATATCGACAGATTCAGAGCAACCGACAAATTCCAACACATAGATAATAAATTGGGTAAAACCCTAAACAATTCCCCAAATCATGAGTGACAAGCTTAGAAGCCATAAACACTCAATAATTATCTTCTTTAAACACAAGGACTAAAATAAAGCATAACCACAAGTTTAAGGTTCAACAATGGAGTTTTGGGGATTTTGAGCCAAAATCCAAATCCCTAGCTACAGGTGAGGTCAAGCTTCCATTAAAGCACGAATAAGAGAAAAGGGAGAAGAGATAGCCATGAATAAGGTTGGAGAAGAGCTTCAATCGTGTGGGGGATCTTCCTCTTCTTTTCCTTCCTCTTCTTCCTTTCTTCTTCTTCTTCTCCCTCTTCTTTTTCTCTTTTCTGCGTGTCGCTAGTGTGCAAGGCTCGACTCCCCTTCTCTATCTTCTTTTTATGCGTGTTAAACGCGTGTTACTGCTGCATCTGGGGATTGGTCCGGGTTCGCGTCTGGGGATTAAACCCGGACCAACCTACGTGACGTGTTCTCGTTGGCTGGCCTTGCGTGGATAGATGACGGTGGCTCAAAAATGTAATTTTTGTTAGGTCCGGGTTTGTAAATCCGGACACAAACCCAGACTAGGGTCAAAATTAGGCAGAAAATGTGTTCTGGGTGTGGTCCGGGTTTGTAAACCCAGACACAAACCCAAACCAAACATCCAGAAAGCAACTTCAACTTGTTTCTACTCTAGTTTCTTCATTTTGGCTCTGATTTTGGATCCGCTTGCGCCCATGTGTTCGTCTCTTCGTCTACTTTACTCCTAACTATGCTATTCCTCCTATTTTAACAATAATTGTGTAAAACACCTATAAAATATAAAACTAGAGGAAAACTAGCTAGAGTGAAGAAATGAGAATGAAAAGTGTTGATAAAACATTAATAAAGCACATGAATATACCTCTAAAACATACTCATTTATTCACTCATCACCACCCCATGTAGAAAAGCTCTAGAATAAAAGGTTTTCCATAAATGACGGGCCTTAGACACACCCATGTGAGAAATCCTTTTACTATCTTCAAAAAATTTCCAAACAATCCCTAATTATCATAATAAAATTTATTGTCAATAATTCCAAATCAAGCCTAAAATCCAACAGTCAAATTCTGCTTCAAAAATCAGTCAATTTCTCAGACCCACAATTTTAGTCTAAAAGTAGGGCCTAAATCAACCCAATTTCGAAACCCAGCTGAGGCCCAAGCCCATACCCGAGGCCCAAGCCCATACCCGACCCAAACTCAAGCCCATACCCAACATAAGACCCAAGCCCATACCCGACCCGAGACCCAAGCCCATACCCGACCGAAGACTTAAGCCCATACCTAACTCGAGACCCAAGCCCATACCCAACCCGAACCCAAGCCCAAACCCGACCCGAACCCAAGCCCATCTCCACTCCAAAATTCAACCCAATTCAAACCCAAAATTCAACCCAATTCAAACCCAAAACTCATCCCACTTCTCGGAACCGACTTGACCCATCAAAACCCGGCCCATGACCACCTTAATTCCAAATTCAAGCCCAAGTCCAATTCCACTTCCAATTAGCCCAATTCCAAATCCGGTCTACTTCCAAAAATCCAAAATACCATCCTTTCTTTTTTAAATTTATTCAAAACTCCAAAAATCAAATTCAAAAACACTTTTCCATTCAAATTTCAATAACTTTTCCAAAAGAAATCATTTTTTGAAATTCTTAAAGGAAAAACTCTTCTCAAATCACATAAAACTCTTCTCACACCTGCAGAAAGTTCTTCTCACATTAACAGAAAGTTTTCTCCTAAAACATTTCTCAACATCAATGTTTCTTTATCGAGAATTCCGAACAACAGTTGGCTAACTCACTTTTCAAACCCAAAATAAACTGTTTTCAGGGAATAGGAAATGTCTAACCCCTTCAAAAACATTTCCTTCCTGGTTAGACATCAATTGTCTCCCTTTCCAAAACAATCCGAGGCGGGGCATTGGGGCAGTAACATCCCTTGTCGTAGTCTGGATTTCTTTAGGCGAGGTATTAGGGTGACAAACCTCCCCTAATTACAGCCTAGATTTTTACGAGACAGGGTGCTAAGGATGTAACTTCCTTCCTAGTTGCAGCCGGGATTTTCAGAATCGTCTAACTCCCTTCTACTCGATTTCAACATTTTCGATTTTCAATGTTTTAAAACCTGGGAGTTAGAGACATTATTAGGGTTTGACTAAGGGCATCTCACTCATGGTGTTTCTCTCTAAACTCTAGTTTTCGACATAAATACATTGCCCCATCTTTTGAACCTCGACACTTACCATCAGTTAAGTGTCGTGTTCGAGGGGGTACATGGGTGATTCTTTGGAATCAACCGCCCTTTTCAAAATTAAACAACTTTCAGTTTTAAAGTCTTTTAAGAGATATAATTTTGAATAATTTAATCCAACTATTTCATAAACCTTTCATAATTTTTCCTAACCCTATTAGAATCCCGAACTCCCCATAATCTCTTCAGCTTAGAATCTTGAAACCCAGCAAAACCCTTAGTCATGAAAGTCTTAATCCCTAAGCGTTTGAAATCTTGAATCCTTTCACAAATAAAGTTCCAAGGCCAATCTCAATATTCCATCAAGCTCTACATACAACCAAAACCCAACAGGACTAAACCACCCTCAAATTCCATACAATCTTCGAATGACTTTAGATAGCCCCAATCACCGAATCTTTTCAAATACCTTTGGCTTATCAAAAGACTGAAATACTCTTGGCCCCTCAAAAACTCCAAAGTACCCTTGGCTCCTCAAAAGACCAAAACACCCTCAACCTCACAAAATTACCAAGAATACCTCAACTCCACGAAAGACTAAAATATCCCTTAGCTATGTAGAAAGCCGAAACATACTCAACCCTTCTTAATAATCAAATCATTCCCTTCTAACAATTCAAAACCCCCTTTTAATGATAATCAAAGTCTCCCTCTAAACTTCAAAGTCTCAAAACCATTAGATTTCTAGCTTTGTTCATTCCTTCAACACCAAATCTTTCCTGATCTTTCATTATGTACTCATCCAAATTTATTGATTTCTTTCTTTGGCGCTAGCTTGGCGAAAAAGCTCGCCTCACCTTCCGTATTCAATCAACTCGCAATCCATCAATCCTTTCATCTGGCGCTAGCTTGGCAGAAAAGCTCGCCTCATCCACTCTCTATCTCTCTTCCTATCCTATCCTTGTGACCCTTTGAGTTGAATCTCTCTAAAAGGTTTTGAAAGAAGGTAATCCTGACAATTGGAGACCGAGGTTTCCTCGGGCACCATCCGAAGTCATGGTCGTTTCCATTTCCTAGGGGTGTAACCCAGTGCAAACCCACACAAAATCTCTGTAATGACCAGATAAGGCCTATCCATAGGTAAAAATTTCAGAGTGAATTAACGGTTCTTAGAAACCTCCTCCTTTTCCTTCCTAGTTAATTTTAGGCCAAACTAGGTGGTGACTCTAGTCAAGTTCTGCCCTTAAGGCATAAGTCCGTGTGGAGCCCATTGAGAGCAAGTGTAGTGCTCACTAGCATTCCCCTTAAGCTTCCGGGGAAAACAGACAATAAATTAGGTATTTGAGGGATGCTAGAATAACGGGTTTTCACCCTCCACAAAATGACAATTCATAGGATCTAGAATTTTCAGTTAGAACCATTTAGATAGACCCCCTCATACCAAAAAAATCACCCTTCACAAAATGGCGACTCTGTTGAGGGAAACTTGAGTAAGTTTTTTTCATAAACTTGGTCATGGAAGACTGAACTCCATTCACGATTGTCAGGATTCCCTCACTTCTTTCAAAAACCGTCAAGAGATTCATTCAAAAGTCATTAGGACTAATCTACTCCACACTTAGAGTGTGCTCTGAGAGGATAGTTACAATGAGGGTTTAGAGTTCAAGATCGGCCTTGAACGCCACATGAGTAATTTACTATTTACATGCTTCACTTTTGTGTGTTTATTGTTGTGTGTTTATTGTTCTTTATGCATGACCTAATATTTTAATTGTTATCGTTTATTTATCGCTTTTATAAATGGGGCCTTCCTAGAAGGAGCAAACCATTGCTGCATTGGGTAGTGTAGGACATGCATTCCTCTGTGTCACCCATCATATTCACAGGTCGAGATCCCAATCGGTCCATAGTTGATTTCTCATGAGTCGGGTCCTTCCTAGAAGGGTTAGCCCACGAGGTGGTACGCTCCAAAACCCACACCTTGAAAACTCATGATCCAATAATACATTTCCCCTTCGAGTCTAAGCCAACATATGGTAAGCTCTGAGCCTTCAGTGTTCAGGTGCCTAATCCGGGCTTGAACTCATCATTGAAACGTAACGGATTTATTTACCGGAAAAGAAGACTGGTCGTGATTTATTTTCTCCTTGTTAGATAAAAGATAGAGAAAATCTAAGAGACAGATTTTCTCCTTTGAAACTGCAAAAGCAAAAGGTGGAAGTAATTATGGTTAAGTTTTTTGGCAAACAAAATGAGAGAGTGGAAAGAGAGAAAACTCTTGTTTTCTTTGTTGAGCATATTTGAAAGATAGAAAAGGCTGGTGAATTTCTGTATCCAAGATATTTGAATTTTGTAACACCCCAACTCGTAATCCACAATTAGCGGTAATTAAGAACGCCAAACTCAACACAATCGCAACAGAAATTCAACCAACCCGGTGTTACTGCCATCATTCACCCACGTGACTAACTAGGCCTTTCAAATACATACATACACAACCATTGTGATAACTGAGAGATAGTGATTCCATAACTTACACTCCTTATACAGTATACATGTGAGAATTCTAATTTAATCAAAATGATACAACGGGATTAAATCGTAAATAAAGAACTTGAAGGGGTAGTTTATAACTAGCTACCCAAATCCTGCACTCCAATGACGTTCTTCGTTGTGTACCTGAAAATGGTTAGGCCACAACGGGCTCAACACAACGTGCTGAGTATAATAACGTGTAACACACTGGCTAACGGGATACACACGACTAATTGTCGAGTGAGCATGTGATTAGTTATATAACAAAAAATGTATGTGCTATAACACACAACGCTCAAGCACGTATCGCAATCATCCAATCAATCATAAAATTTCATCACACAAAAACAAGACATCAAACTAGTGAGTCAGTATTCTGTTCATTCCTAGGCCTTGAGATTATTTTGGAATCTTAAAATAGACCCTAACTTACTTATCTTTGGATAATCCACACAATGGGATCGCCTCTTACTTTAGTTAATAATTTAACTTAATTTGGGTATATTTAAACCCTGATAGAAAAGTAATGAACTCCCTAATAAACCACCGTTGTAGTGACGTATATTGAGCCGGGTATGTATGAACCCTATTATTCAAGATTAAGACTCTCGTATGTATAACTAACTGGGTACCTTTAAACCCGCAGATGAGTATAAAACTCCCTTAACCACCGTCAAGAATGACGTATATTAAGTCGGGTACCTTTATATCCGTTGGGCGAGTATAAAAAATTCCCTCACAACCACCGTCTGACGTATATTTAATTTGGAAGTCGATCCAATGCAGGTGCCATCCTCCTAACACAGCATGTACGACCAGAACTCCCTGGACTTTTCACTCTCCCCTGTAACCTGAACTCGTTAGAATTCTCATTGGAACAATCGTTCTACTTCTAGAGTATTAATTTGAATCATCGATATTCCGGATGTATATATTGAGGGAAGTTGGTGAGGAAATTCTCATATAATATTTCCGTTAGATGGTTCATATACTCGAACCTTTAAGTTCTCTAACCGTTATCGCATGTACCGTATATGCGTTTTCTATTTACTCTAATGTGTAGTTAGTAGCACACAACATAGAAGGTCAAAGTTAGATGGGTGAAATAACACGAAGCAACATAAATAAGTCATATTCCATGCGGTTATCTTATTGGTCATTTCACACAACAGATAGCATACAAGCCGATGTCACTTGGTAGCACGCAGAGCACATGAAATCATACCATACTCTGGAGAAGAAGCTCGTCTAACTCTTGGCAGTCGTCTCGACTATCGTCCTGACTATCCCGGTCCTATAATTGGATCAACCGAAAGTGTCAATTATTTATTACACTCGTTACAACAGTTTCTCGTATTACGTTTCTCTTGTATAGATTTTCCTCTTAATTAAACTTACCAACTATATATACATGTGTGTATATATGTTCTCATAATTCATCACCACATTAGGCATACCATTAAGCCCTTTTATACTTAATGTAGTATATTGTAACTCTCTCTCTTAGTGTTACTATTATATAGTCTCATACTTTAAGAAATCTATATTAATCCTTATGAGTTATACAACTCTAATCTCTTACTCCATTGATCAAAGTCCCAATTCTTTGATTATATATTTTCATATATATATACTCCGTTCGAATTAAATGTCATACTAAGTGACTCTTATCTACTTAACCTTGGTGTATTTATCTAGACACACTTGTTCTTACAATTGTTACTGTTATTAATAACATTATATCAATCCTCCAATAATTCCAACTTTATAATTCAACCACCATTATATAATTCCAAACCTTTAGGTTAATTGTTCCAGTTCTCCAATTATATATATATACATCTATATAGATATATATTTTCACTTTGAGTTTGTTATCATAAGTTTCAAAGTCACTCTTATAGTTGATAAGTGGTGAAATAATGATGTTTCAATGCCTTTATACACCTTCATTTTATCTGGTGCATAGCTTATTTCACCACTTAATAGAGTGTTTTTGTGATTAATAGTGAACTTATACAGTTTGATCTTTTGATAGGTAAAAGATCACCTTGAGCACACTTTTGACCCATTTTAGAGCTAGTGGCATGCACCAACAGCTTCCCCATCCTTCAAGCTTTCCAACGCCGCAAACGGGGAGCAATTTCGAGTCGTAACGAAGATTCTAGGCCCCGCGTAAGTTAGAGAAAAATGTTTCTGCAGTCGACCGACCCATGGACCTACCCACTCTGGGTCGGTCGGAAGCTCCTGAGTAGAAATTTGTCTCTGCATCGGACCGACCCGTTGGACCGACCCACACTGGGTCGGTCAGAACTTAAAATGGTCACGTGCCTCATCTCCAGAAGGCCGACCGTCCCACGGGACCAACCCACTGTGGGTCGGTCGGACGCGGAAATTTCTATACTTATGCCAGTTTTGAGGCTGTTTCACTCACTTTCACTTCTACACACCAAAAGACCTAAACAAGGAGAGAGAGAGGCGATTTTGAAGGAGAAAAGAAGAAGAAGAAGAAGAAGAAGAAGAAGAAGAGAAGGAAGAAGAAGAAGAAATCTCACCTCCTCCAAGCTCAACCGCCTTCAATAATGGCTTTTCTCTCTCTCTCTCTCTCTCTCTCTCTCTCTTTTATGTATCTCTATGGCTGAGTAGAACTATTTAGCACTTGGGATGGGGATTTGAACTTGAATCCTTCAACTAGCTTGTAAACCCTTACTTCATTAATTATGATTGTTTTCTCTCTCTTGTTCATTTAATGCTTTAACTTGATCAATTATGGCATTTATGGTGATTCCCAACAACACAAGACTTTGAGTTGGGAGTTGTGACCTGGAGGAGAGAGAAACCCTAGATTGTGCTAGCTAGATTAGTTGGTGAAATTTGGGGCTATTTATATGGACTTGCAATTAATTATATCTAGTGATTTGAACTCCTCTTGATTTGAGAAGTTGAGAGTATCTAGGTAAGAGTTGGATCTTCCATGATTTGGAAGGTCGTTACAATAGTCCAAATAGACAATTTGAGTGAAATGGGTTTATGAGTGAAGTTGGGGTGTATTTAGGTGAGAATAACCATCCTAGGGTGCTTCCCATCCAAAACCCTTAACAACCAATTTTAGTTCCCATAGTTAAGTTGCAGTTTTTCTTGAACAAAATCACTAAGCTTGCCGCCGGCTAAACCCCCCCTTTACTCATTTATTGTTCCGTTACCGAATACCGAAACTAGGGAGACAGATAATCAATTTCCTGGTGGAACGACACTCGTTATTTACTACTTCGATTGGGTCCACTTGCCCATATTTTGTGATATTGATCTGCATATACATCTTTTCTTCCAACAAGTTTTTGGCGCCGTTGCCGGGGAAATTGATAGTCTCTATCAGTTTCCCCAGTTTCGGTATTCCGGTTTTATTTATTTTAGTTTTCTTTAGTTCCTTTTTATTTTACCTACCTCTAATATTTAGTATTGTTTGTTGGCAAGCTTGTTTAGGTACCCTCTGCTCTTCTTGTGTATGCCAAGTACCCGTTCTAGTGACTCTCCTCTTGCTAGTCCGAGGCCCGATCTCGAACGATCTTTAAGAAGAGTTAGAAGAAACTTGAAAACACTTGCCATGGTGGACAATGACCCGTTTGTCGAGAACAATGGTCAGGGGCATGAACAACCACAAGGCCAACACCGACCTCTCAAAGACTACCACCGACCAAACACCAAAGGGAGAGCCTTAGCAATAGTTCTTCCAACCTTAACACAGGTTGAAGCGGCTCAATGGGCTTTCAAAACCCACTTCATCACCGCCATCCGGGACCAAGGAAAATTTAGTGGGGCGAATCCGGATGATGCTCCAAACCACTTGAGCGTCTTCGTGGATTTTTACAACTCCTTCGGTAAAACGGGAAATCTAAACGAGAGGATCCGGCTACAACTCTTTCCCCACTCACTGTCCGACTCAGCTTTGAGATGGTACCGTAGTCTCCCATCAAATTCTATCGAGACATGGGAGCAAATGGCTAGCAAATTCCTTGCCAAATACTACCCCACAAGTAGGACAAGGCAATTAATTGGCGAAATAAATACATTCTACCAAGAGCCGGGTGAGACCTTGTACGATGCTTGGGATCGGTTCAAGGAGCTGCTCATGAATTGCTCCCATCATGGCCTAGACGACCAATCCTTATGTCTCTCATTCTTCAATGGGCTGGACGACTCCAACCGCCTACTTGTTAATTCCTCCGCGGGAGGGAGCTTCATGACAAAGTCTCCCGAGGAAGGAATAGAACTCCTAGAAACAATGACCAATGACACAAGGCAATGGTCCAGAACCAAGGGAAGAGTACCGAGAGCAGCTGGCCTCCTCAATGTGCAACCCACCGATCATCTCTCAGCCCAAATTTTATCTCTCACGAAGATGGTAGAGAAGCTAGCCACCGCTCAAACCGAAATTGTCAAATCTATAGCTTCTTCATCTTCCGGTCAATCCTCGGAGGGATGTGCTATATGTGCGGGCCCCCATGACACCCGATGTTGTGAAGGAGAGTTGAACATGAACCAACAAGAGGATGTGAACTTCATAGGCAACCGAGCTTACAACAACAACAATGCGCCATGGAGAAATCATCCGAATTTTTCATGGAGAAATGACCAAGGCCAAGGAGTGCCAATCAAAAGTTTCAACAACTCCCAAGGTTATAGACCTTAAGCTCAAAGCCAACCACCAAACTTTCAATCTTGGTATAGACCACAAGGAACTCCTCTGGGCTTCCAACATCAACAACAATAACAAGAGTCTCCCTCCTCCTCTTCTAGTGGGACTTCAAGGTTGGAAAACCTCATGGCGGATTTCATTGTCACCGCAAAGACCAAGTTCTCGGAACAAGAGGCTTTCAAAGCTAATCAAACGGCATTCAACAAAAACATTGAAACCCAACTTGGTCAAATATCCCAACAACTCTCCCAAAGGCCACCGGCACCTTTCCAAGTCAAACAAAGCCCAATCCAAGGGAAGAGGCCAAAGCGGTAACATTGAGAAGTGGTCGCCCCCTTCAAACTTCATCTCCACAAGCTGATCATGAGAACCAAGAGAATCGGAATGAAGAAATTCAAGATTGCCAAGAGGAAGAACAAGAGATTGTTGAGGAAGTTCCTTCTCAACCGAAAAATACTTCCAAGGAGAAGTAGTCTCCTGAATCATCTTCCCCTTCCACTCTTGCTAAACCTTTACTACCTCTCCCATTCCCAAATAGACTCAAAAAGAAAAATCTAGATGAACAATTTGGGAAATTTTTAAGCATTTTTAACAAGTTAACAATTAATGTTCCTTTTGCAGATGCTTTGAAACAAATGCCTATCTACGCCAAGTTTATGAAAGTCATTCTTGCTAACAAGAGAGCAACACTTGGTGCGGAGACGGTGCAACTCACCGAGGAGATCTCGGCGGTCCTACTACGAAACCCTCCTCCAAAACTCGGAGACCCCGGTTTGCCTATAATCCCCTGCTCTATCGGTGATATAAATGTGGTAGTGGATTATGTGATTTAGGTGCAAGTATAAATGAAATACCCCTAAATTAATTTCATTTTATAAAAACCCCAAATATTATTATTACACACCTACCTAATATATAGTATTAGTTAAAAATTATTTGGGGGACTTCTTATTTTAAACCCTAAATAATAATATAAATTAAATTAATTTATTATATAGTATTATGAATTTAATAACAAGATTTATAAGTCAATAAATCTTGGAAAATTCCTAGACACTCCAATTATATTATAAAGATTTTAGAAATATTGGGAGCATTGATTTGGAACATAAAAGTCAATATAAAATTCTAGAAACCTTAAAGCTTATTAAGCTTGCTAGGGTTGACTTTTTGAGAATGGTCAAACCAGCCCACGAAACCTATACCAATAAATAGGTTATAGAAAACCATGAAGATCGATAAAAAGAACGTCAAAAACGGATCATCCTAGCCAAAGTTATGATAGGATAAAGTTTAGAGCCAAAATTTTAATGACTGCCACGTGTCAAGCTCACACGCGCCAGGACTTAGGCGATTTCTATCTCCTTGAATTTCGGTAACGGATTTCAGTATTTTGCCTTAACTTTAGACGGCTATATCTCACTCATCTCTCAATATTTTTCAATGTCGTCTTCTTCATTCTCTTCTCCAAAACGTCCTCTTTCCAACCATTACTCACACATACCCTAATTCATTATACATCAGCCGCAAATTCGATCTAAAGTTTCCTACTTGCGAAACCTGTACCCAGTTTTCCAGTTTCTCACCGAATTCAGGTAACTTTCGTTCGATCATAACTTCTTCGTCTCTCAACCAAAATTTGATTTCTTTAGCTTGTTTTGAAGATCTCTAATCCCTCTACACTTTTCATGTTTATGCCCAAGTCTGATTCGTAACCGTTTGGAGGATATAGTTGCCTAAAGTTTCCGATTCAACATCACATGAAATCATAAAAAACTGCAAGGTATAAACTCGTAACTTTCGACTTTGATTTCTTCTTGTGTGTTGAGAGTTAGAGTTAGTTCTTGTTATCAATATGTAGAGGTAAGTTTACTCTTTCAATTAAGCCCTTACACATAGTCTGAATCGATCTGTACTGTAAATTATAGATCCTCAAAGTCGGCTTCGTGAACAGCTCGAAAGTTCGAACCTTTTCTAGAATTCGAATTCCTCCGTTATTGCAATTCCGGTGAGTTTCCGATCAAATTGCTCCGTTATTGTCATTCGTAATCACATTACCGGCCTAACCCATGTTCCAATTTAATCTATTACGCGTTGAATTAAGAGAATTTAGCCAAATTGAATTCGAACTGGTTAGAACCCTATTCGAAGAGAACCCAGAATCGATTTTTCAGAATACTGCATTATAATTGGGGAAATCGGTGTCAATGGATTCGTTTTTCAATTTCGAGTTCAATGAAACAAGAATCACTCGATTTCGTTCTGTGGATTGAGAGAATTTGCGAATTTAGTACGCGGGTGTCGTTCTGGGTATGCTGAAGAACTCGACGATTTTCGGCCGTCCGATCGTAGTTAAAAGAAACGGACGGCCGAGATTAAAACGTTTAAGTTTAGTTATTTCAAGATTTATATTAATTCCAGAATTTAACTCTAACTTGTCGAATTTATTTAAATGCCTTCCCGAATGTATTTTGACACGAAATTTTAACCATAGATTCCTTATAAAATCTAGTTTATTTTGATGTAAATTAATATGGTTTTGGAGTTTTTAAACGTAAGTTATGATTTTTGCAAGTTACGGGTTTTCTAGAATTATTTGGCTAATTTAAAAAGATATTTTTATGAAATAAAAATTTTATAATATGTATAAAATGTTATAGTTACTATATATTAAATTTGGGAATTTTTGGACAAGGGTAAATGGGTTTAAAAATTATGTTTATGAAATTTTCATAAGAATAACTTATAATATATGGTTTTTAATGTAACAAAAATTAAAGTATGGTTTGTTAATAAACTTTATAGGTTGGGGAAAATAAGAAAACCTAAATTAACATTTTATACCAGTATGTTTATAAATATTTTGGGAGTTACCTTTTAAGTGAAGTAAAATTGTTTACATATATATATATACTTATATGAGAGTAGTAAAATAGAAACTTATATTAAATCAAGGAATTAAACTAGTCTACATTTTTATTTATTATATAATGTGGAAGTTAATATACTTAATTAAAGCTTGAGGAAATACCTATTTTTAAACCATATATCAGATGTTAATATGTGTAAAAGTTAATAGAGATAATTAAATACAATATAACTACATAAATAATGTTTTAAGTAAATCCTAGTATAAATATATATATATTAGGCATCACTAAAAGAAATGAAATACCTTATCCTATAGGTAATAACTAAGCAGATAAAATGCTTTGTGAATACTAGATGTGTAAGAGTTATTAAAAGTAATTAAATTTAATAAAATTTCTTAAAGAATGTTTTGGGATAAATCCTAATATATGTATATAAATATATTAGAAAGATTAAGAGATAATGTTAACATTCCCTGTGGGAAAACCTAGTTAGAAGAATATATATATATATATACTTGTGCTAACCTTTAGGTCTTTAATCAATGTTGTAATAATTAGCCAACGATAACCTAAAAGTTTAATTAAACTAAACCCGTGGCTAAGAGTAAGTAATTAAAATAAAATTAGACGTATCTTTTAGACAATAAATTCAATGGCGTAGTTGGTCAAGATAAACCTGGAACTGAGTCGAGGTTGCACGTTCAAAACCTCACATAATCCTTTTGGGGAATTTAATTTAAATAGCAAAAACGCAACACGGTCTTGGACTAACCTACTAAGCCCAAGTCTATGAACTTCAAAAGCCCATTTAAATAGTCCAAGAGAGTTTGGGCCACTCTTAGGGTAAACCTTAAGTCATTCCTAATCAACTGAAATGGGCCTAACAAAAGATTTAATTAACTAGATCTAGCCCAAGTGCTATGAGAGAATAACTGTAAATCTAAAACTATAACCCGGTAAGAACAAAAGGTGTTCAGTTATGAAAGTTCCATAACTAATCAATACTTGGAACACCTTAATTATAGGTTGTTAGTGGGTGTTGCACTTTCAAGTTTAGTCAAGGGTGGATTACTGCTTCTACACATACCAGGTACGATTTCTCGTACTCATATGCTTGCTAACAGACTTAAGGGACGTTTTTGAAAAATGCTAACTGAGCCTAAATGGTTTTATTAAGGAAAAATGGTTTGTGTGACTAACTCAGCCTGTATGACTAGCTGAGCCTTGGATGAACAACATACATGGTTACTGGTTCCTTCTATCTGGTTGTTTCATTAGATATTATCTGCCCGGGGTTTACGCCTCTGCACTCTGTAGGACTGAGTGTTTTGGTATCGCTCTAGTGCAGTTAATGATCTGGTGGGAATTTTGGAAATGTCAATCTTGGTAATTCTTCTTGACTCTGGACATCTTTTCATCCATGAGCTGGGTTTGTTTGGGTGACGTGCGCGCGTCTTCATCGGCAACAGAGAGGGGTTGTATATCTCCTGTCCTTAGTGGACGTAGTTAACAGAGAGGGGTTGTATATCCCCTGTCCTTAGTGGACGTAGTTAACAGAGAGGGGTTGTATATCCCCTGTCCTAAAAGGACGTATTTGTCATTGGGGTTTATTCTACTCTTGGGTTTTTGGATTCTTCTTTATCTATCAATCATTCCTAGTCCTGGTGACTACTTGGTCTTTCTACTCCTAACTGGAGAGGTTTGGTGCCGGGTGTTTGGAACCCGATGGTCTGTAATCGCCTTAGAGGTTTGGTGCCGGGTGTTTGGAACCCGTATTTACGCTCTGAACCCGAGAAAACAGGCCGAGTGAAATACTTAGATTATAGGTGCACTTAAAACTGGGGAACTGGGGTAGAATTGGGAAGTGAGAACTCCAGAAAGGCGCGCGACCCTTACCCCATACTAATGGTGGCCATCGGGTCCGGTTCTACCCGGAACCGGCGGTTCTACCCGGAACCGATTGGAACCGGAACTGGCCGGGAACCGGTGGGAACCGGAACCGGAACTGGAACCGAACCGCCTCAGCCGGTTCCGAATACGAATACATGTTTTGAGATTCGGGCCCGAACCGGGCCCGGAACTGGAACCGCCTGGAACCGTCGTCGGATTCGGAACCGGAACCGGAACCGGTGGAACCGGAAATGGAACCGCCCCGGAACCGGTTGAAGTTACCGTTGAATCGGGCCAAAACGACGTCGTTTTAGGTCTCAGGCACGTGCTCCGCTGAAGAAAATAGCCGTTAGATCCCAAGCACGTGCATTGCAATATGAAGGCCAACATGATGATTGGTATGAGATGAATGGGGATAACACCACTTAGGACTTCTATCTTGTAATATTTTTAGAATGTATTAGTAATTTAGTATTACTTTCTTTCCATGTAATTTTTTAAAGACTTGCAAATTGAAATCATGTAACCTCTTAGTAGCTGTACTCTTTTTCCTTATTAGGGTTTTCCCAATGAGTTTTTACCTAATAAGGTTTTAATGAGGCAGTGAATCATATAATAAAATTCTCTTTGTTCCTTATTTTTTGTAAATTCAATAAAAAAATCCTAAGTCTTTGTTTCTTACACATTTAAGATTATAAACTTGAAGAATAACCTATCTAGGAGTAAAGTGGATGAAAAGAGCAACGTGTGCGCTCAAACGGATCTCAAATCGGAGATAAAACGAAGCAACTGGAGCCGATCGAATCTTTCCGGAACCGCTCCGGAACCGGTCGGAACCGATCAGAACCGGAACCGCAACCGGAACCGGCCGGAACCGGTTTTTTAACCGAATCCGAATCGAATCCAGATTTCAGAACCGGAACCGGAATCGGAACCGGAACCCGCCCAGACCGGTTCCGAATACGAATACACATTTTCCGGAACCGGAACCGAACCGGTGGAACCGGACCCGTGGCCACCATTACCCCATACTTACTTACTTCACGTACTTACGAACCGTCCTTAGGACGTCATAAATATTTCATATATTACTACATAGATATTTAGACTCTACAACACGCCTTTTGAGTAACAAAACCGTCATACCAGCTTGATGTCTCGAAGAGGAGGAAGAGGAGGAGTTGGTCCCTCAGGGGGCTATGGACCCGACGCTGTCACCCCAGAGGTCATAGCGCAGATTGTGACGGCTGCATTAGCTCAGTAGCAGGCCCAGATCCCACAGCCACCACCGCCACCACCTAATGGTCCCCGGGAGTTCAACTGGCTGAAGGCGGTTAACGACCTTCGTCCTCCAATCTATGAAGGCCAACCAGAACCGAAGACCTTAGAGAAATACATAGACGAGATGCAGAAGGCCTTCACCTCTCTGCATGTTCCAGTGAATCGCCACGTGGACATAGCGGCCTACTTTCTTCAGGGACCCGCGCATCGATGGTGGCAGACTGCTAGAGCCAAGCTGACGGCCCAGGCGAACTTTGACTTTCAGGCATTTCTAGTGGCCTTGTGTCATGCCCCATTTTGTAATGTAGCTTGAGTTGGGGGTCATTTGTACTGGATGTAATGATACCGAATGTAATCAAGTTACTTAATGAATAAAAGAAGTAGCCACATTCTATTCATCAGCTGTCCCAATGTTGCAATGACTTCAGTCACCCATGTATTACGCCTTTGTGGTTCTCTTGCAGGTATGCTGAGGACGAGGGGCTCTTGTCAGACGAAGCATTTCAGCAAAGACCTAGACCCAGGCCGTAAGGCTTGGGGCTAGAAGCACTTGTCAATAGCCTGTGGCGTTAACGACGGATATTGCGATCATGAGTGCAGCTGACAAGTTGCATGGCATCTTGTTGGCGCCCTGTTCCTTATACTTACGGCGCGATGGGCGACGCGCCTAAGAGACCCGATATAGGGTTAAGACAGGGACGGTTTGGATTAGGGAGGAGACGAGTGTTCAACGTTGCCCACGTTGGAACGCTCCACTGACTGGTCCGGGGTTCCCCCTTTGTGGCTGGCTTTGGGTCAGCTCACTCCTTGGAGTTTGAGTTACCATGGATCTAGCTTGGTGTTGGATTCTATTGTTGGACGGCTGCTTGGGAGTTGATGCCTTTGGACCTGGGCCTGGGTCCTAGGGACGGTGTTGATTAAACAATCGGACCCAGCCCCACTAGTCCCGAAGCCTAGTGTCGGGATAAGTGAGTCGGTGTTGAGAGCTCGTCGTTGGGTGGTTAAAGTCCACTCCTAGTCCTGTCTGGCTATGGTGGTGGCTGTCTTAAGGCACGGGCCTTGCCCCTGCCCGGGATAGGCATTGATTAGGCTGGTCGGGCCTTGTGCCCGACGCCGGTGATGTTAACCTTGTCAACTTGCATGCTTGCTTGCTTGTGTTCTTGTGAATGCTTGTCGTGTGCTTGCGTGCTTGTGTGATCAGCGGAATGTTGTCTTGTGATGTCTTGTCGCGAGAAAATTTTCCATTTTAAGAGGTTGCGCATTACAATTTTGGTATCAGAGCTAAGGGTCATTTTCATTACTTGTGCAGGTTTTGACTTTTTGACTGTTCACCCAACGTGTGAGTGCCGAAGTGACTCCGTGAAGAGTAGTACCCCATTGACTCAAACTGCACAAAGAAATGGCCACTGGAAGTAAGACTAATTCTCGGACCGCTGCTCTTGCTAACGACATGGACCTCGTGAAGCGAGTTCTTGGGATTCATGGTCGTGATCCCCAGTCTCTAGAGGCGAACACCAATGTTTTGGGCTCTCTTGAGAGCTTGACGGCGGGCGCTTCTAGGATGGAGGGTTTGATCATGGCCCTAGGTGACTCGATACGTCGAATGGAATCGAGTCAAGATGTGTCTCGGAGGGTTACTTCTACTCAAGAAGGCCCTAGCGGAGTAAATCCTGAACTAGATCCATTCCGGCAGGAAGAGGCGTCTCGTCAAGAGCGGTTGGAAAGGGAGAACCTTGAGCTTAAAGCTTTGCTCCATAAGCACTTGGGAGCTCCTGGGAAGGGTGAGATTCGCAATCCAACTCCGTATCTGGGTGACCGAGATTCTGAGCTGTTGGAGAACTTCCTCTATGACATGGAGGAATGGTTTGAGGCAAAGGCAACTCCTGAGGATCGGAAGTTCACCGTCGTAAAGACTTATATGACGGTCACGCGAAGAAGAAATGGTTGAGGACAAAACTTGATCATGATCGCGCGAATGGCTTGCCTGTCATGAGTACTTGGGGTGAACTCAAGGAGGCCCTCAAGGCTCAATTCTTCCGCAAGATACTGATTGGCGAGCTCGAAACCGTCTTATGGCTCTAACGCAGACGGGGTCCATTCGTGACTATATTGCGGAGTTCAACTCAATCATGCGACTTACCCGATATGCACGAGAAAGTGGGTCTATCATTTCCACGAGGACTGAAGTGTGGGTCCAGAATGAACTCCGAAGAAAGTCGGTGACCACCGTCCACAAGCTATCCTGGCTGCGGAGGGATTGAACGACTTTAGGGTGGAGTCACCTGCTAGCAAGGTGAATGTGCCTAGCCAAAAAGATGGCCCCGCCAAGCCAGGAAGGAAGCGGAAGCGAAAGAACTTTGGGAAGAAGTCCTCTGAAGAAGTGGGTAACTCCTACACTCGTGGTCTATATTCCCTTTGTTCCTTGTCTTCCTATTCCTCTTGTATCTAATGTTGCTCCTTACCCTCTACGTGAAACCAGGTTGCCTCGAACCCTAGTCCCTCTGGGGTGAAGGCCTCCAGCCGAAAGGGAAAAAGGGGAGAATAGCTTGTTTCTTCTGTGGTGGAAACCATTATGGCTGTGTGCCCGAAAAAGGCGAGTGTAGCTGCGGCCACACTCTCTGGCCCATTGGTTGAGGGAGTTCAGACGGAGCTACAACAGAAGTCAACTGATTTGATGCCCATGAAATTCGCGGGGTCGATTTTGGCTCCGTCGAAGGTATGTGGCTTAGAGCTTCCTGCTTCTAGCCTACATCCTCGTTTGCTCTACATTTCTGTGAGGGTTAACCGAAAGCATTTATTACTGCTATGGTTGACACAGGAGCCACCGAGAACTATCTAGATCTCGGCGCCTGCAAGGCGCTGGGACTTTTGCTGACCCCAAACCAGTCTGCAGCAACATCGGCAAATCGTGGAGTAATGGTTGTTCACGGTAGCTGCAGAGTGTACATAGAAGTGGGAAAATGGTTCGGGGATCAGACTTTTGATGTGATGGATATGCCCGACTTCCCAATGATTTTGGGAAGCCCGTTCATAGATGCGGCCAAGGCCGAGCCGAGGGTGCACCCCCGAGGCATTTTGGTGGCTGATGAGCGTTGCCCTTGTTTTGTTGATGCTGTCCCAGCTGTGAGTACTCCCTCACGAAGCTGCCCAAAAGGTTTTGGGGACTTGCCCAGTTCTGGAGCTAAAGATAGAAGGTGTTTGGCGATTCTCGCCGTGGTGCGGCAGGAGAAACCTTCAGTTGCGGAAGCCATTCCAGCAGAAATGCAGGACTTGCTCTCTGAGAATGTGGACCTGATGCCCCCAGAGTTGCCTCCGGGACTACCCCCACGTCGTCCCATCGACCATCGCATCGAGCTGGTTCCTGGTGCAGTGCCCCCTGCCCAGGCTCCTTATCGTATGTCGCCGATGGAGCTGAATGAATTGAGAACTCAGTTGACTGAGCTCCTGGAAACGGGGAAGATACGTCCTCTCGAGCACCTTATGGAGCGCCAGTCCTATTCCAGAGAAAGCAGATGGGTCTCTGCGGCTGTGTATTGACTATCGAGCACTGAATAAGGTGACGGTGAAGAACAAGTACCCGATTCCTCGTCAGGATGACCTGTTCGACCGTCTCTCTAAGGCCACATTCTTCACCAAGCTAGATTTACGCTCGGGCTACTGGCAGGTCCGGATAGCGGAAGGAGATGAGGGAAAACAACTTGTGTAACTCGTTATGGTTCCTTTGAATTTTTAGTGATGCCTTTCGGGTTATGTAACGCTCCGCGACTTTTTGTAATCTAATGAATGATGTTTTATTCGGGTATATCGATGATTTTGTGTTGTCTATCTTGATGATATTGTTATATATAGCAATACGCTCCATGACCATTTGCGCCAGGTGAAATTGGTGTTTGATAGACTTCGTGAGCATCAACTTTATATCAAGAAGAAAAGTGCTCCTTTGCCCAACAGAGTATCACTTTTCTCGGTCATGTTGTCTCCAAAGGGGCCATCTGCATGGATGCCTCTAAGTTTCGACTATCCTGATTGGCCCGCACCCAACGATGTCTGAGTTACGTTCTTTCCTTGGACTAGCGAACTATTATCGTCGGTTCATCGAGGGATACGCTACAAGGTGGCGCCCTTGAGTGATTTGTTGAAGAAGGAAAAATCATGGGTATGGTCGAAGGAGCAACAAGATGCGTTTGAACGGTTAAAGAGGACTATCTCTTCTGAGCCGGTGTTGAAGCTCCCGGAGTTTGACAAACCATTTGAGGTGCACACTGACGCTTCTGGCAGAGCGATTGGTGGGGTCTTGGTTCAAGATGGGCATCCGTGCGCGTTTGAGAGTCGTAAGCTAAAAGATCCTGAAACGCGCTACTCAGCTCATGAACAAGAGATGTTGGCAGTAGTTCATTGCCTCGCGATTGGAGGCATTATCTGCTGGGAACTAAGTTTGTCGTGTAACGGACAACGTAGCCAACACATATTTTACGACCCAAAAGAAGCTATCACCCAAGCAGGCTCGTTGGCAAGAATTTCTTGGTGAATTTGACTTTGAATGGATTCATAGACCGGGATCGCACAATGTTGTCCCTGATGCCTTGAGTCGGCGGTGCCTTGCGGTGATCCAGTCAGTGTCTCGAGCTGAAACTGACTTGGCGGGTCGAATCCGTGAAGCGGCTAAGACTGATCCTTCATACCAGCAAATCTGTGATAAGGTGCGGTTGGGGAAGTCCAAGCGTTTCCACCTGCTCGACGATATGTTGGTCGATGAGCAGAGATGCGTGGTGGTCCCTGCTGGTAGAATCCGCATAGAGTTATTGCGGGAATTCCATGATGCAAAATGGGCTGGCCATGCAGGAACAAAACGAACCTTGGCATTGATCAAACGAAGCTTCTATTGGCCAAGGATGAAGGTTGATGTGGAGGACTATGTAAGGTCTTGTTTGGTATGTCAACAGGACAAGGTTGAAAGGAAGAAGACGGCGGGACTCCTCAACCCGCTGCCCGTTCCAAACAACCCATGGGAGTCGATTTCTATGGATTTCGTCTCAGGTTTCCCTTCGGTGGAGGGGAAAACTTCTGTCCTTGTTGTTGTGGACCGGTTCTCCAAGTATGCTGTGTTTATACCAGCACCCTCGAACTGCCCTGCTGACTTGACAGCAAGGTTGTTCCATGCCCACGTCGTTAAGTACTTTGGACTCCCCCGTGATGTGATAAGTGATCGCGATACGAGATTCACGGGACGGTTTTGGGTGACGCTGTTCGGCCTCATGGGCTCTGAGCTAAGTTCTCTACTGCGAATCATCCACAGACGGATGGCCAAACTGAGAGGGTGAATGCACTCTTGGAGGAATACCTTAGGCATTACGTCACAGGTTCCCAAAAGAACTGGATTCATTTGCTTGATACCGCGCAAATGTGCTATAACCTGCACAAAAGTTCGGCTACTGAGCGAAGCCCCTTTGAGTTGGTCATGGGTTGGCAGCCCTTGACCCCGGCCGAAGTTGCGAAGCAGGCGGCCACGGGTGAATGTCCGGCGGCCTACCGGTTCGTACACGATCGTCAAGCGATGTTGAAGGCAGCAAGAGAAAGCTTGGAGCTAGCTAGGAACCGAATGAAGAGGTTTGCGGACCAAAAGCGGCGTCCCCTTGAGTTCAAAGTTGGTGACAAAGTGATGCTGAAATTGACGCCTCAGATTCTGAAGCAGATCAAGCGTCCTAGACAAGGGGTTTGGTCCAGCGCTTTGATGGACCATTCGAGGTGATCCGCCGAGTGGGTAACTCCGCCTACGGTTAGAACTCCCCGAAAGACTGAAAGCTCACCCGACTTTCCATGTGAGTTACCTGAAGCCATTCGTTGCGGATGTCGAAAAGGTCCATGTGGAAAGAGCTAGAGCCCCACCTGCCGTGGTGATGGAATACACGAAGGACGTAGATGAAATCCTTGATCATCGGATGCGGGGATGGAGATCGAATCGTTCAACGGAATTCCTGGTCCATTGGAAGGGCGAAGCTAGGGAAGATGCAACTTGGGAAAAGCAGAAAGATTTGGCAATTTCAGGATAAGACAAAAATGTACCTAGACGCTTTGCCGGGGACGGCAAAGGAATAGGTGGGGGTGGTTTGTCATGCCCCATTTTGTAATGTAGCTTGAGTTGGGGGTCATTTGTACTGGATGTAATGATACCGAATGTAATCAAGTTACTTAATGAATAAAAAAGTAGCCACATTCTATTCAGCTGTCCCAATGTTGCAATGACTTCAGTCACCCATGTATTACGCCTTTGGGTTCTCTTGCAGGTATGCTGAGGACGAGGGGCTCTTGTCGGACGAAGCATTTCAGCAAAGACCTAGACCCAGGCCGTAAGGCTTGGGGCTAGAAGCACTTGTCAATAGCCTGTGGCGTTAACGACGGATATTGCGATCATGAGGTGGAGCTGACAAGTTGCATGGCATCTTGTCGGCGCCCTGTCCCTTATACTTATGGCGCGATGGGCGACGCGCCTAAGAGACCCGATATAGGGTTAAGACAGGGACGGTTTGGATTAGGGAGGAGACGAGTGTTCAACGTTGCCCACGTTGGAACGCTCCACTGACGGTCCGGGGTTCCCCCTTTGTGGCAGGCTTTGGGTCAGCTCACTCCTTGGAGTTTGAGTTACCATGGATCTAGCTTGGTGTTGGATTCTATGTTGGATGGCTGCTTGGGAGTTGATGCCTCTGGACCTGGGCCTGGGTCCTAGGGACGGTGTTGATTAAACAATCGGGACCCAGCCCCACTAGTCCCGAAGTCTAGTGTCGGGATAAGTGAGTCGGTGTTGAGAGCTCGTCGTTGGGTGGTTAAAGTCCACTCCTAGTCCCTGTCTGGCTATGGTGGTGGCTGTCTTGAGGCACGGGCCTTGCCCTGCCCGGGATAGGCATTGATAAGGCTGGTCGGGCCTTGTGCCCGACGCCGGTGATGTTAACCTTGTCAACTTGCATGCTTGTTTGCTTGTGTTCTTGTGAATACTTGTCTGTGTGCTTGCGTGCTTGTGTGATCAGTGGAATGTTTGTCTTGTGATGTCTTGTCGCGAGAAAATTTTCCATTTTAGAGGTTGCACATTACACCTTGAGAGCTAAATTCTACCATCCTATCTACAGAAGAGGATGAGGAGTGAGTTCGAGCAGCTGAAGCAAGGGATTCCTCTGTTGCTGAGTACTACAATAAATTGTGGGGAGTTACTTGCTGTCATTGGAGAGGGAGCTTACGCTCCAAGATATCTGGGTGGACAAATCCATACCGGCTTGAACTTCAAGATCATGACAATGATGGTTCCCCCCAGAGGGATGACCCTACGGTATGGAATATGAGTTAAATTTCGGTACGCAAAGATTTCCCAACTAACACATCTTGTACGACAGGAACTAGCTGATGATGCCAACGATTGCGAGACCACCATTGCCTTATCGGATTCTTGCTAGGCAAGAGGAGGAATGACAATGGAAGAGGACCCCCTCAGACTCATGAAAGGAGGGGAAAATTTTTCAAGGGAGGGAACAAGAAGGCCATCGTCCCTTCTAATGCTAATGTTAAGCCTCTCCGCTACGAACCACCCAGGGGTGAGAAAAGTTAGAATCTATAATATGGTTACATTTATGCTATCACGTCACTAACCTTGCACTGAAACAGGAGACAACCCGGTGAGAAGGTATTTCTGCAAGTGGTGCCAGAAAGACCACCCGGGCAAGGACTGTAAGGGAAACCTGGTGGAGTGCAACTACTGCGGTAGGATGGGACACCGGGGATTCGAATGCTTCGCGAACCCGGATTCCAGGAACTACAAGCCACGCACCGGGTCGGCGACTAGAGGCCCAACTACCAATGCTACAGGAAGAGGAGGAGGTAGAGGTGGCACGGGAGGTGCTGGACCCTCTACCAGCCGCCCTGCCCAGAACCAATCACAAAGGCCGGGACAAAATTACCCTCAGAGGCCAGGCAAAGCACCGGTCCTCAACCTGGTGGACCGTGTTGAAGCAGCGAGGGATGACCCGAGTACACATGGTGAGGACTATTATCCTAGCGAAGAAGCTTAGATGTTACTTTCTTTACATCTCACTAGTTTTCTTTTTCCTTCTTAATGTAAAAGGGATGAACTATAAATCCCTCTTTTATTGTGCACTTTTCATTGCCAGATGTGAACCTTATCCTAAACTGCTTAATAAGAATCATTGTTTTCATTCAGCTTTCGATATTTGCTTCCCTATATTACCTGTCTCCACACCCACCATCCCCTTTGAAGCCAAACCACACCCACCTGAGAAGTGTGAGATGTTGAGACCCGGGATGATTCTATTACGGGAGTTTTTGACCCCAGCAGTCCAGTATGCATTGATCCTCATGATCAGGGAGTTAGGTGTGAAAGGAGGAAACTTTTACACCCCTACCTTCAAGAACGGTTCAACCATGAAGGTGAAGATCATGTGCCTAGGTAAGCAGTGGAACCACACCACCAAGAGTTATGAAGAGGTGGAGGTGCCACCAATCCCGGAAGAGTTGCAGACCATCATTGGAGCTGCAGTTAAGACAGCACAAGAATTGGAGGATGAGCCCGTTCCTGACATCACCTCAGACGTCTGCATCATCAATTTTTATTGAAAAGAAGGTAAGCTAGGGTTGCATCAAGATAAGGATGAATCCCTAGAATCCATCACCAAAGGAGTTCCAGTGGTTTCCATATCACTTGGAGACGACGCGGAGTTCCTATTCGGTGACCAGAAGAGGATGGACCTTGCTACCAAGATCCTCCTGAAGTCAGGTGATGTGCTAATATTTGGAGGAGCAGCCAGACTAATTTACCATGGGGTGAAGAGAATCAAGCCTAACACGCCCCCACACCTATTATTAACCAGACTCACCTGAAACCTGGCCGATTAAACCTGACCTTTAGACAGATCTAGCCATGTACTTTACAATTTCAGCTTTGTAATCATTAAACTGCTCATGAAGCTTTCAATAAGAATGGAAATTCTAAGAATTTATTTCTTCGTGTAGGAGCTGGAAATTTAGAGATCAGGCTGAATGTGTTGGACCAGGCTCAAGCAAAGAGCAATGGAACGGTCATCACAGGTATACCAATTAACCTTGAACAACTACTTTGGAAGAGTTAACTAGAAACCTTAAAACTTCACTCAATAATTGCAGGCACATTCCAAATTAATGGAGTGGAGGCCACCGTCCTGTTTGATTCTGGAGCCTCCCACTCCTTCATATCCCAAGCATTTCATACTAAGATAAATGCCCCCACAGAGGATATCCATGATTGCTCCGTTTTGTTGCCATCCAGAGAGTTGATCAAATGCAGTAAACAGTGCAAGAATCTGAGCATACACATCAAGGGAGCAGACTTTCTTCTCGATGCCATTGTCTTCCCTGGCATGGGATTTGACATAATTGTGGGCATGGACACGCTACAGCGGTACAGAGGTAGACTACACTGTGCAGAGCATCGTCTCCTCTTGAAGTCAGCCACAGGGATCACAGTATCATACCGAATGCAGCCCAAGCAGCCGACTGTGAAGGTTGTATCGGCATTATCCCTGATGAAGGAAGTGTCCAAGGGCGCGACTGCCTACTACTGTTATGCCCAGGATCTGAGGACGGATCCGAAGTTCAGGAGCGACGTTCCCATTGTGTCGGAGTACCCGATGTTTTTCCAGAGGAGCTACCTGGACTACCACCGCTGAGAGAGGTTGAATTCAACATCGACCTCGTACCTGGCACGGGACCGATTGCTAAGGCTCCCTACCGGATGGGCCCTGCAGAGATGGTCGAGTTGAAGAAGCAGTTGCAGGAGCTACTAGATAAGGGTTCATCAGACCCAGTGTCTCACCTTGGGGCGCTCCAGTGCTTTTCGTCAAGAAGAAGGACGGAAGCATGAGACTCTGTATTGACTATAGGGAGCTGAACAATGTCACGATCAAAAACAAGTACCCACTGCCCAGGATCGATGACTTTTCGACCAGCTGAGGGGAGCTAAGGTGTTCTCCAAGATTGACCTGCGTTCCGGATATCATCAGATAGCTGTAGCTGAGTCGATATAGAGAAGACAGCCTTCCGGACCAGATACGGCCACTACGAGTTCACAGTGATGCCGTTTGGACTGACCAATGCACCCGCAGATTCATGGATGATGCAGAGAGTCTTCCAAGCCCAGTTGGATAAGTCAGTAGTCGTGTTCATAGACGACATCTTGATATTCTCCAAGAGTCGGGAGGAACACGAGCAGCATTTGAGGACAGCCTTGGAGACTCTGAGGAGAAAAGCTATTGCCAAGTTCAGCAAGTGTGAATTCTGGCTGGACAAGGTGTCATTTCTTGGACATGTGATCTCAGCTGAGGGAGTTTCAGTAGACCCAGCTAAGATTGAGGCAGTGAAGAGCTGGCATAGACCTCGCACTGTGACAGAGGTTAGGAGTTTCCTTGGGTTGGCTGGCTACTATAGACGCTTTGTGAAGGACTTCTCCAGGCTAGCCAAGCCCTTGACCTCTCTGATGAAGAAGGACAGCCCGTTTGTATGGACAGAGGCTTGTGAGGTCTCCTTCCAGGCGCTGAAGGACGCCTTGACCACAGCTCCAGTATTGATATTCCAGAGGGGAACGAGGGGTACGAGGTATATTGCGATGCTTCAGGCAGAGGGATTGGTGGAGTACTGATGCAGCATGGCCGAGTAGTAGCGTATGCTTCTAGACAGCTGAAGAAGCACGAAGAAAATTACCCCACACACGACCTTGAGCTCCTCGCCATAGTCTTCGCCTTGAAGATCTGGCGACATTACTTGTATGGAGCCACGGTCCAAATTATGACAGACCATAAGAGTCTGAAGTACATCTGGACCCAGAAGGAGTTGAACTGAGACAGCGACGATGGGTCGAGCTACTGGCCGATTATGACATCAACCTCCAGTACACAGAAGGGAAAGGAAATGTTGTGGCAGATGCTCTGAGCAGAAGAGCTTATTCACTTCTCGCTTTGATAGAGACGACCACGATAGCTGAGGAGGTGTATGCAGCCCAGGACAGTGACGTTTATCTACAGGCGTCAGACAGAAGTTAGCAGACGGTTTGACTGATGGTTGAAGTATGACTACGAGCTGGACAGCGAGGGACACCTTCGAGTCAGAGGCAGACTCTGCGTTCCTCAGGATGCGACAGAACTTCAGACCAGGATTCTTTCAGAGGCTCATTCCTCGACATTATCAGTACACCCTGGAGCCACCAAGATGTACAAGGACTTGAAGCAATTATTCTGGTGGAGCGGGATGAAGAGGGATGTAGCTGATTTCGTCTCTCGGTGCCTCACTTGTCAGAAGGTGAAGTTTGAGCATCGTCGACCAGGAGGCCAGATTCAGTCACTACCAGTACCGTGCTGGAAGTTTGACGACATCAGCATGGATTTTGTGGTCGGTCTCCCTCCAGCTAGAGGTGGACTGAACGCAATATGGGTTATAGTCGATAGGTTGACCAAGACAGCTAGGTTCATACCTATCAAGGACACATGGAAGGTGCCCAAACTAGCTGAGGTGTTCACCACAGAGCATATCCGGTACCATGGGGTACCGAAGACGATCGTCTCCGATCGTGACACTCGTTTCCTCAGTAGATTTTGGCGTCAGGTGCAGGAGGCATTTGGGACTCAGCTACGACTTAGCACAGCTTTTCACCCGCAGACTGATGGGCAGACTGAGAGGACTATTCAGACATTGGAGGATATGTTGCGAGCAGTCGCTCTAGACTATCAGGGGAGTTGGGTAGAGCGTCTACACCTGGTAGAGTTCTCCTACAATAACTCTTACCATGCGTCTATCGGCATGGCACCATTCCAGGCTCTATATGGCAGGCCGTGCCGGACTCCCTTATCATGGAGTGACCCTGCTGAGGCAGTCTTGATTGGGCCCGAGTATATTCAGACACTGCAGGATGACGTCAGAGTTATTCAGCAGCACATGAGGGCAGCGCAGTCCAGACAGAAATCTTACGGGGATCAGCGCACCAGAGAGCTCGAGTTTCAGTTGGGAGACATGGTCTTCTTACGAGTGTCTCCGATGAGAGGCATCTTCAGATTTGGGATGAGGGGGAAGCTAAGCCCTAAGTATGTCGGCCCGTACAGGATTACGGAGCGAGTGGGCCCAGCTGCATACAGATTGGATCTACCAAGAGTTGGGGAAGGTACACGACGTGTTTCATGTATCTCAGCTGAAGAAGTATATGCCTGACCCTTCTCACGTACTGCAGCCAGAGAGATTGGAAATAGAGCCTACACTGAGATATGAGGAGACTCCTATTCAGATCTTGGACACGAAGGTCCGAGAAACGAGAGGCAGATCAGTTAAACTAGTGAAGGTTCTTTGGGAACACCATGGGGTCGAGGAAGCTACTTGGGAGACTGAGGACTCCATGAGAGTGAAGTACCACATCTTTTTACATGATAGTTCCCTACATTTAGTCTATATGGGTTCTCGTTAGTAGAGGTACGAGGGCGTACCTTAGCTCTTTTTAGGGGGAACTGGTGCATACTCCTCCTTCGTTACCTCATCCAGATTATGCCCGGTTACTTTATTAGTGGGATGAAGGAGAGGTGTATGTATGTACTTGAGCTACACGTGATGTGTTTTATGATTTCTATCTATGAAATATTTTGGTATATCTTGGTTCGGTTTGATTCTGAGTATCTTGTGTGAAAATTGGAAATGGGAATGGATGGAAATTAAAGGTTTGGTATGGAAGTTACAAATGGGAATGTTTATTGGAACTGTTAGTTGATTCTAAACTTCGAGTCGAAGTTTCTTTTAAGGGGGATATACTGAAATACCCCTAAATTAATTTACATTAATTTAGGGGATTTCTTTTTATAAAAACCCTAAATATTATTATTACACACCAACCTAATATATAGTATTATTTAAAAATTATTTGGGGGACTTCTTATTTTAAACCCTAAATAATAATAAAATTAAATTAATTTATTATAGTATTATGAATTTAATAACAAGATTTATAAGTCAATAAATCTTGGAAAATTCCTAGACACTCCAATTATATTATAAAGATTTTAGAAATATTGGGAGCATTGATTTGGAACATAAAAGTCAATATAAAATTCTAGAAACCTTAAAGCTTATTAAGCCTTGCTAGGGTTGACTTTTTGAGAATGGTCAAACCAGCCCATGAAACCTATACCAATAAATAGGTTATGGAAAACCATGAAGATCGATAAAAAGAACGTCAAAAACGGATCATCCTAGCCAAAGTTATGATAGGATAAAGTTTAGAGCCAAAATTTTAATGACTGCCACGTGTCAAGCTCACACGCGCCAGGACTTAGGCGATTTCTATCTCCTTGAATTTCGGTAACAGATTTCAGTATTTTGCCCTAACTTTAGACGGCTATATCTCACTCATCTCTCAATATTTTTCAATGCGTCTTCTTCATTCTCTTCTCCAAAACGTCCTCTTTCCAACCATTACTCACACATACCCTAATTCATTATACATCAGCCGCAAATTCGATCTAAAGTTGCCTACTTGCGAAACCTGTACCCAGTTTTCCAGTTTCTCACCGAATTCAGGTAACTTTCGTTCGATCATAACTTCTTCGTCTCTCAACCAAAATTTGATTTCTTTAGCTTGTTTTGAAGATCTCTAATCCCTCTACACTTTTCATGTTTATGCCCAAGTCTGATTCGTAACCGTTTGGAGGATATAGTTGCCTAAAGTTTCCGATTCAACATCACATGAAATCATAGAAAACTGCAAGGTATAAACTCGTAACTTTCGACTTTGATTTCTTCTTGTGTGTTGCGAGTTAGAGTTAGTTCTTGTTATCAATATGTAGAGGTAAGTTTACTCTTTCGATTAAGCCCTTACACATAGCCTAACTCGATCTGTACTGCAAGTTATAGATCCTCAAAGTCGGCCTCGTGAACTGCTCGAAAGTTCGAACCTTTCCAGAATTCCGAATTCGAATTCCTCCGTTATTGCAACTCCGGTGAGTTTCCAATCAAATTGCTCCGTTATTGTCATTCGTAATCACATTACCGGCCTAACCCATGTTCCAATTTAATCTATTACGCGTTGAATTAAGAGAATTTAGCCAAATTGAATTCGAACTGTTAGAACCCTATTCGAAGAGAACCCATAATCGATTTTTCAGAATACTGCATTATAATTGGGGAAATCGGTGTCATGAACGTTTTTCAATTTCGAGAATGAAACAAGAATCACTCGATTTCGTTCTGTGGATTGAGAGAATTGGAATTTAGTACGGGTTCGTTCTGGGTAGCTGAAGAACTCGCGATTTCAGCCGTCCGATCGTAGTTATAAAGAACGGACGCCGAGATTAAAACGTTTAAGTTTAAGTATAAGTTTTATTAATTCAGAAATAACCCTAACTTGTTGAATTATTTAAATGCCTTCCCGAATGTATTTTGACTGAAATTTAACCATAGATTCCTTATGAAATCTAGTTTATTTTGATGTAAATTAATATGGTTTTGGAGTTTTTAAACGTAAGTTATGATTTTTGCAAGTTACGGGTTTTCTAGAATTATTTGGCTAATTTAAAAAGATATTTTTATGAAATAAAAATTTTATAATATGTATAAAATGTTATAGTTACTATATATTAAATTTGGGAATTTTTGGACAAGGGTAAATGGGTTTAAAAATTATGTTTATGAAATTTTCATAAGAATAACTTATAATATATGGTTTTTAATGTAACAAAAATTAAAGTATGGTTTGTTAATAAACTTTATAGGTTGGGGAAAATAAGAAAACCTAAATTAACATTTTATACCAGTATGTTTATAAATATTTTGGGTATTACCTTTTAAGTGAAGTAAAATTGTTTACATATATATATATATATATATATATATATATATACTTATATGAGAGTAGTAAAATAGAAACTTATATTAAATCAAGGAATTAAACTAGTCTACATTTTTATTTATTATATAATGTGGAAGTTAATATACTTAATTAAAGCTTGAGGAATACCTTATTTTTAAACCATATATCAGATGTTAATATGTGTAAAAGTTAATAGAGATAATTAAATACAATATAACTACATAAATAATGTTTTAAGTAAATCCTAGTATAAATATATATATATATATATAGGCATCACTAAAAGAAATAAAATACCTTATCCTATAGGTAATAACTAAGCAGATAAAATGCTTTGTGAATACTAGATGTGTAAGAGTTATTAAAAGTAATTAAATTTAATAAAATTTCTTAAAGAATGTTTTGGGATAAATCCTAATATATGTATATAAATATTAGAAAATTAAGAGATAATGTTAACATTCCCTGTGGGAAACCTAATTAGAAGAATATATATATATATACTTGTGCTAACTTTAGGTCTTTAATCAATGTTGTAATAATTAGCCAACGATAACTTAAAAGTTTAATTAAACTAATCCCATGGCTAAGAGTAAGTAATTAAAATAAAATTAGACGTATCCTTTAGACAAGAAATTCAATGGCGTAGTTGGTCAAGATAAACCTGGAACTGAGTCGAGGTTGCACGTTCGAAACCTCGCATAATCCTTTTAGGGAATTTAATTTAAATAGCAAAAACGTAACACGGTCTTGGACTAACCTACTAAGCCCAAGTCTATGAACTTCAAAAGCCCATTTAAACAGTCCAAGAGAGTTTGGGCCACTCTTAGGGTAAACCTTAAATCATTCCTAATCAACTGAAATGGGCCTAACAAAAGATTTAATTAACTAGATCTAGCCCAAGTGCTATGAGAGGATAACTGTAAATCTAAAACTATAACCCGGTAAGAACAAAAGGTGTTCAGTTATGCAAGTTCCATAACTAATCAATACTTGGAACACCTTAATTATAGGTTGTTAGTGGGTGTTGCACTTTCAAGTTTAGTCAAGGGTGGATTACTGCTTCTACACATACCAGGTACAATTTCTCGTACTCATATGCTTGCTAACAGACTTAAGGGACGTTTTTGAAAAATGTTAACTGAGCCTAAATGGTTTTATTAAGGAAAAATGGTTTGTGTGACTAACTCAGCCTATATGACTATCTGAGCCTTGGATGAACAACATACATGGTTACTGGTTCCTTCTATCTGGTTGTTTCATTAGATATTATCTGTCCGGGGTTTACGCCTCTGCACTCTGTAGGACTGAGTGTTTTGGTATCGCTCTAGTGCAGTTAATGATCTGGTGGGAATTTTGGAAATGTCAATCTTGGTAATTCTTCTTGACTCTGGACATCTTTTCATCCATGAGCTGGGTTTATTTGGGTGACGTGCGCGCGTCTTCATCGGCAACAGAGAGGGGTCGTATATCCCCTGTCCTTAGTGGACGTAGTTAACAGAGAGGGGTTGTATATCCCCTGTCCTTAGTGGACGTAGTTAACAGAGAGGGGTTGTATATATCCTGTCCTAAAAGGACGTATTTGGCATTGGGGTTTATTCTGCTCTTGGGTTTTTGGATTCTTCGTTATCTATCAATCATTCCTAGTCCTGGTGACTACTTGGTCTTTCTATTTCTAACTGGAACTTAATTTAACTAAGGCATTGGACACTCACTAACTCATGGTGTGATTTTGTTTACTAACTTTCTTTTCTATTGTTGCCTCTATCTTTAACTTGCTATCTTTGACTTGGTGATTTTTAAAGCGCTTGTTTCTCTGTTTTGTTTTAAATATTGATTCCAAGTTACTGCTTGTTTAAAGGTTATTTTTAAAGTTCTGTTTTGGAGATTAGTACCAGTTCCATTCCAGGGAACTGACTCACCCCTTTCGGGGTGGGCTGCTTGGTTTAATCTTGCAGGTACGAATTGTTATACAGGTAGCCGCGAAGAGTATGAGTGACTGGGTTTGGTATTAGGATTTGTGGAGAGTTATTGTAATTTATCTGTATTTTTAATCATGTTAAGTTTTCTCGAGTTCAGACCGTAGCTTTTGTAAATTGTAAGTTGTAATTGGTGAGGTTTGGTGTCGGGTGTTTGGAACCCGATGGTCTGTAATCGCCTTAGAGTTTTATTTCCGCTGTATTTATGGTTAATAGGGGCGTTACAATAAATCTCATGCCGCTTTCAATTTTTAATAAACTTGGGATTGGGGAGTGTGCACCCACTGCTATGCAATTGCAACTTGCTGATAGGTCATTGGTCTTCCCGAAAGGGAAAGTTGAGGATTTAGTAGTGACTGTAGGGACTTTTGTTTTCCCGGCTGATTTCATCGTTATTGATATGGAGGAGGATGCTAGAGTACCACTGATATTAGGTCGCCCTTTCTTGCGAACTGCCAGGACCTTAATAGATGTGGAAAATGTAAAAATTATCTTGAGATTTCATGATGAAAAACTTGAGTTTGACATGTCTAAGGTAGTGAAAAAACCCGCACATGCGGAAGCTGTTTTTGCCATAGATGTTGTTGACTCCATTTTGCAAGATAATTACTCTTCTTGTTTTGATTATGATGCTCTCACCGTCGCTTTGACTGATACTTGTGGAGACCGAGAAGATGAACCGGAGGTGAGAGAGATGGTCGCTACATTAGACAGGAGGTCAATGTCATACCGGATACACTACCCACCACCGGAGCCCTTGGAGCGAACTGCACAAAGGCTACCCACCTCGGTTGAGAAGCCTCCCACCGTGGAGTTGAAACCCTTACCCTCTCATTTAAAATATGCTTATCTAACTGAACCTTGTGATCTTCCTGTTATTATTTCTTCCTCTCTTACAGGAGCACAAGAGGACAGTTTATTGAGGGTGCTTCGAGACCACAAGAGAGCTATTGGGTGGTCCATCTCAGACATCAAGGGTGTTGCTCCACATTTGTGCACTCACCGGATCTTCATGGAGGACGACTACAAGCCACTCGTTCAACCTCAAAGGTGGCTCAACCCGAACATGAAGGAGGTCCTCAAGCTACTCGACTCTGGGATCATCTACCTCATATCCGATAGTCAATGGGTGATCCCGACTCAGGTGGTACCAAAGAAAGGAGGGATCACGGTGGTGTCGAATGAAAAGGGTGAGCTGGTTCCCCAAAGGACAACAACCAGTTGGAGAGTGTGCATCGACTACCGGAAGTTGAACACGGCTACAAGGAAAGACCACTTCCCCCTGCCCTTCATCGACCAAATGCTAGAGAGGTTAGCCGGGCAAGACTTTTATTGCTTTCTTGATGGCTACTCGGGGTACTTCCAAATCCCTATAGCCCCGGAAGATCAAGAGAAGGCCACATTCACATGCCCTTACGGAACATTCGCATATAGAAGAATGCCTTTCGGATTATGCAATGCTCCCGCAACATTCCAAAGGTGTATGATGGCCATCTTCTCCGACTTTATTGAAAAAAGCATGGAAGTTTTCATGGACGATTTCTCGGTCTTTGGGCTCAACTTCGACTCTTGCCTAGAGAACTTGGACGCCATTCTCTCCCGATATGAGGAAACCAATCTAGACTCAATTGGGAGAAATGTCATTTCATGGTGAGAGAAGGGATCGTCCTCGGGCACAAGATCTCTTCCAATGGGATTGAAGTCGACCGGGCCAAGGTCGAAGTCATAGAGAAGCTACCACCACCTACCTCGGTTAAAGACATTAGAAGCTTTCTTGGCCACTCCGGGTTCTACAGAAGGTTCATCAAGGACTTCTCCAAAATCTCTAAACCTCTGTGTGACCTCTTAGCCAAAGATGCAAAATTCGAATTCTTTGAAGAATGTCTAAAGGCCTTCAACACTCTCAAGGAGTGCCTTGTCTCAGCCCCGATAGTTGTATCACCGGATTGGAGCCTCCCTTTTGAAATAATGTGTGATGCAAGCGACTATGCGGTGGGAGCAGCCCTATGTCAGAAAAGGGAGAAAATTCTGAGAACTGTCTACTATGCAAGCAAGACACTCAATGATGCTCAGAAAAACTATGCCACGACTGAGAAGGAGCTTCTAGCGGTAGTCTTTGCATTAGATAAGTTCCGCTCATATCTCTTGGGAAGTAGGGTGATTGTGCATACCGACCATTCAGCTCTCAAATATCTCTTCACCAAGGAGGACGCCAAACCGAGGCTTTTGAGATGGATTCTATTGCTGCAGGAATTTGAGATTGAGATTAGGGATAAACCGGGCACTCAAAATGTTGTTGCTGACCACTTGTCTCGCATGGAGACCCCGAATGATGGTACCCCTATCAATGAGCTCTTCCCGGACGAGACCGTGTTCACAATTGGAGAAACCGGTGATCCTTGGTTTGCCGACATCGCAAACTACCTGGTGAGGGGAGTAGTGCCATACGAGATGACATACCAGCAGAGGAAGAAATTCTTCACCGACATCAAGCACTATTTTTGGGATGACCCGTACCTCTTCAGAGTCTGTGCCGATGGGATGATTAGAAGGTGCATACAGATGGATGAAGTTCAGAGCATCCTCACCCACTGCCACTCTCTTGAGGCAGGAGGGCACCACGGGCCAGCGAGGACAACAGCTAAGGTACTACAGTCCGGATTCTTTTGGAAAACGCTTCACAAGGACTGCCACTCCTTTGTAGCTGCTTGCGACCGGTGCCAAATGCTAGGGAACATATCCCGGAAGCACGAGATGCCACTTAATGTAATGATCGAGGTTGAACCTTTCGATCTATGGGGCATTGATTTCATGGGTCCCTTCCCCTCCTCCCACTCAAATCTCTTCATCTTGGTGGCGGTAGACTACGTCACGAAATGGGTGGAAGCCATTGCATCCCCCACCAATGATGCCAAGGTGTTGACCAAGTTCCTAAAGAAAAACATCTTCACAAGGTTTGGGGTGCCTAGGGCGATTCTCAGCGATGGGGGATCTCACTTCTGTAACAAACAGTTTGAGGAGTTAATGGAAAAATATGGAGTGAGACACAAGGTATCCTTGCCTTACCACCCTCAAACAAATGGACAAGCCGAGGTGACCAATAGGGAGCTGAAATGGATACTACAGAAGACGGTAAACTCCTCCAGGAAGGATTGGTCCTTAAGACTAGACGATGCTCTATGGGCTTACCGGACAGCATACAAGACTCCCATCGGGATGTCTCCATATCGTCTAGTCTTCGGCAAGGCTTGCCACTTACCCGTTGAGTTGGAGCACAAATCCTATTGGGCTGTGAAAGCCTTAAACTTTGACCTCAAGAGTGCCGCCGACAAGAGGAAATTTCAACTCACCGAACTAGAGGAATTTCGGGAGGAAGCCTATGAGAACAACCGCATCTACAAGGAGAAGGCCAAGAGGTGGCATGACAAGATGATCCTAAGGCAGGAGTTCCATGAGGGAGACCGGGTATTGCTCTACAATTCGAGGTTGAAGCTTTTTCCGGGTAAGCTCAAGTCACATTGGTCCCGGACCATTCACTGTCACCAAGGTAACTCCATATGGTGCAATCAAGCTGAAGAACGTGAAAGGTGAGACATTCATGGTCAACGGGTCTAGGTTGAAGCATTATCTAGGAGGTGATATCGAGAAGGTGGAGACACGTCCTCTCTACTTACAAGAGCCCCAGGTTTGATCTAACCCTCGTTGTGGTCTAGCCAAAGACCGTAAAAAGACGGGCAACTTTCCGGGAGGCAACCCGGACTACTCTCATGCTATTGTTATTGTGTTTGGTTTGCTTGTTTATGTACCTTTGTTTTGGCGGTTTAACTTTGATTGATTGGCTTACTTGTTTCTTGCTTTGAATTATGTGTTTCTGCGTGTGTTTGCATGTTTAAGTTGGTTGTGGATGAAAACAAGTGTTTTGGGCAAGAAAACATCTTTTTTTTGGGAGCCTCTGTCAAATACCGACCCTAGGTGGGTCGGTCGACTCCAAACTTTGAAAAAAATTGGTCTCTGTAATGGACCGACCCTCCGACCGACCCTAGCGTGGGTCGGTCGGGTCAAAAATTTTGAAATTCTCCTCTCTGTTAAAGACCGACCCTCTGACTCGGTCGGGTCGAAAATTTTGAAAAAAAAAACCCAAAACGTGTCGTTCTATTTTTTTCCCCTTTCTTCTTCTTTCCCTCACCCGACCCCTATCCCCATCGCCCTAGCACCCAGCATCCTCCCCCCTGCGATTCCCTCTCGCGCGAAGCCACCCAGCGCCCGCCCACCACCTCCAGCCATTACTGCCGGCCGCGCTCCTCCCGCCCTGCTCCGCCGTCGACCGCGCCGCCCAGCTGCACCAGACCCCAGCCGCGACCCAACAGCACCACCACCCCAGCCCCTTCAATCCCTAATTCCCCATTTTTCCCCCAATTCGGTTTTTAACCGATTTTGTGCCCAAATCTTTCCCATTTCTTGCTCCAATCTCCTACACAGCACTAAGGTATGGTAATCTAACCCTAATTTATCAATTTGATGAATTTTGTTGAAGTTACACAATGGGCTGCAATATGTATGAACCAAACAGAGCTTTGGTTGAGAATTTGTGATTTTTGCAGATTGGGTGATTATATGGATTCTAATTGTTGATTATAGGGTGAATGTGCAAAATTTGTTGTAAAACTTGGCAATGTGGTGATTTAGGCTTGAATTTTGTGATTGCTCGCTTAATTTGCATTGTGCTTTGTCTAGCATAACTTAAGGGTATTTAACTTACGCTATGGCTTTATGGGATTTGTTGGGTGCAGTGAGTGCGATATATTGATTACTTGGCTAAGCTAGTGTAGTTGATGGTTAAGAGTGGGAGTAACTCACTATGTGCTTGAACTAGATATATTATTGACTTGCTTGGTACGTTTTGTGCTCTGTGGTTGAATCGTGGTATTGGGGTGTGTGAGCCTCAATTTTAAACCCTACCCTATGTTGATTAAGTTGATTAGGATCTAACCAGGTTTTAGGTCCACTTATAACCTAAGATTAATAACTATGTCATATAACAATAATTATTAAAACCTAAGCTAGCTCACTGGAACCTATTGTGAGTCGCCACCTAATTTTAACCTAGATCAAATTAGGAAAGGAGAGTTCGGGTTCGGGGGCTTGGTATTCAACTTATTTAGGGTTCAAATTACTTTCATTACCCTTCCTAGGTCGTTTTTCCTCTACTTGGTTTATTTACGGCTTTCTACAAAGTTGTTTTTAACCTAGGTGTGCGCTTCTGTTTTTTTTATTTTTTAACGTTTTTTGACAGAAAATTAAAGTGAAATTTAAAGTTACCTAAACTAGGGTTTCAGATGCAGAATTAGGTCAAATTTTGTTTCCGTCCGTAGCCACGGACCTAATGTCTGTAACCACGGACCCTAGTTAACCTATGTGAAAATAAAAGTCGAATTAAACAGAAAACAAAATTTTGAAAAGTCCGGGGCCACGAACAGGAAGTCCGTAGGCCCGGACATAGTTTAGCAAAACCTAAATTTTTAAAATTTTAAAATCCCGCCCCCGTCCGTGGTCCTGGACCATAGGTCCGAGATCCCGGACAACCCACAGACGAGGGGTTTTATGGTGGTTCCCGAAGGTGTTTTCGGCTCAAAATTTATGCACGTGTAGCCTGAAAGATGTACAATATGTTAGTAATTGAAAGATCGCAGTTTGAAGTCGAATTATGTACGAAACGTGATAAACAAGTAACAAGGCAGAAGCAAAAGTAATTAGCTATACAGAAGCCGAAAAGGGTTGGTTTGAGCCCACAATTTAGCAGAGAGTTAATGAGGTTGTGGGGAGTTAGAAAAGTAGAGTTATAACCTGTTTTACCTTCAGATTCGTGGTGTTTCTTCACGTCGGGATTCTTCGGTGGCCTCGTTGATGGCGGATCCGGAAGAACTTCGAACCCAGCTTCTGACTCCTTGTTGTTCTTGATGTTCTTCACGTTTTGGTGCTGTTTTGGTGAGGGTTTGATGATGGATGATGTTGTGGGAGTTGAAAAATGTGTTTTGGTGTTGATTTTGGTGAGATTTCGGTGTTTGATTGTGGCTCTGGAGTTCAAAACGTGAAGAGAGAGAGACGGCTGCCTTCTTTGAGAGTCTAGGGTTCTTGAGGTTCTGATTTGATCATGGGATAAGGTTCCTTATATAGGCTTCCTTAAAGATAGAAAAATCCGGTAAAAACCGAGATTTACCAACGTTTTAACTCAAGGGCTTCCAAAAGGAATTTGATTATAAAATTTTACACATGGGTAAAGGATGATATTTCTGATTTTTCTAAAGTGGAATCGAATTTTTTGGATATTGGAATATTTTTAAATTCAATTTCTCGTCAGATTCAATCAGAAATTGCTAGAAAATTATTGGAAAAATTCGAAAAAAAAATTCCAACGCCATTATGCTTCAAATGTCATCCTCTATCATGTTAAAAGTTCAAAGCATTTTGAATTGATTTGACCCTTATTTGGAGGAGAGAGAAAGCCTATAGGGGGCTAAGGAGCCTTGAAAAATTACGAAAATGCCCCTGGAGATGACTAAGCTGTCCCTAGTTCTCTGAAATGTGCCGATCGAACTGGGAACCCTCGCTACTAGCCTATTAGTAGAGACTCTCTTCCGGGGGGTTGAAATTTTGGGTATAACAGATTGCCCCCCATCAACTAGACTTTGTAATAGAAATGCGAAGGCTAGTTGATGCCTGAGTGATACCCCAAAATTTTGGATCTTAAAAGACCCCATGTGCAATTGAAATCCGACAAGTTGTGTCGAGCTATTCTAAGGCGCTGACTACCTATGAGTAAAGTGGAAGGGTGTCGAGCGGTTCTAAGGCGTCGACCACCTAAAGGTAATAATGAAGTAATGTCAGACTATTCTAAGGCGCCGACTACCTATGAGATGAAGTGATGTCAAGCGATTCTAAGGCGTTGACTACCTATAATGAGTGAAATGTGCTTAATGTGATGATGAATTGTGTGACCTAGGTGCATCTAGGGTCCGGAACCTATTCCGAAGTGTGTGTAAAGGTTAAGGACTGAGAGTGCCAAACGTGGCAGGCGCTAAGGAAGTAGGTAAGACTTATGGCGAGCTTGAGGGTGAGTTCTTCAACTCAGGTGAGAATTTGTATCTGTAAAGAATCTGCATCTTCGTGGTGAGAATCTGTATCTGAATCTACGGGTGAGAATCTGTATCTCTGAAGAATCTATATCTTCGGCTGAGAATCTGTATCTCTGAAGAATCTGTATCTTCGGCTGAGAATTTGTATCTCTGAAGAATCTGTATCTTCGGCTGAGAATCTGTATCTCTGAAGAATCTGTATCTTCGGCTGAGAATCTGTATCTCTGAAGAATCTGTATCTTCGGCTAAGAATCTGTATCTCTGAAGAATCTGTATCTTCGGCTGAGAATCTGTATCTCTGATCGGGTGAGAATCTGTATCTCTGAAGAATCTGTATCTTCGGGGCGAGAATCTGTATCTCTGAAGAATCTGTATCTTCGGGGTGAGAATCTGTATCTCTGAAGAATCTGTATCTTCGGGGCAAGAATCTATATCTCTGAAGAATCTGTATCTTCGGGGCGAGAATCTATATCTCTGATCAATGATGAGGAGTTTCGTACGGATGGATGCAAGATAAACTCTATGCAAATGATCATGATGAATGTTGATTATGAAAGTGCCAAACGTGGCAATGATGATGCGCATGTCAAAATACAATCAAAGTGTATGTAGGAAACTTGTCCAAAACAAGAAATCGTTGGAAAATGTGCCAAACATGGCAATGTTAAGGATCAAAAATTGTCCAAAGCAAGACATTGCTAGAAAGTGTGCCAAACGTGGCCATGATGAGGTTTATGAAACCGAAGTGTTTGAAGGAAAGTTGTTCAAGATAAGAAATTATTGAAAGAGGTGCCAAACGTGGCAGTGTTTGAAGAAAATTCTGTTTACTGAAAAAGGAAAGTGAGATTATCATTTCCTGACTATAGACTTCGGACTTGTAATTTATCTCCTAGGAGATGAACATGCCATCGGTGGGGTATGGTGTATGATGTGAATGTAAGGGCTTATGTGGGCCTGTGTAGTGATGGTGTGGAGGTGAGGGCTTATTTGGGCCTGTGTGGTGTATGATGTGAAAGTAAGGGCTTATGCGAGCCTTATGCGGGCCGGTGGTGTATGATGGTGGTGCTCAAGCTTTGGGCTTCAATTGGTGTTGTCATGGTAATTGTTGCAACCAACAATTGCCCCCAGTATTTTTCCTTAGGACAATCTGAGCTAGAGTTCATGGCAATCGATCGGAACAATCGATTGCCCCCAATATTTTCTTTGATTAAACGTGCGAACAAGTCTAGTCCTCACAGGGTTAAGGCTTTTGCTTTGATATGGTGCTTCCTAACCTACACACGATGTGTTTAGCGTTTGCAGTCATTTCTCGCTCATGGTCATAACTTCTAGACCATTGAATTCGATGTTTGATGGATTTACGCATTTGATCTGTTACTTTCACGTGATTGGACACACAACTATCGAGTCGGAAGTCTTTAAAGCTTATAACGTGGCCATAGGGTGTGATGAAAGATGACGGGATCATGGAGGCATATTTGAGGTATGTGGAGCTTAAATGGGTGACCAAAGCTGCAACCTGCGTCTTCTCTCGGATTCATCTTCCTTGTCTTGAAGTCGTCTAGCTGCTTTGTGTTGACGTTGTTTTTGAGCTTCTGGACTTGTACTTTTGAAGTTGTCCTTTACTCCATTTCTCTTCTTTTGCCACTCGGATTTCTTCGAGGCATTTCGGGTTTGCCTCTTTGCTTTGTCCTTTCTTGACTTTGCCTTCGGGGTTCTTGTGTCTCCCGGTTTTTAAGTTTCGAGAGCTGTTTCGATGTGACCTCACTAGACCCTGTGTCACTTTGGGACCATTTATGGATCGCTTCGTCATGCTGATAACAGCTTTGCTTCTTTGGACTGATGAAAATGCTATCTGAGAGTTGGGCTCCTCGCTTTCCTTTGGTCACCGGGTCGGTTATTCATCACGGGCTGGCTTGTTTTGTGGAGTTTCGTAATATCAAAAAGGGATATATGAAAGGCTCAGCGGGGGTACTTAGGGTTTAATTTCAGGGTTCACAAGCTTTTTGGCTGTGTGGTGCTGTACCTAGGTGCTTCGTCATTCCTGATAGTTGTGTATCCATTCTTTGTTACTTTTCACAGGTCTAAGTGTAAATCTACAAGTTATCTCCTTCGATCGGAGTTATGCCGTTTGCCTCACTTGTGGATGTGGCCTTACTTGAGCCGTGTAAAAATGACACGCTCTTTCACTCTTGGTTTTACCACTCAACGCACTCTCACGAAACGTTCACTCAGAGACTTATTCACACAATTTAACGAAAGAAATAATCGTTGTTGGAATTTAAACTCAGATTGCCCCAAGTATTGATCTGGGGTTTATGACAACAATTAAATAGATGTGGAATTTGAGCGGCTTTCTGGATTGTTTTGGATGTTTTGTGATGGTGTTTGGACGGACATGTTCAACTTTTTGGAGACAAAAGACAAATCTTCATGCTCCATTGTCAGGAGATGTAACCTCATCTTAAAAGGAATTTTGAAATCGGACTTGAAAAAGTCGTTTGTCGTGAAGATGATTTAGTAAAACCATTGTCTTCTATTAATGATTTGAAAAACAGCCATTCTTTGAAAGATTTAAATGATGTATTTGAAAGATGAATGTTATAGCAGGTTATGCATGTGGAGACTTTCAATGCTGAAGACTCGAGCTCTCGATCGTTGGGACGTCACTGAGATGATCGTGACCGCGTTCCTCTTGGACTGTGAGTAGGCTCTGCAAAATGCCTCAACTAGGAGTGCCCATGGATGACCTATGAAGCACTTGGGCCTGAATCTTTTACGAACTGAATGTGAGGTGCATGGGCTGAAACGGTTTCATGAATGTGGATAGGCACTCGAGCCTGGATGGCGTCATGGATGTGGGTAGGCACTTGGGCCTAGATGAATTGAAAGGGAGGCACATAGACCAGAAATATTCTGAGGGTGTGGCGCTTGGGCCGGAGTGTTGTGAGAATGTGGTACTTAGGCCGGAATATTGTGAAGATGTGGCGCTTGGGCCAGAATGTAGTGAAGATGTGGCGCTTGGGCCTGAATGTGTTTGGGAATGTGGAGCTTGGGCCAGAATGTGTTTAGGAATGTGGCACCTGGGGCCGAAATGATTTGGGATTGTGGCGCTGGGGCCGGAAAGTGTTTGGGCTAGAAGTAAGACATATGGGCCAGAGGGACTTCTTGACTAGAATGGATGTGTGGGCCTGAATGCCCTTAATCTAGTAGTGATACATACAGGCTGAAGGAAGCCACATGAACTGTGAATGGGCCACTGGGCCGAGAGAGAAACTTTGAAGTCTAAGATTTGTTTGATGAATGAGTTACGAAAAACTATCTTGAATTCGAATGGGTTGAAACCTAAACAAATGGTTTTGAGTGGGCCTAAAAGGTATGACACCTAGACCTAGGACTTTGGGCCAGGGCCCGAACAAAAAGTTTACCTAGACTAGAATAGACCTTGGGCCGAAATGGAAAAGCCTGATTGACTTTCATGTCTTATGGACCGCTTTAGGTAGATTTGTTTTTCATGGGCCTGAAACTAAATTGATAATTCAAACTAGGCTGAAAGAGAAATCACCTAAGTCTAAACTTTTAGGCCGAAGCCCAGATGACTCACATATCAAACCAGACAGGGCCTTTGGGCCGTAAACAAATAAAGCTGCCAATTCGGGTGGGGCTAGGTTGATGTAGGGAAAAGTTCCTATCAATCTCTAGGCTGGGTAGTGGGCCAATCATACAAGCAAACAAAGCCCACACAAATTCAACATGTCCTCACTAGACGTTCAAGTCAAACCAGGTATGGATCGATCCGGAGAGGTGCTTGGGGCGCGGGCTCAGGTCACCACAAAGGAATAGAGCTTGCACGCTATTCTCTTTGGGCTTCCCCACTCTTTTCACATCACCAAAAGGTGTGCGTCTACGGTCGGGTCTTTGACTGACCAAACAATGGGCTAGGTAAGGGTACTACCAGGAAAATGCTTGGGGCTAAAACCCGGGTATTAAGGGGATGAGGTTAGACGACATCCTCCACTTTTCCCCCACTTATTCACATCACCTAGTAAGGTTCCTGACAGGGGACCCTAAGGCGGGTCCCGGGGTGAGATCGGTTTGCGTGGACCCTCGCTCTCATATGATGCAAAGGTGCAGAAATTAAAGTGCCCACAAAAGTAAAGAAACAATGTAATAAAGCCATAAATAAACAACTTCGAGTTAAGCCCTCTTTCTTAAAATTAAACAAGTTAAAATTAAGAAGTTTGTCCCCAGCAGAGTCGCCAGTCTGTGAGCCTCGATTTTAAACCCTACCCTATGTTGATTAAGTTGATTAGGATCTAACCGGGTTTTAGGTCCACTTATAACCTAAGATTAATAACTATGTCATATAACAATAATTATTAAAACCTAAGCTAGCTCACTGGAACCTATTGTGAGTCGCCACCTAATTTTAACCTAGATCAAATTAGGAAAGGAGAGTTCGGGTTCAGGGGCTTGGTATTCGACTTATTTAGGGTTCAAATTACTTTCATTACCCTTCCTAGGTCGTTTTTCCTCTACTTGGTTTATTTACGGCTTTCTACAAATTTGTTTTTAACCTAGGTGTGCGCTTCTGTTTTTTTTTTTTTTTTTAACGTTTTTTGACAGAAAATTAAAGTGAAATTGAAAGTTACCTAAACTAGGGTTTCGGAGGCAGAATTAGGTCAAATTTTGTTTCCGTCCGTAGCCACGGACCTAATGTTCGTAACCATGGACCCTAGTTAACCTATGTGAAAATAAAAGTCGAATTAAACAGAAAACAAAAATTTGAAAAGTCCGGGGCCACGGACAGGATGTCCGTAGGCCCGGACATAGTTTAGCAAAACCTAAATTTTTAAAATTTTAAAATCCCGCCCCCGTCCGTGGTCCCGGACCATAGGTCCGAGATCCCGGACAACCCACGGACGGGGGTTTTATGGTGGTTCCCGAAGGTGTTTTCGGCTCAAAATTTATGCACGTGTAGCCTGAAAGATGTACAATATGTTAGTAATTGAAAGATCGCAGTTTGAAGTTGAATTATGTACGAAACGTGATAAACAAGTAACAAGGCAGAAGCAAAAGTAATTAGCTATACAGAAGCCGAAAAGGGTTGGTTTGAGCCCAAAATTTAGCAGAGAGTTAATGAGGTTGTGGGGAGTTAGAAAAGTAGAGTTATAACCTGTTTTACCTTCAGATTCGTGGTGTTTCTTCACGTCGGGATTCTTCGGTGGCCTCGTTGATGGCGGATCGGAAGAACTTCAAACCCAGCTTCTGACTCCTTGTTGTTCTTGATGTTCTTCACGTTTTGGTGCTGTTTTGGTGAGGGTTTGATGATGGATGATGTTGTGGGAGTTGAAAAATGTGTTTTGGTGTTGATTTTGGTGAGATTTCGGTGTTTGATTGTGGCTCTGGAGTTCAAAACGTGAAGAGAGAGAGACGGCTGCCTTCTTTGAGAGTCTAGGGTTCTTGAGGTTCTGATTTGATCATGGGATAAGGTTCCTTATATAGGCTTCCTTAAAGATAGAAAAATCCGGTAAAAACCGAGATTTACCAACGTTTTAACTCAAGGGCTTCCAAAAGAAATTTGATTATAAAATTTTACACATGGGTAAAGGATGATATTTCTGATTTTTCTAAAGTGGAATCGAATTTTTTGGATATTGGAATATTTTTAAATTCAATTTCTCGTCAGATTCAATCAGAAATTGCTAGAAAATTATTGGAAATTCGAAAAATCAAAATTCCAATGCAATTATGCTTCAAATGTCATCCTCTATCATGGGTTAAAATTTCAAAGCATTTTGAATTGATTTGACCCTTATTTGGAGGAGAGAGAAAGCCTATAGGGGGCTTAGGAGCCTTGAAAATTACGAGAATGCCCCTGGAGATGACTAAGCTGTCCCTAGTTCTCTGAAATGTGCCGATCGAACTGGGAACCCTCGCTACTAGCCTATTAGTAGAGACTCTCTTCCGGGGGGTTGAAATTTTGGGTATAACAGGGTGTCTAAAAACTTGAATGACAGCCTTCGGGCTAATTTTGTGGAGGTTCTTAGAACCGGGGGAAAAGGAAGAAAAACAAGGGAAACCATGCCAAAATTTTTATAGAAACGTGTCGTTGATTTTGCTCTTCTTTGTGCTTCATGCTTATTCTTTGCCCAACATGCTTAGTATTCTTCCTCTTTTTATTCTAACTTCACATTATTTGTTATTTGTTTCTTCTTCTTTAGTTTTTTTTGTCCTTATTCCTTTTTGCAGAACAATGGCCCACCGCAACAGACGTGCCACTCGAAGGGCAGCCGTCAATGTCGGTCTCCTTGATGGCCGGTTCATCAATGAAGCTGCCCGGACATGGTACAATGCCCCACGTCGAAAGGAAATCGTGCGGGAGCGGACGGTGGACCCCGCCCTCATTGATATGCTACAGCTTCACGTCGTCCTCGATTCTCTCCAGTGGAGCTGTCTGCTGAGTATGGGAGGGGAATACTTCCCCAGCCAGATCTATGATTCTACGCTAATGCCACGGTGGATCGCCATGAGCGGGCGGTCTCTTCCTACGTTGGAGGGCGACCGCTCACAATCAACAGAGAGACCTTCCAGCGGTTCCTTGGGGTGCCTTGGGAGGATGTGACCCACCGCTACTGGATTACCTCCTACGAGCAGGAAGACCATCGGAAGCACTACCTAGCCACTCTCCCCGTTCAGCGCCGAAAGAAGAACCAGGCGGGGACTGATGTTCGAGTCACGATGACTCTGAACATGGTCACTCACCCGGTCAAGAGAGTCTTGCTGGCATTGCTCCACCACAACCTCCACCCGCGTGACAGCAAAGATCTTAATGCGACGGACTGTTTCCTCATCGATTATATGCTGACTCCAGACATCACTAACGAGCTAATGTCCCTCTCCGGATTGATGTTCCGGCATCTGCTCCACATCATCGCCAAGAAGGAGACCTAGCACCTGGGTTTCCCCTTCTTCATTCAGCAGTAGATTGCCCGGCTGGGGGTGCCGACTGCTGGGCTTCAGGCCAGTCCTCCCATGGAGTTGATCGGGGCGCACACTATGAGGAGGTTCGGGTTCACTCAGCGCGCAGATGACTGGTACAAGGCCGACGCTCAGACAGCCGGGGCGTCCTCCTCGAGTGCCTCTACTAGTGCCTCTGCTGGCGCCCCTCCGCTCCTGCTCCTCCCTCCTCCACCACCGACCGGCGTTGTATCCGAGAAGCGCTTTCAAGAATACCAGCGTCAGGTGGCTGAGCATCAGCGCCTGGTTGCTGAGCAGCAGCGTCTGATGGCAGAGCAGATCCGCGCCCTTCAGGAGCAGATGGCACGTGGCCACCCCCTTCCCCAGTAGCTCTTTAAGAAACATGTGGATTGTCATTATTCTCGCACTTTTTAGACTGTTTCTGATTGCTGTTACGTTTCCCGACATTTACATTCTGCACTCTAGCTTTGTAGTACTTTCTTATTTTCTTTCATGCACTTTTGGATAATATGATTCAGGACTCGTGTATGAGCCCCTTTTGCTTACTAATTATGGCCTTTTTGCGAATTCTTCGGAATTACGAGTGCGCCTAGCTTCCTTTTTGCCTTGCATTGTAGATATACACTTTGAACGCAAGCACTCCTCAAGGGTGGGTAAGGGCACATGCAAGAGGAACTCTTGCAAATTTTTCCTAGCGCTTCAACGCCCCGGACACTCACAAGTGTGGGGGAATTTGATCAACCACTCACACCTTCTCAGGGGAGTCCTCTTTCTCTCACACCTACAAACTTACATATTGCGCTAAACTTTTGTACTCTATGTTAAGTGCTTCGAAAAGGTCTTCTGTTTGTGTTCCCTTGAGTTCTGCTTTGAACAATGTGGACATTGTCCCATTCAAATGTGGGGGGAAACGACCTTTTCTTTTTGGTGCACTACTCAATTTCATTATACATATCTACACTTCCATGTAGAAGTTACATTTATAGTAAGCAAGTGTTTCCATGAATTTTTAGAATTTTTCACTAACTTTTTCAAAAAAATCTCTCTTGAGGAGCAATTGTTTGCGGTGCTTCCATAAACCACTTTCTTGGTGACTTTTTATTGCTTAGGGGTTCTTTCTACCTTCTCATCTAGGGATTGCTAAGGGGTGCTTCCTTGTGAAAAATATTTATAAAGGAACTTGAGAGACACCATAGGTAACCAACAAATGAGAGTTGAGTATTCATTAAAGAAAGGCAAAATGCCAAACCATCTCTTCTCATCTCTTGTTGTAAAAGTGAATCAAATGCAAATCTCTATTTTTCCTTTTGTTTTTCCTCAATACCCATTCTTGAGAGAAGTTGGCCATGGTAAAAGTTCTCCAAGTTCCAAAAATCTCTAAGAACTTGGAAGCACTCTAGATCATACCCCAAAACTCTATATTTTTATTTACCCTAAGCACACCCATGTCACCACGAGAAGGTTGGTTGCACTCTTCTTGAGATGTTTCACAAATTTTGCTCACTTGAATTCAAGAGTTCATCTAGACACTTGCTTGCTTTAAATGTTCCTTCTTATTGTGGGTTCCTAGCAAATTTTTGCTTGAGGACAAGCAAATAGATAAGTGTGGGGGAGTTGATAAGTGGTGAAATAATGATGTTTCAATGCCTTTATACACCTTCATTTTATTTGGTGCATAGCTTATTTCACCACTTAATAGAGTGTTTTTGTGATTAATAGTGAACTTATACAGTTTGATCTTTTGATAGGTAAAAGCTCACCTTGAGCACACTTTTAACCCATTTTAGAGCTATTGGCATGCACCAACAGCTTCCCCATCCTTCAAGCTTTCCAACGCCCCAAACGGGGAGCAATTTCGAGCCGTAACGAAGATTCTAGGCCCCGCGTAAGTTAGAGAAAAATGTTTCTGCAGTCGACCGACCCATGGACCGACCCACTCTGGGTCGGTCGGAAGCTCCTGGAGCAGAAATTTGTCTCTGCATCGGACCGACCCATTGGACCGACCCACACTGGGTCGGTCGGAACTTAAAATGGTCACGTGCCTCGTCTCTAGAAGGCCGACCGACCCACGGGACCGACCCACTGTGGGTCGGTCGGACGTGGAAATTTCTATACTTATGCCAGTTTTGAGGCTGTTTCACTCACTTTCACTTCTACACACCAAAAGACCTAAACAAGGAGAGAGAGAGAGAGAGAGGAGAGAGAGAGAGAGAGAGAGCGATTTTGAGGGAGAAAAGAAGAGAAGAAGAAGAAGAAGAAGAAGAGAAGAAGAAGAAGAAGAAAGCTCACCTCCTCCAAGCTCAACCACCTTCAACAATGGCTTTCTCTCTCTCTCTCTCTATCTCTCCTCTCTCTCTCTTTTATGTATCTCTATGGCTGAGTAGAACTATTTAGCACTTGGGATGGGGATTTGAACTTGAATCCTTCAACTATCTTGTAAACCCTTACTTCATTAATTATGATTGTTTTCTCTCTCTTGTTCATTTAATGCTTTAACTTGATCAATTATGGCATTTATGGTGATTCCCAACAACACAAGACTTTGAGTTGGGAGTTGTGACCTAGAGGAGAGAGAAACCCTAGATTGTGCTAGCTTGATTAGTTGGTGAAATTTGGGGCTATTTATATGGACTTGCAATTAATGCTATATAGTGATTTGAACTCCTCTTGATTTGAGAAGTTGAGAGTATCTAGGTAAGAGTTGGCTCTTCCATGATTTGGAAGGTCGTTACAATAGTCCAAATAGACAATTTGAGTGAAATGGGTTTATGAGTGAAGTTGGGGTGTATTTAGGTGAGAATAACCATCCTAGGGTGCTTCCCATCCAAAACCCTTAACAACCAATTTTAGTTCCCATAGTTAAGTTGCAGTTTTTCTTGAACAAAATCACTAAGCTTGCCGCCGGCTAAACCCCCTCTTTACTCATTTATTGTTCCGTTACCGAATACCGAAACTAGGGAGACAGATAATCAATTTCCTGGTGGAACGACACTCGTTATTTACTACTTCGATTGGGTCCACTTGCCCATATTTTGTGATATTGATCTGCATATACATCTTTTCTTCCAACAATAGTATATTAACATTCCTAGTAATTTTATAATCCTTATATATATATATATATACATGTATAATCATATGTATTTACATCATATGTTGTTATTGTCCCAAATGACATAACAACTTTATTAATTCTTGATATGCCTTTTACCGTCACGTATAGCACGATTAAATATCCCAATACTTTTGTTTATTACATTATAGCCCCAAATATCATTTAAAGTTTACAATTTAATTCTGTATACTTGTATAACCTATAGTTTTTATTCCTTATTTATTCCAAAGTTCCATTTCTAATTTCTTCCAATCTCCAAACAGAACCTATACTTCCTTAAATATGAATTTCTGCCTAGTATTTTCGGATATTTACGTTTTAACCCCGCTCATTTTTATAATCTTACAATTTTCCACTAATTTCATTTACCATATAGTTTTGACTCTTTATTTAATTAATTCCAATCTTATCCCTTAACTTTCAAAAATTATCCTACAGACCCATATGCCATTCGGCTTTTATTTATATTTTTCCTTAATTACAATCTCACCCCACAAATTTTATAATCTTTACATTTGTACTATATTTCTTATTTAATTTCATATTTCATTATTGATTTCTCAAATTTAGTCTACACTTTGACCATACTAGATTTGACTTCATTTATTCTTAAATGCCAGAATTTTCTAAAATTATGAATTGGGCCCCAGTTTTTCTAAAATTTATAATTTGTCCCTTAAGTTCCTTTAACTTACATTTTTCCATTTCTCACCACGCAAGCCCTCATATTTTTGACTTAATATTATTCCTAGCACCCCAATTTTGTTTTCTTTTCATTTAACAACCTTTCTCTAATGTTAAGTTTATTAAATCATCATATAAACTTATAATTCATTTTAAAGTCATTTTTTTACTTAATTATCCCCAAGCACTTTCTAATCTCCTAGATATTTTCCTAAGTCCTCAAAATGCCTCAAATTACCAAATGACCCCCTTTTTAACCCAGATTTCCGCACATAGCACTTAACTTATAACCCATGTTTTTATTGCATTTAATGTTACAAACCTTATAAATACAAGCCTAAACATTTGGCTATAGTACAAACCTTAATATAAACTTAAAGTGTGACAATAATACACATAAACTAAGGTCTGTTCCTGGCCCTATTTTTATAAATACCCAGAGTTTTTGGAAATTCCATATTTGCCACATAAACTTTATAAACTTGTCATTTTAGTCCTTAATCCCTAGTTAACTTAACCAAATATTCTAACACAAGTTTATACACACACTTAGGTCATTATAGACCATTTAACCCAGCACACTCTCGGTCATATTTAATTTATACCCCAAAGTTTCCAATAATTCCATTTTAGCCCCTTTAACTTAATATTTTGTACATTTAAGTCACTTGATCACCATTTAACTTAGCCAAATGATCCAACATAGTTTTAAGTTGATTCCTTGGTCAATATTGATCATTTTTCTCACTAGGCATTCGACCATATATAGTCGCCAACATAAATCTACTTTAAAACATAAAATCAACCTTAAACTTTGGGACTTCCCTTTTTATACGCAAAATTAATTTTTTTCCAAGATTGAACTATCAACCCTATATTAATACAAGGGTCTAAGATGAGTTTTTGCACAAACCAAGATGATTAATGAAGGTTTGATGCACGAAGGACTTGGATTAGTAGATTACTCTCTTTAAGGTAGATTTTCCTCTTGAATTTGATGCTCTCTTAACCAACTCCTTAAGGAATAAAAAACTCCACTTTGGCCATAGGAACAAGAAGAGAATGGAGCATATGGTTAGGGTCTTTGGACACCATAACAAATCAAAGGAAGAATCTAAGGCTTTAAGGCCTAAAATGTGCTATAAGGTTGAAACTTTACCTTATAGATAAACGGTTGATTCTTGCTCTTCCAAAATTTTGTCCAACTACAAAAGATGTAGGAAATGAGCTCCTCTAGGAAGATCTATAATAGAACAAGGTTTAAGCTCTTAAAACACAATTTTGAAGGATTTACCTTAGGAAGGGATCCTTGTTGAGGGTTGAAGAGGAACACAATTTGTGTATGAAAATAGTGGAGAAAATATATTAGAAGATAGCCCCAATTCTCAGCCATAAAATAGATCAAAACAGAGTTTAGTGCTTAAAGCACATTTTTATACCTTAAGGTGGTGTAGGCTTAAGTTGGATTCATTTCTCCTTGAGTGTCAAATTTTTAGCTCTAAAATAAGTGTAGATCTTTGGATTTTGTGTGAAGAAAAGCTAGATCTTTTCTCCCCTTAGCTTGTAGATGTGGAAAGGAGAAAGACCTTAGTGAAATAGGGTAAGGAACTCACTTCACCATTGATGCCATTTGTGTGTTCTTGAAGCTCTCAAGCAAAGGAGGAAGAAGAAGAAGGTAGAAGATGACTAAGGGAGGCGGAAATGAAGAGAGATGAGGGAGGGTTTGGTGAGGTGTCTTAAGAGTGTAAAGGAAAATGATGACTTTTGTTTACTTAAAGTTCACTTGGTTAAGGAAGGAAAGTTGAACTTGATAAGGTGAGTCATAGGTATTTCCGGTCTCATGTATTTTTGATGGGTTTGGTTTGATCATTGACCAAGTCAATGAGAATTAGGCCTTATTTGGCACTAATCACAAATTAGTGCACATTTCTAAGTTTTTCTTTACTTAAGCCTTCCCATGTGATGCATTATAGTTCATAGGTTCACTATTATGTACAAAAGCCTTAATAACCACCCAAAGTAAATTTCTAGACAATTTCATAAAAATGTGTTTTGAGGAGTCTTAAGGTACCTTTTTTGTGTTTTAACACATTTTATGATTGGGTTTCTTTGATAATTGTTCTATCTTGTTATTACCTTAGATATAAGGTTTATGAATCCACTTTGGACTCTAATTAGGGTTACACAATCCCTTAGGTTTCTTAAAGTATATTTTTGTCCTAAGTGATTTTAAAGCACATTTTTACTTTATATGATCTTAGATTGCTCCTTAATGATCTTAAGGCACATTTTAGCCTTATAATATGACTATTTGATCTTTAATCATCATTTATTATTTAGGGGTAATTATGGTTAAGTTTTTTGGCAGACAAAACGAGAGAGAGGGAGAGAAAAGAGAGAAAACTCTTATTTCCAAGTTGTTTGAATCTAGGCTGAAAAACTAAGATCATAGAGTGAGTGAGTTGAGTATATTCTTGTTAAGAAAGTGTTTAACGTGAGAAAACTTGTATCCAGTGGGATACATGAGGTTGTAATACATTTCAATTGAAATGGAGAAGATTTCAATTTGTATTTTCTCTGTTTTCGTCTATGTATTATTTATACTCCCGATTGTCTCAGTCCTAGACTCACATTGTACGAACTTACAATGGCATTCTTGTTTGGGGTTATCTAAATTTCGTTCAAAAAAAATATATTATGGACAATCTTTCAAGATTTGATGTTGATTTATTTATCATATTATTTTTCATATTCTTGTATATATTGAATTTCTTTTCTGGTCATTTATATCAAACACCTACTTGCTAACAAATTTTGGGAACTATGGTGTCCAAATATTATTTCAAACTTTGAATCCTAGCACCTACCCTCTCAATTGTAAACATAAGTGCTCTAAAAATTAATACAAAAACTAATCAACTGAAGCAAAGAAAAAAAAACCTTACTTACAAACAAAGTAAATGAAAATCCTTACACTTTGACAGCGCTTCTTGGTAGTGGGCCAATGAAGAAGAAAACTATTAAAAGAAAAAATGGCTTTTGTAGCTAGCGTTTTAATGATGAAGTGAATTAATTTCAAAGCTTCCAACTTATGGATCTAGAACAAGCATCATCTTGATCTACCTAAAAACACTCCTAGCATAACAGAGCCTAAAGGGTTGTTGGGTACAGATAATTTATACATGCAGTAGTTTAGGTGTCGTTTGATATAAGCTTATTGAAGCTTTCAGTATCTTTGACATTAATCTCCTCTACATCTAGCCACTTGTAAATTTGTTATTTCTTCAATTTAACTATAAGGAACCACTAAATTTAACTCTATAACAAATATTAATCTATGAATGGTTAACTAACTAACCATACCTAGTTGAATCTTAAATGTCGCAAAATCAACATTTAAGCTTTTGAATCGAACATGGCCTTAATGATACTTTTTAAAGTAGTTATGTATATGTGCCCATTTGTAATTGGTTTATTGTTTAACCAAACTTTATCAAAAGTGTACCATGGTACACATGTCTTATTGCTACTAACTAGACATATCTTTATGCACCTTTATTTTTCCCAGATTTTCCTGCTTTTAGTCGTCCTAAGCGAAGAGGGCCTAAAGTGATGATGTACTTTGGTAATTTTAGGATTTAGATATGGCCCCATTCTTTTGTAAGATTGTGAAAAGCAGTTTATTTGATCAACTCATATTTTTTCTCTCTATGTGTCACATACATCAATTGTCATATCAACTTTTTACATTTTCTCTTACCTACTTTTTCTAACTTCAACTGACAACTGACATCAGCTACAAAATCATCTACGCAAAAGAACGGGGCCTATGACTCGCCGTTAGGCTAGCTTAGAGCAGATCAAACGGGCGGGCGAGCCGGGTTTGGGTCAGGCCAACATTAAATTTTAGGCCCTAATGGGCCTATATATTTGTCCAAGCCCGGTTTTAATTTTTTTGGGCCGGGCCGGGCTAGGCTCGAATTTATTTGGGAAAATTCATGATATACCCCTGTTTTCTTTCGTAATTCACAATATATCCCTGTGATTTTCGTAATTCAACTTTAAACATGCTTAAATGTTGTCCAAAATTGATGAAACTTTACATGAACGATGCTAAAGTGTTATATTTTGGTCCAATATCAAATTTGAAGCTTTTTAAGCTCACATGTGACCTGTGAGACCCAATGAATATGTGACTGTTCATTGGGTCCCACAGGTCACATGTGAGCTTAAAAAACTTCAAATTTGATATTGGACCAAAATATAACACTTTAGCATCGTCCATGTAAAGTTTCATCAATTTTGGACAACATTTAAGCATGTTTAAAGTTGAATTACTAAAATCACAGGGGTATATTGTGAATTACGAAAGAAAACAGGGGTATCTCGTGAATTTTCCCAATTTATTTTAATCGTTGCCATTGCCCGGTCCGCCCAGCCCGGTTTTATAATTTTTGTAATATTATTATTATTTTTTTTGAAAAAAATATATAGATTATTTATAATATTAATATATATTAATTATAATATGTATATATGTTGTATGTAATATTAATAGATATTATATATAATTTAAATAAATAATAAAAAGGTATTATATAAAGTTAAATTAAATATATACTCCCTTTTGTTATCAATACTTGATTTTCTAGTGTTTCAAAAAAAAAATACTTGATTTTCTAGATGTAGGTACACAAATTAAAGACGAAAAAGTTAGACTATTTTGCCCTTAATTTTTGCATTGGGAATTGAAATAATTTGAAAAGTAGAGTAGTGAAACAAAAAATGAGTGATAAAACTGAAAAGTAGATGACAAAAAAGACTAGAATACGTTATATTTTCATAAGGACTTTTTGGACTTTATTTTCGGGGTGGGCCGGATTGGGCCGCCGGGCCGGGTCAATGTTGATCACCTCTAGGCTAGCTCACCCTCAAATTAATGTCATGTGGGATTGGAAGACTCAAACTTGAGCTGTTTAACATAAGATCAAAGTCTCCGACCAATTCGTGAGGTACAAATGTCTACCAATAAGATAAATTTGACCATTCTCCAACAGTAGCAATCGAGACTGCTGCAATATCTCTCTTTTGCATGCCAAGACCTCCACTGCACTTTGCTTCGTTCGGACTTGAATATATATAGGTCACATTACTACCACTCTGCACAAATATAAGTAGATACATATTCACAAAAATGAGTAATGCTTCCCATGACAATTCAACTAATCCTATCTAATACATTTACCAGAATGTAGACTGATTTCAAAGACGATAGTCACTCCAGATAGTATGTAAGTCAATGAAGAAAATAAAAGTCTGCTAAAACTAGGAATTGAGATAAGTGCTTGATTTTTTTTTTTCGAAGAACAGATAAGTGCTTGATTTGAATACAATACGAAGTGCAAAAATAAATTGGGAGAGCTCTCTAACTTTAATCTACGAAGAGAATGCAACATACAATGGTTACTAAGTTAACCTAATAAGTGATGAAAACAAATCAAAACAATATGTAAGAAAAATGAGATAGAAGACACCATTGTTTGTAGTCAAAAGAAATACTTATATTTAACTGTAGAGAGATATTTTAATGGATTTAATGAGAGAATCACAAAAAAATTACGGACAAAACTACCCATCACCAAACTCACTCCAAAATTAAAGTTACAAAAAAGGGTACAAATACCTTTTTATTATAATACCAAAAATGTATATAAACGTATAAATAAAATAATGTATATATTATATATAATTTTGTAAAAGTGCGCATCACAGACAGGGGTGCACAATAGAACTCATCCCATTAAATACCATACTATAAACAGGGCTTTACTTCATTTTAACCAGATTTATATTACAAAAAACTTTATCAGTTTTATTTCATTTTGGGTTTACTATTTCTGGTCGGCAAATTTCCACCCCCTCTCCTCCCGGTTCCTCCGGTCGCCGGAATCCAACGCTCCCACCATAATCCATCCTCATTCTGTTGTCATGTATGAAATTTTTTGGCGCTCCGCTACTTACTTCAAATTATGCAGCTTTGTTTCATGTAGAAATGGGGAGTGAAAAAGGTAATTTGTTAATTTTCTGTGGCATTTATTTCTTCAAGCTTGAGATTTAGAAGAATAAAGGGTCAAGGCTTTGATCTGGTGGGCTTGCAGGAGTAAATTACCTGGCACTGGAAGCTTTTTGACGATCTGGGTGGTGGTAACTTTTTCTCGGCAGCTCAAGTTCAGTAAGTATATGCAGAAATATTAGGTCTTTATCTTGCTTAAATTCCGTAGTTGCTTATCTAGTAAATTTTGTGTCCAGCTAGCAATTAACGAGGTTTTGACCTTTTGGGTTTGTCAAATCGTGGCATTTTAACGCTCTCCTGTTACTCTCGTGTGAAATCTGACAATCGGTGAACTTCATTTCATCCTGCTCAGATGTTCTCCGTATCCTTGATTCGAGCTTGAGACTGGCTGTTGATTTTTAGTTGTTTTTTTTTAGTATCCAGTTGATTTCTGAAGTTATAATAATTTTTTACTGTATGATTGACGGATTGCCTCTGTGTGGAATTGTAGATCTAAATTGGTCAATTTCGGTCGTCACCTTTAAATTAGGGTCATTACGGGGGTTTTAAGATCCATACATGTCCGGGATGTAATTTCTATGTCTTTATATCTTACTTTACCCCGGTTGAGCTGCACCCTCTGTATAGCTGAATGTGTAGTTTAGGATTGTTGCTGACAATTTTTCAGGATGATTTCTTCTTTCAGTCTATATCTATTTGGCACTCCGACATGTTTTCTAGTATTAACAAAATTATGGGTGAGGTTAATCATCTTTGCACCATAGAAATCACGGCAGAGTAGTATTTAGTTTTACTTAGGTGAAGCCAGTTGCATATTAATTTCATTTCTTATTGTATGCATAGCTACTAGCCTGGATCTTGACTTTCTCAGTGATTTTTTCTCAGATGTATCTCTCTGCTTCAGACCCTATTTGGTTTCAAGTGCTTGCATTTCCTTGTGGTCCTGGTTTACTTTGAACCCCCCAGTTGTTCTTTCTGCACTTGTATCTCAGTATGGACCCAAACAAAGAGGAGGCTCTTAGAGAAAAAGATAATGCAGAGAAACGTTTTGCTGTCAAGGACTATGTAGGCGCAAAGAGTTATGCTATGAGAGCACGATCTCTGTTCCCTGAGCTGGATGGCATTTCACAGATGGTAGCTACGTTTAACATTTATCTTGCTTCTGAGTCCAAGTTGAATGGAGAAATTGATTTCTATTCTGTCCTCGGACTGGACCCTTCTGCAGACCGGTCAATGGTCAAAAGGAAGTACAAAAAGCTTGCTGTTTTGCTCCATGCAGATAAGAATAAGACTGTTGGAGCAGAAGGGGCATTTAAGCTAGTCTCTGAAGCTTGGACTCTTTTATCAGATAGTTCTAGGAGAGCATCTTATGATCTCAAGAGAAATGGTCAGCTTTCTTCTGTGCTTGTTTCTGGGGCTGCTTACACTGATGCTTGTAGCAAACCAGCAGTACCTCCCACATTCTGGACGGTTTGTACTTCTTGCCATGTCCAGTACGAGTATCTGAGGAAGTACGTGAATAAAAGGCTGTCTTGCAAGAATTGCCGAGCTACTTTTGTGGCTGTGGAGCTTGGAACTGCTCCAATCAATGGTTCTTACCCTGTTAACTCCTGGCCTCCCTCCTATGGGCACGGTAGTGGATATGGCGGCAGCCACGGATACAATGGTGTCTCATACTATTCCACCAGTGGCGTATATGTTGCCGGGAGTGCGGCTCCAGCATACCATTCTGGCCATGGATCTGATTATGCCTCAAACATGTCATTTCAATGGGGAGCGTCCACTGGAACCTCATCTGGGTATGTTGATGCAAACGGATATCCAACTGGGCCAGTCGATACCAATTACCACAAAAATGGTTATGTGAGCAAGCCTGCTACGACAGTCAAGACCGGATCTGCAGTGGTAAATAATCATGTGGTGGCTGATTTGAATTTTGCCAATGGCACATCAAGTGAGTATAATAAAACTCCTGTGATCAAGACCACTAGACCTTATAAAAAGAGAAAAGTTGAGCTCGGAGGTGGTGTTTCTACTAACACTAATGAAGTTGGGGCCAACATTGTGCCGGCTCCTACTGCAAGTAATGAAAACCGGAATGGGATAAGCAGTGGTGCTACCGCCAAGGTATCTGATCCAATTGAGACTGCAAGTAGGCAAGCCTTGATGGTTTTGCCTTCTGTAGACTGCAGAAGCTTTTTGTTTGATAAGGCGAAAAGGGGAATCACAAAGAAATTGGAGGAGTTGAGATCAGCTGCAGCTACAGCTCCAGCTCAGAAAAAAGTCATGCTTGGAAGTGTAGGAGTTAAGGTCAAAAGATCAGGAAGACGATCCAATCAGGATATTCCCAACCTGGGACCCCTAAGAAGTGGGCCAATCACACTAGTAGTCCCTGACCCAGATTTCCATGATTTTGACAAGGACAGAACAGAAGAGTGTTTCAAGCCGAAGCAGATATGGGCTCTATATGATGAAGAAGATGGAATGCCCCGGCTATATTGTCTGATCCGTCAGGTTATCTCACTTAATCCATTCAAGATGCACATAAGCTACTTAAGCTCAAGAACAGACAGTGAGTTTGGTTTGGTCAACTGGATCCAGTACGGATTCACGAAATCTTGTGGGAATTTCAGAGCACTCTCATCTGATGTTGTTGACCAAGTTAACATGTTCTCCCATCTTCTGATCGGGGAGAAGGCTGGTAGAGGAGGATGCGTGCGGATCTATCCAAAAGGAGGAGATGTTTGGGCTATTTACCGAAATTGGTCCCCTGAGTGGAACAGCTCAACCCCTTGTGAAGTAAGGCACCAGTATGAGATGGTGGAGGTTATTGAAGATTACTCGGAAGAGGTCGGTGTCTGGGTGAATCCTTTAGTCAAGCTAGAAGGGTACAAGACTGTGTATCAAAGGAATAGTGACAAGAGTGTATTCCGATGGATCCCGAGGAGGGAGATGCTCAGGTTTTCACACCAGGTTCCATCCTGGCTTCTTGAGGGAGAGAAAGACCTACCAGATGGGTGTTGGGATCTTGACCCTGCCGCTATGCCTGAGGAGCTGTTGCAGGAGGCAGGTGATGTGACAAAGGTGGTTGAAGGTAAACTGAGTGAAGTGGAAACTCAAAGTTTAGTTTCTGCAGTTTAGTTCTGATTTAGATGATGGTCTTTAGTTAATTGTTTTTACTTGCTACTCTGTGTTGTGGGTTACATGTGCTGTTCAGTAGTTTGAATGGACGATTTCTAGGAGTAGGTATTAGTGGTTTTTGGATTCACAAGCTGGATCCATGGCAAATCATGGAAATCGAACTCCTCTACCCCCGGCTGATTTGAAGAGGGTTCTATAATCTGTTACCATGAGTATGGTGCATTGTTGATTTAGTGGCTTTGTAGCTGTATTCTCAATTGATTTGACATTGTTCTTGCCTCCAACTTCGATGGTAACGCACAATTCATGTATGTTCAATGGCTGCTTGGGATTGCTACTAAGAGTGGCCGTGGTTGCGAATACTAATGTTTAATGCCAATGAGCGTGTAGAAAAGTTTTCTAAATATAATCCTTGATCGTCTAGGTATGACGCTAATACGCACAGGACTATGTACTACTATATCACAACATTTCTATCAAAGCTTTTGAGATAGAATAGTGATGATTGATTATGAAGCTATGCTCCTTCATTTTGCATTACTGTTTCACAACATTTTCATCCACGCTTGTTTTGATTGATGAAGCTCAGCTCCTTCCCTTTGCGACTTGAGTCTGGCCTCTGCTTGGAGAAATTATTGTCTTTCACAAAACTTACCGATTCAAGTCTTCAGCAAAATTTAGCCCTGTCCTGCTATGGAGGACAGTGTTTGGTATTGACTTTATGGAGATACATAGAAAAATATAATGGGAGAAAAATATTAAGGTGAACTGAAAATTACATTTTCTGAGCTTCTTACAGAAAAAATAGATTTTCCGTTAAACTTGGCGGACGAGGCTGAATAAGGATTTTGTCGCATAAGACTTATTAAATCTTGCAGTTTGGTGTATCATATATGCTACTAGGTCAATAGTTTGAGCGACGACTACCTACCATTACCAGTAGTCTGGTTTGGATGCCAAGTCCTTTTACTGACTAATAGTAATGTCAAATTATATTGTTAAATGCACTTGAGTGTATATACCAGATGGTGCTTAATTTTTGACTCTCCCTCCCTTTCTTTCTTTTTTTTTTCTATGGATATCGAGATGTCCTTGAATTTAGCGGAGAAGGATTACAGAACCCCTTAAATATAGGGAGCTCGGATATTTTTCTTTTTTCTCTCTGTGAGACTATTTTTTTTTGCTTTTCCAAGGTAGAAAAGAGAATGTGAGAATTCATGGTTGGGACCATTAGGTAAAGAAGAAGAAAGCTTATTTCCAAAGCAATGAATTATTCTCCACTTAAATTATATTCATTAAGTTTTTTTTTTATCAAAACTAATATTCATTAGTTGATTATTGTATATAATATACTTTTTGAGATTCTAAATATCTGATGGTTGTAGGAGCCGTGGGTTAAGGACACCTTTCAAAGTAGGGATAAGATTAGCTCGATCACATGTCATGTGTTTTGGTTTATGAGAGGAAGGAGCGAATCGCTTTCAATACCCTCTTATGTTTATTTTAGAGGTCCAATCCAACCCAATAATTAAGCTGCAACTTGACACGAGAGAGATGTGGTTTGTAAATTACTTTATGGGATAAATGGAGTTTGAATTTTGATTATCTTTTATAATTATTAAACTTAATGTAGCTTTCTATATGACATTATTTTATTACTAAGTTTTTTTTCTTATATAAATTTGCTTGTTTGTTCGGACAATTATTGACATCCAGTAATATAACTATACTCAATAGTAGAGATTTACTATAAGATATTTATTGTTCGCGGATAGATGATGATTAGCAATCGACTTGTATAATCATATCATATATGGGTTGATAATAAGGAACAGGTGTCTTACAAGTTACAACGTGTCCCAGGCATAGATGTGCAACATTTTTTTAAGTATAATTGGGGTCACATCCCACTGAAATGGGTAAAAGAATTCGTAACATACATAACACCACACAGAAATACAACCTACTGCCCTACCCTTTCTTTCTAGAAATATAGCTAATCTCAGGGTTTCTTTTTTATAATTAGCCAGGAATCCAGCATTAACTCAAATTAGATTGTGCGGCACGACCGCGTATAGCATTGTATGGGTCGTTCCATGTGGTTTTGACAATTTTAGAAAAAATTATTTTCATATATTTATGATGATACACTAAAATGATTATATGATTCATTAATTTGATATTATGATTCATTAAAATTGATATTATGATTCATTAAAATTGATATCATGATTCATTAAGTAATAAGTGGTGAATTATATTACAAACTTCAGAACCGATAAAAAAATCATTATTGTTTTGTAGTGTATTATTATTGTTGTATGGTGTATTTTAAACCTTATATGATGAATCATGTATTTTTCATACATACCAAATATTTTTTTGTATTGTATTTTGTTTGACATTTTTATTTTTTATATGTTTATGATGATACACTAAAATGTAGATATGATTCACTAATTTTAATATTATGACTTATTAAAATTGATATTATGATTCATTAACTAATAAGTGGTGAATTAGATAACAAATTTCAGAACCGATAAAAATCATTATTGTGTTATAGTGTATTATTATTGTTGTATGATGCATTTTAAACCTTATATGGTGAATCACATATTTTTCATACATACCAAATACTATTTTGTGTTGTATTATTGTGTAAAAAAAATTATTATTATATGTTTGCGATGATACACTAAAATGAAGATATGATTCATTAATTTTAATATTCTGATTCATTAAAAGTGATATTATGATACACTAAAATTAAGTTATGAATCTTAAGTCTCATTGATATATGAATATATACATGTAAATAATATAAAATTTAAAAGTTGTCAAAACATAGCCATGTTTGGTCTTGTTTTGAAGAGCTTGAATTTAGATGAACAATGATATAATGTTTTTTTCATTTGGACTTATATTTTAAAAGTTAAAATCAATTGAAGTTAATATAATAAAAAGACAACCCAGTCAACAAAACAGTCCAACCAGCGGCTGACTGGACTGACAAATGGACAAACTCGTACCATATTAGATGCGGACTACCCGTAGCATCCACCTGCTGAAAGTTAATACTGAGGTTCAGTTGAACATTTTTGTCAAAAGGGGTATAATTCAAAAAATTAGAACAAATACAGTTTTTCCATCTCAATTTTTTAGTCCTATTCATCTTGCTTTATGTCTACGTGGGAGCACTCATCATTGACTTTCTTCTATTTACAATCTACTATCAGCAGTTTAAGGTTCCCTTTGCTTGATTTTAAACATGTTTTGAATTTTACCATCGCTGGCTAGACAGTAGTTTAGAATTTCGCAACTAGCTCCTAATTCCTAAGTTAGGCTTTCTTCTCTTCCCGCCTCAATGTCTAGATCTTGCATGTTTATCTCCATCTGGTTAGCTTTACTCATCTCAAGGTTTGGTATGTCATTTATGGTGATGGTGTCTCCCTACTTTTTCTGCTCCGTCTCGTTGATTAGGGGGGGGGGGGGCTATGGTTGTAGGAAGAACCATAAAAGAGAATATTGGCTGGTTAAGGAAGGTGGATAGTGATTATGCTTTTATTTAGAAAACCCACATAAGTTTCGATTCCACTAGTCTAAAAGTTTTCAAAATTACAAGCAAGGTAGTTATGAAACCACCATTTTCCCCTTTTCATTTTGTTCCCAACTTAACCAAACTATGAGCTTGGATATTTACTCCTATATACAAAAGCCCATTTCACTTCCACAAGAAGAGAGCACCACCACCTAACATCATCTAGAATCACACAAGCCTCGATACACACATCCTCCCCAATACACAGAGATGTTTAACAACCTGGATACACACCGTAGTATGACCCTGGGTTTTCAAACCTTATCCTATTGATTTGGTTTACTAGAATCTGTGGGTTCTATGTCCATTTATAACCTAAGCCTAATAACTATGTTATAAAACCACACTTATTAAAAGCCTAAGTTAGCCCACTAGAATCTATGATAAGTCGTCACCCAAGTAAACTCGGATAGGTAAGAGTTCAGGTTCGTCGTAATGTAACTTTTTCGGGTTCAAATTACTTTCACTACCCTTGAAGCTATTTTTCATCTACTTATGTTATAAAAGGCTATTATAAAGTCTAATTAACCTAAGTGTGCACGATTCTGTAATTTTATGTTTTTGATATTTTTAACTGAAATTGAAAGTGAAAATCAAACCTACCTAAATTAGAGTTTCTGGTGCCGAATTAGATCAAATTTATCTGTCATCTGTGACCACGGACCCTAATCTATCTAATTAAATAGAAAGTACGAAATTACAAAAGATGAAAATTATGGGGGGTGTTCGTAGGCCCGGACCTAAACAGAAAATTAAAGATAAATTCAGAATTTGATTTTTGGTATCGTCTGTGGGTAGTCTGGGGTCCCGAACAGGGCGTTCGTGGTCTCGGACATGTCGTTCGTAGGCGTGGGCTACGATCGGATGGTGGTTTTGACAAGGTTACCCATGGTGTTTTTGGCTCAATCAACAAACGCATTATGTAATATATATAACCTGAACATTTATAATCACAATGACAATGACACAGTCTAAGAATATAAGGCAAAATCAATTGATTTAGATTTGAATAACATATTTTGCTACATGCTTTCTCAACTGAGTAGTGGAAAAATACTTCTCAAAAGATTTATCTATAACATAATTACAATATACACTATATATATATATATTCTATATTGCTTACCTTGTTGCACATAATATATGATATCATAGGTATGCAATGTCCTTTTTCTAGATTATATATTATCTTTGTTCAAGTTTTGAAAATATAAGTTAAAAATTATACGAAAGACTGGCACCTAGCAAATAATTTTAAAATATCTAAAACAAAATAGATTACTACCCAAAAGCAATATCCTATGTTTCAGTGGCATAAAACATGTATAGTGTTTGCTACATCATACAATAAACATAGTGAGCACATAAAAAATATCACAAGATATTCAATTTAGTTTAGTGCAAGTTCAATAAAAACTAGAGAAATATGTTTGTTATTCATTTCAATTAAGTTAAATTTAAACATAATTAAACTAACTACTTTAATTAACTAATAAAACAAATATTGTCAGATACTACTAACTTGGTTTAGTTTCAGCATAAGAGAACCTGAAATATCAATTTGTTATTTAATTCAATGCGGATTTTTTCAAAACAAGTAAACTAACATCTATGTTTTTAGATAATATTATGCTTAGTAACTAGTATGTACTAACATCTATAAGACCGGTTAACCGCGGTGTAACAATTACATACCGTTACTTAATGCGCACTTGTTCAATTATAACAGTTTGGTTAAGTGATGAGTGTCCAAATGAGCATGTTCTAGGGGTGTATTTCATATGTTTTATCAACACTTTTCATGCTCAATTCTTCACTAGCTAGTTTTCCTCTAGTTTTGTGCTTTATTGGTGTTTTCAGACATTTATTGCTCAAAACAGGAGGCATAACATAGCTAGGAGCAAACTAGACAAGAAGAGGAACGTTTGGGCGTAAACGGATCCAAAATTGGAGCTAAAAAAGAAACTAGAGCAGAAACAAGTTGAAGATGATTTCTGGAAGTGTGATCCAACTATTTGGTTTATTATCTGTTTGGTTTTTGTGCATATTTTTTATTTCCTTTATTTACTCCTTTTGTGTATACATTTTTGTTTCTTTTATTATTAGGAACCTATCCCTGATGGATGGTCATGATGATCGAGTGAAAGGTTGGTACGGCTACTGCAGACTGTATATTGAGAGAGGTTGGAACTGGTGTAATTAAAACAATTGTGAAAGAAATTAATACTCAAAATAACTGTCGGGCTGCAAACAAAATCCCGGTCGCAGTAGTATAGTAAAGTGGAAGCGACCGGATATCGAACCGTGGGACTAAGGGGAATTATTAAGTACCTAAGCTTTGTCACAAAAGGGGATTAATTGACTTGTTTTAATAAATAAAAAGGAAAGATAAAATAAACTAAATAAAAAGGTAAATTAAACGGGACTCTGGGTTCAGGTTAATATAATCTGCTCTTTTATGCTATGTCTACCGGTTTAATTATAATAGTTTGGCAAAATTCCTCTTATTATCTTAAGGACTAAATCATAGACTCAAAAGAACTCATTTACCAGAAAATGCTCGGTCTAATCTAGATTCGAGCAAAACACATGTAAACAGACGGTTTAAATATGAGAAATTATATTTGCATCTGAAAATACTACTTATTAAATCATAATAAGCTTTCTCCTGATTTACGGCTTAATTAACCTATCTATTTATCACGGGTCTGATCAAAATAGATTTAGTAAAGCATTTTAATAAATTCATGTAATTTATTAAAAAGGCGAGAGATAAGCTTTAATCGTAACAAACTGTATTTAAATAAAACCAGTAAAACATATTACATAATTAATACAAACACATAATAACTATTCCCAGAGTATACAAATTCTAGCCTAACATATTAAATAGATAAACAGAAACAAGAGTAGTAGAAATCTTGTATGGTCGACTCCTGTATTTGTTCTGCCATTTGAATACGTGGGACTAGAGGTGGATATGGTGGAATGAAAAGAAAACAAAATGGAGAAGATGGGAGAAGAGAAATGGAATGGACGTGAGGTTTGTGGTGTAGTGGATCGATGATGGATAGATCCTGATTAGCAGTGGAGGAATGGGTTTATATAGCACAGGAATTTGAATAAGACGATAAGGATGATGGTGCAGTAGATGAGATGAGACCATGCAGAAGTCTCATGCATTAGGTGAGATTAATCTCGGTGGAATAAACAGACGGTGGATAATTGAAGATAACAGTGCCGACATGCGTCCGGCCTGCGTCCGTGTTAATTTGGGCGGACGTCTCACACGCAGCTCTGTCTCTTGTCCGGCCTTATTTCCACGGACAGGCCACGGTCACGTCTCTGTCCGGCCTTTGTCCGGCCTTGTTTCCACGGACGCCACTCAAGTCTCCCTCCTATCTTTTGTCCTTGTCTTGTCCGCCCTTAAAAGGCCGGACGTCTCTAACCTGTCCGCCCTCTGTCCGGGTTGTTTTCCACGGACGTGTCTAGTGTGTCCAATTAGACATGTCCGGACCATTGTCCGGACTAACCTGGTTCGGACGAGAATTCAATTGCTTCTAATATATTCGTTTCAGCTCCGATTAAATCCCCGTCTGTTGTGTTGGAATCCTTATGAGTAAATCTACTTAATTACATGGTTTTTTTCCTATATTGAACATATAAAATGTATTAGTTCATATTAAAACATAATTATAGAAAAAATGCAAGATAAGTGAGAAACATTACTTAAAATGCTGCAAATTATAAGGTGATTAAACCTTAATAAGTCTATATGTTTTATACTTATCAGCTACACCTCTAGAGCAACCTACGACCAATACATTGATTGTCAAGGGTATGGAGTCTTCCATATGTGCCCTTCTAATGAGGATCTAATCTCAAGATCAAAGACTCTCATGGATGACTGGTTCTAATCTATCAATCCAAATCCCACCGAACAAGACATCAACCAATTGATCGGGTGCCAAAAGTGTGGAGGAGATCACATTGTTCTATGATCACGACAAGGATGGATGCACCCAATCTGGAGGATCTTATTACTAGAATGAACACCATCAACATGGACCCGCTCAATACACTAGCTCAAAGGGAGCAACAACCTGAGAGTGAAATGGTTCATGAAGTGAAGCAGCAAACTGAGCAAGATGACCTCAACATGAACCAGCTAAAGCTCTATGCTGAATTCGTAATGATAAGCACGATGATGAAAGGTCAGCTAACCTTGCATTGTAGCAACCGGAGAGCGAAATGGTTCATAAAGTGGACCACCTTGCTGAGGACTTGGGTTGCTTTCTATCTCCTCCCCCGTTTGAACTTGAGCAAACATCATTCAACCATTTACCTCAGCTCGAATACAAGCAATCAGATGAGAGTTTCACCTTTGACTTCAGAAGTTTCCTTCCTTTGATGTCAACTACAGTTATTTCCCCTCCTTCTCTGTGCTTTACCAAGAAGATGAGATGCTTACATCCTGAACCCTGAGAAGGAAGAGACACCATCTCCTTCCAAGTCATCAGAGGAGAGTGTCACCATCGACTTCAAGGAGCCGCCTCTTTATGAAGATGAGGATGTGTTTATCCTCAAATTTGAGGTGGATGAGCCATCAAACTTTTATCTTCCTATGAAGGATCAAAGCCTATTCCACTTGTGCACCAACGAAATTGGGTGGAAACTCCAAGTCCATCTGTAAGTGTGAAGGCCACCTTCCCATTTGATCCTGGATCATAGGTTGAAGACAAAGTCCACCCCGGAGTTATTCCTACACCACTCAATGAAGATAAGGATGTCTTCATCCTTAAATTTGATGAGGAGTCTTCACCACTAGATGATTCTCGCATCAAGGATCATCAACCTCAATATATAGGCCATTCTTCAAAGAAAAATGAAGCCCGCCCAACCCACCCTTTGAAGCTCACTTCAACATTCATATTCTATCCTTGAGGATTACAAGGTGGTATGGTCTAGCCAAAGACCTTAAAGATGGGCAGCTTCCCGAGAGGAAACCCGGATGAATTTTCTTCATTTTCTATTATTTTAATTCTTCAAGTTCTCTATCGATTTTATTTTTGCTGACTCTTAGCCCTTTGTGTAGTTTGGTTGCTTCTAGTGTTTTATGTTGGGGCAACTTAAAGTCCACACCGCAACCAAGCTACACTAATTAAGATTAAAGGTAAAGTGTGGGGGAGTTCCTTCAAAGTAAGCGTCAACATAATCAGGGGAGTACTAGTTTTGGTTATGTTGTAACTCTTGTTCATTTCTTTCATTTTGTTTATGTTGAAATATGCCTTTAGGAATAGCTTATGTGCTGAATTAATTGTTTGCACCCTTGTGTTTTGTCTTTTGTCTACTTCGTGAAATGGTCTTCTAAAGCCTTCCCCGGTTTGTCTGGTGAACAATGAGGACATTGTTAAAACTGAGTGTGAGGGAGTGACTTTTTCGGTGAATTGTGTGCTTAAATGTTTAATCTTTATGCTTATCTTGCATTTGTCCAAAATCAAAAACTTGAACCCTTGTGATGTGGGTTGTTCTCATTAAGAACAAATACTATTATGAATTGTGGGATAAATGCTTAAATTTTTCTTTTTGATTGATTTTGAGGAGCATTTTTCATGCGGTGTGACCAAGTGATTTTAAATGGTTACATTTTTAGTGCTTATGGGTTCTTTCTTTCTTCACTCTTAGGGATTGCTAAAGGGCGATTCTTTGTGAAAAACATTTAAGGGACTTGTGAGACGCCATTGGTAACCAGCAATGAGAGTTGAGTGTTCTTAAATGCAATGGCTTGATGCCAAAATTTTATCTTCTCATCTCTTATGCAAAAGTAACACAAAGCATAAATCTATATTTCCCGTTATTTTCTTCTCAATGCCCATTCTTGAGAGAAGTTGGCCATGGTAAAAGTTCTTCAAGATACCTAATATTTAAATCTTTAAAGCAATTCAGATCATACTCCAAAACTCTAGATTTTATTTTGCCCTAACCACACGCATGGACCACTAAGATATGGCTCACACTCTTCCAAGGTTATAATCACTTTTTGATTCTTCTCTTATCCTATATATCATGATAGTATATGTTAGTCTTGAGAATTCTTTACTTGTTGGGTGCTTGGTTTTGCTTGTGGGCAATCAAAAAGGTAAGTGCGGGAGTGTGATGAGTTTCCAAATGAGCATGTTCTAGGGGTGTATTTCATATGTTTTATTAACACTTTTCATGCTCATTTCTTCACTCAACCTAGTTTTCCTCTAGTTTAGTGTTTTATTAGTGTTTTCACACATTCTTTGCTCAAAACAGGAGGCATAACATTGCTAGGAGCAAAATAGACCAGATGAGGAATGTGTGGGCGTAAATGGATCCAAAATTGGAGCTAAAATGAAGAAACTAGAGCAGAAACAAGTTGAAGATGATTTATGGAAGTATGGTCCGGGTATGTGTGCAGGAAAACAGACCCGGATGACAGCAAAAATGGACTTTCTGCCTATTTTTCACCCCGGTTAGGGTATATGTCTGAGAAAACAACCTGGACCAAGCCCCGTTTTGTAGCAAAACGCATTTCAAAACGCAAAAAAAAAAGAAGTGATTTGATGGGGGTCAAATGAGAGAGCAGAGCCACGTGAAAAAGAAAAAGAAAATAAGGAGAAACGAAGGGGAAGAAGGAGGAGAAATCTCACCTCCATTGAAGATCCTCTTCAACCTCTCAAGGCTAATTCTTATCCCTTCTCTCATTTGTATGCTCTAATGGGTGTGTAGTTCCCTTGTAGCTACTAGCTAGGGATGGGGATTTGCCTAAAAATCCATTATTAAACCTTGAACTTATGTTTATGCTTTATTTTAGTCCTTGTTCTTAGTTGAAGATGATTATTGAGTGATTATGACCTTTAAACTTATCTTTGTTTATTTAGGGATTTGCTTAGGTTTTGCTCTAATTAATTGTCATTATGTTAATTTGGTTGGTTTGATATCCCAATTAAGTTAGGATTAGTGTGGATTACTATGGACGGGCTTACAGAAGTATAAATGTATACTGTTGGGGACTAAAACAATGTACTCTAAAATTGGTAAGTGTTGAGGTTAGACTACATTGCAACTTAGGGGAACTTGAGCTTGGTGCTTGTGATTGACCCAGGGTTTAGCTGATTGAGAAGTCCTGGTTAGATTGGTTAGCATTAATAGATCAAGATTTGGTTATTAATTATTTAAGTGTTCTTGTTGTTTAGCTATGAGTTCAAAAGTCGACAATCGGTGGTAAATGGAAGATGGGTGTAAATATCTATCATGAGCTACACCTATCATAGTTTAATTAGTTTAGTATTATTCATTTTCTTTATTTTCTGTCTATCAAACAAAAACCACAACTCCCCCCTGTAGTAGAAATATGTGAGTATCTCTACCTAGGCAGCGTACCTATCGTTTTGCGGGTATAGTAAATGAAGTGGGTTGTTGAACTGAGGGACCTCTTTCAATTAACTAATGAATCTAATCAACTTAATTGATGAAACTAAACTAACTAATAAGACGGGAAAGTGTCACTTTTTCAAGGAATTTAAATTACCTAATCAAAGGTTAAATTGACAATGAAATTAACAGAATAAATAACATAAGCAATCAACAGTTTAAACTCTAATAATTAAAAGGCGCTCCCTGAGTTATTCTGCTCACCTAATTCTCTGAATTTTAACATTAAACTCTTCCCCTAACTTTCTACAATTAACTCAGAAACTATAAATAATTCATCAACGGCTAAGTCTAATGAATCCTAACTAGTTGCTATAACTAGTAGTAGACTAATGCTCTGATCCAGACATAACAAATCGCATAAAGAATAGTTTCTATTGGAGTCCGATTAACCTATAGGCGGGGTCACGCTTCTAGTCGCTAGTCAAGTTTGACTTCCTACGTCTTGTTAACTATCTCAGCTCTCGCGTGTTGATTATAAAACTACAAGAATTGTTCTAATTATTGGCTAGATAATTAAAACACTTTAAGAAGAGGAATTGAACTAATTGTATTAACAAAGTTGTATGGAAAAATCAATATAATGTAATCGTCAAGAATTAGGCTCGCTTCCCAACTTGGGAAGCTAAACAAAACTACTCACTCATAATTCTAAAACAGGATCAACAATTAAAATAGACATTAAACAAATTATAACAAAAAATGACAAAGAATTCAATTTGAGTTTCACTCCAAGTTACTATTTTCCTTCGGTTGGTGCTCGGTCCTGCCCATTTCTCCTCGCATCGTCGAACTGCTACTACTCTCCACGCCTCCTCGCTTTGGTTCGGTAATGATGATGGTGATGTATAGATGAGGTTGTGGTCAAATGTGTATGCGTGAGGCGGTGGTCAAACAAATCAGTTGGGTGAGGGTGAGTGATGGGGTATAACCTAACGGCAAGTGTACCGGTCAATTGTAGCAAGTTTTAATCTTAGAGTATTCCCTAAGTATCGAACTAGAGGAGGCGATGACTAGTTTAAATCTGTACTAAATTAAACAAAATTAGAAAACTAAAAAAAGTAAGAAAAACAAGAAATTGGGGGGTTTTGGTTTGATGTAAAAAATTGTTGTAAACAGATTTAAAAACATTAAATAGCAGAAAAATTTAGCAGAAAAATAATTGATTCAAATCTGATTTGGGAGGGAAATCCCGATTTACTACTTCTCCCTAGATCTGTAATTCCTTTCCCTAAGTGATTTCCAACACAATTCTGAATAACACCCTAGAACAACGGTAATTTACCTCCGGTCTCCCTCTCAGCAAATTCTAATTAGTAAAGACCGAATTCTAACTCTCATTATGAAATCACTGTTTACTAATTGCTTTAAGAACAACCTAGAATATGGTTAGTTAGCCATTTAGAGGAATTACCGTCTCTATACTAACCGGTTCTTTTCCTATATTCAATTGAAAGCCGCAGTCATCACTTATAAGCTATCAAAATAGTAATCTCAATAATTGGCCAGATTAAAGAAGATTAAGGAAATTCAGTAAAGAAAAGAACTTTATTCAAACGAATTACAGAAAATCACAAAGGTACAGGAATAATCAATCTAGGGATACATAGCAAACCGGAATTAAAGAGGACTACTCAGACATAGTCATGATAACAATACTCAAATTGAATAGAACAGACTCAAGAAAGGAAGAACTAGAAGAAACTCTGATTTTGGTAGCCGTCACGAATTCTCTGCTCTAAACCTTCAGTTTTCTCTTCGTTGCTCAACCGTCTCCAAGATTATCCTTTGTGTAGCCTCTCTCTCTCTCCTTCCTGTTGTGTGTAAAATTATCTCTTGTGTGTGTATTCTGGCATGCCCCTCTCGTAAGGTAAGTCTTCTCTTTTTATATCTTCAATTCTCTCCCTTCCAGTTATGCTTCTGTGATTCTATCTATTTGGTCCGGGACTTAGTCCATGTCTAAGGTCCCGGACCACCCTTTAAAAAGCGCCGAGAAAAAGTCTTTACATATGGTCCAGGACTTAGGGTATGTATAAAGTCCCGGACCAGCCTTCAAATCTGGTCGAGAGTTGGGTCTGTATGTGGTCCGGGACTTAAGGTATGTAACAAGTCTCGAACCAGTCTTCAATGTAGGTCGAGAATTTGGTCTGTATGTGGTCCGGGACTTAAGGTATGTAACGTCCCGGGCCAGTCTTCAATGTAGGTCGACAGTCTGGCTAAAGGTTGGTCCGGGACTTAGGACCTGTAGGTCCCGGACCCAACCTAAAATTGATAGATTATGCATGGCTTTGCTTCATTCAGCTTGTTTGAAAATCCAGAATAACGTTATAATGATGGAAAACATGTTTTCTTGAGATTTTTACCTGAAATAGCACAAAAACCCATCATAGAAGACAATTGCATAATAAAACACAAATAGAACCATAAGACGGGAATTTATTAGTAAATAACAACGAATTAGGCATAATTAGACCCCATAGAAATAGGTAACTCCCGAATTATAAACTTTCTCACACTTAACCTTTGCTTGCCCTCAAGCAAATACTACAATAAGAATATACCGGATTTCAATAGCGGGGAATCATCAGCTCAGGAAAAGTGTACAAGGAAATCTAGTACCGAACAACAATCATAAATTACAATTATTAGTACTACAGGTTTTCATAACAGTGAAACAAGAATGTTGTTAAATGCTTGAGAAAATTATCATAACCATTCAGTCTAGATTTCACTCAGGGCTTTACTTTCCATTTACTTTCCACAATCCAATGGACGATAAGGGACAAGAAGTAATGTCATATTCCACATTACTTTTCATTGCCACGTACTCATAATCAAAGAGGAATTTGTAATTAAATTTTTTAAATGAAAGTACTTTTCTCTTAATTTTCTGAGTTAGCATTTATTCTTTTCATGCCCCAGACTTTTCTCCCTATCCATGTAGCGGTGTTGGGCCTTCTATCCCAGATCAGACGATCTTAGGTAGATGAGTGATGAGGCACTCCAAGGACTTAATAACCAGATGGGAGAGGTCTGTTCCGGTTCAGAATAGATTAGAGGAGTACCTTGCCTTTGTCCTTTCCTTCCTTTCATTCCATAACTTTCCAAAGCCCCAAGTTAGTCCAGACAGAAATAGTCACAAAATGATCTCACCTTTTATTAAAGAAAATAGATAAAAAATTTAACAAAAATTGTACATACAAGTAGTATAACCAGAGTTTCTATAACCGAAATCCATATTTAATTTCAAAATAAATGCTACTTGTACGGTATTCCCAACTGACTCATCCAACCACCAATTAAAAACCAAGTATGTCAATATAGAAAAAATTTGTTGAGGGTCAGCAAAAGTAAGTAATGAGGTAGTAAATAATGTCAAAAGTCAAAGAAAAATAAGCAAATTGATATTGAGAGACAAAAGCACGCGCAACCCCCCTTTCTCACACTTAAAAAATAAGCAATGCCCTCATTGCTTCCTTAATAAAAACAGGTGCAACCCCCCTTTCTCACACTTAAGAAATAAGAAATGCCCTCATTGCTTCCTTAATAAAAACAAAGTGCTAAAAGAAGAACAGAACTCCCCTGAAAAAGTGGTGAAGAGATCGTCTCCCCATATCAAGGAAAAGAATGGCCGTCTGAGGGAATTCTGGAAAGAATTGGGCAGAGTCTCCTTTGTTTTCCATTCGAAACTAACACAACATTGGCAAGCCTGGAGTAATATCAAGGAACAACAAACAACGCTTTGTAACAAAATAAAGGACCACAATCCATTGAGTGCAAGAATAGAATTAGTAACAATCAATTACAACCCAATCATAAAAGAAAAGTAATGAAAATGCAAACTAAAAATCTAAAAAGACATCAAAATAGAGAAAACAATAAAAGAAGCAGAAAATGAAAATTAAAAAGATAAAGAGTTTGAAAAGAAAATAAACCAGAAAAATGAGCTACTGTGGTGGAGGGTAATCGTGAGAAAGACACCAAGACTCCAGCTGAGAAAAGCATGCATCATAGGCAGTAAAGCGCGTCTCCTGCCTCGCTTCATACTCTGTCTGGCGAGCCTCCAACGCTGAAATGTGTGCACTATAATCATAAAGTCCCGAGCTCATATCCTTCAACCAAGTGTCCACTCGAGTCATAAAAGCATCAAAAGTATCAAACCGGATTGTAGCCATCCCCTCCAATCAGAAAACTGACTAAGTAACTCCTCATAACCCGGGGTCGGATCGGCAGTCATCGGTACATCGGGGGCCTCACCGGCAGCAGCAGCAGAAGGCTCAGCCACATGGGCTCCAGCAGCTTTGGGAACTCGTGCACCAGGCAGAGTGTGACGATGCTTCACCCACTGACCATCGGTCTTCTCCCACTGAAAGAACTTCATCATCGTCATGTCGAGAGGAGACCGAGGGAACTGTGGCTGCTCATCCGTAAAATCCACCCGAGCATCAACGAACAAAGACTGAAGAAAGTGCGGGAAGGGCAGTGAAGCACTGCTGTCTGTGTCAATCACCCGGACCATGGACTGAAATATAATCCGATGCAAGAAAATCGGGACCATAACCTGGGCAAAATCATCATCCATATTATAACACAAGAAACAACAATCTGTAGTGTTCAGATCTGCGCACTCCCGGGGGCGAACATTATACATGAGTATCCCCAAAATCAGACGCTCAACTGAGGTAGGTAGCTTGTCCCCAGTAACTACCTACTTATCCTGGTTATTTCTCCTCTGTCGGTTCTAGACCTCAGGATCATTAACAATCAGATTGATATAATACTCTTTAGCCTGAAGCTCTAACAATGCATGATTATCTCTATTCTGCTGCGTCAGCACCCGAGTCACTATAGGCACATTCAAAAATTGCCTAATCTTGGAAGCATCTACCTTAATTTCTATCCCATTAACCACAGATTTAACTTCATCCCCATTCGCACTCAGAGCCGCATTCGCGTAAAATAATTTTACCAATCTCGGGTAATATTTACCACCCCGATTCAGCAGACACAACCAGTTTCTAGACCCGAATAATTGTTCCAAACCAAATTCAGCAATGAGTGTCGGGCAAACTGATCTTTCAGTGAGAATTTTTTGCTCTCGAGCATAAAACCATTCTGCAGCAGCCTTAGTGATGAATTCGGAACGCTCCGTCTCACGCACCCGAATTGGAGCAGCTTCCAAAGATGAGGAAGCTCCGGTGGTGGAGGAGCGGTGGGTACGATTTGGAGCCATCGTTTGACCAGAGTTGGAGAAAGTTGACTGAATTTGGTGGTGTGGGTACGGGAACGGGTGAGGTTTTGTGTTGGGTGTGGTAAGTGGTGGTCGACTGGTGGGGTTGAAGGAGGGCGTGAGTGGCTGGGGTTGAGATGGTAAGGGGACTGGTGAAGGAAAAGGAGGGCGTGAGTGGCTCGGGTTATAGATGCGAACGGAAGTAGGGATGGAGATGGGTGCAACGGTGAGGGAGATGGAACTGGGGTAGAAGTGGTGGTGCTGGGTTTGTGCGGTAGGGGAGGTGGAGAGGGCTAGGTGAGGCGCTAATGGTGGAGAGGGGTTGCAGGTGGTGCGATGGGTGTGCGACGGTGGACAGAGGTGACTGGGGAGGTGAGAGCGCGGTCGTCGGCTAGGGTTGCAGAATTGGGGAATAATGGTGAGAGGAAGAAGATGACGTGAGGCGCGGGTCTTTTATTTTTTTTCGGGACTATAACAGGTCTGGACTTAGGGTATGGTTCAGGTCCAGGACCACCTGATAAAATAGGTCAAGATTCTGCAACATGTACGGTCCGGGACTTAGAAGATGGATAAGGTCCCGGACCAGCTCCAATTTTCCGCCGAAAGTTCCTTGAGTTTGGGTCCGGGACTTAGGGTCTGTAACAGGTCCCGGACCACCTCTTAATTCTTGTCGAGATTTCCATCCTTCATGAGTCTGGGACTTAAGATATGTAACAGGTCCCGGACCACCCCCTAATTTCTGCCGAAAGTGCTAACTTTGTTCGGTCCGGGACTTAGAATCATGACAATGTCCCAGACCATGCTGAAAATTCTTCCTCTAGACTTGCTCTTTTGTGCTTCACATTACCACCCTTCACAACTCCCATAAACTAATAAATCTAAACATGAAAAACAAACTAAAAGAAACATTATAACATTTAAAAGCAATAAAAAATGAAAAGATAAAAAGAAAAAAGAAAGAAATATGAAAGAAAAATTGGGTTACCTCCCAACTAGCAGCCCGTCTTTTCGGTCTTTGGCTAGACCGTATAGCTGCAAGTCAGTATGGAGGGTCGTGAACATGATCACCGCATGAACCTCGATGATGTCACCACTCAGATAATGCTTCAGTTGGGACCCGTTGACTTTGAATGTCTCCCCTTCTATGTTGATTAAACCGATGACTCCATAAGGCGAGACACTCGTCACCGTGAAAGGACCAGACCAACCAGACTTTAACATTCTTGGGAACAGTTTTAAACGGGAGTTAAATAGCAAGACCTTATCCCCAACGTGAAACTCTCTCTTGACCAGTACCTTATCATGCCATCTCTTTGTTCTTTCCTTGTAGATCCAAGCATTCTCGTAAGCCTCCTCCCTAAATTCCTCCAAATCACACAATTGCAACTCACGTTTCTCACCAGCCTTTTGTAAGTCAAAATTCAACGCTTTAACGGCCCAAAAAGACTTATGCTCCAGCTCTCCAGGCAAGTGACAAGCCTTGTTGTTGATGTTATTTTGATCGGCAAACTCAGTTCAATACTGAAGCCCGTTTTAAGACCAGTCTGAAGCGAAGTCTGTCAGTCTTGAACTGACGAACAGAGAAGAAGATAGAATATTTAACAAGATTTTATCTAGTTGTTAAAGATAAAATCTTGAACGATAGATTCTCACCCTGCCTCTGTATCTATATAAGTGGAAGAAAGTCTAGGTCAAAGTCAGGAGAGAAGAACACAAAGAGAAAAACGGAAATACAAGGTAATTTGTGGGGAACAATAGTAAGGGCGAATATAGAGAGAAACAGAGAGAAAAAGTGAGATTGTAGAGTCAATCCCAGGAGAGTTTTGTTGCTGATTTCGTTGTAAGTAACTTGAGTTCAAAACTCAAGTTACGTGTGAGTTATGTCAAGATAGTGTTCTTGACGTGAGGGTTTGTATTCGTATTGAATACGTGATTATGTAACCATTATAATACGTGATTATAATAAAGGTTATACCTTTATGCTATTCTGGTCTTCCCTTCTTTCTCCCCGTTCGTCGTCAGTTCTGAACTCAGACCATCGACACATTCTGAGTTGCAGACTCAGCACCGACATCTAGGAATTTTCAATTGGTATCAGAGCGAGGTAACCCTAGACGCAGAAGAAACTTCTTCAGGGTTGATCGTGATGAATTCCTACTATGTTAAACCTCCAAAGCTGACAAAGTTCAACTACACCAGTTGGTGCGAACAGATGGAGGATCAATTAATCTCTATTGATCTGCAGTTATGGGATGTAGTGACTGAAGGCGACCTGAAGCTGAAAATTGAGGAGGGTGGCGTCACCAAAGAAAAACCAAGATCCAGTTGGAGTGAGAGCGATAAAGTTGATAAGCAAGAACATACAAGCTCGAAGGGTTATCATGTTGTCATTATCAGATTCAGACCAACAGAAAGTCTTGGGCTTGCGCACTGCTAAGGAGGTTTGGGAATTCTCAAAACCGCATATGCTGGAACAGATTCAGTTAAAAAGGCTAAGGGCAAACAGCTCAAGAGACAGCTTGATAACTTCAAGATGTCAGACTGGGAGACTATATCTGAAACACTTGAGAGATTTGACAAGATTTTTTGTGAGCTCAAAACTGTCGGGGTAGTTCTTGACAATGATGTGGTGAACGAAAGAATTCTGGATAGCCTTGGTAAAGACTGGCTAAATTTTACCACACTTTTGGAGTCCACAAAGGATTTATCCAAGTTGTCTTTCGAAGAGCTGGATCAGAACTGACGGTGTACGAAGGTAAGATGAGAGGAAACACTGTTACTCAAACTAAGGATCTGGCTCTAAACGCACATGATACTACCACAATATCAGAAGATGAGGATTGTGACGTAGATGAGGAAATCACTAAGATTATGAACATCATACAGAGGCTGAGCAGTTGAAAACAATGGTCAAACCAACAGAGTAAGTCAAAGAAGGAACAACACACATGTTTTAGGTGTAACAAGCATGGTCATGTTGTCAAGGATTGTCCTCTCCAGTAGAAGGAAAATTCTCAGAAGAAGATTAAGAACACAGATACAGCTGCAGCTGCATGGGGCAGGATATCTCAGATACAGACTCGAACCCGGGGAGTGCGCGCAGATGTGTTTGACGGCAATTGCTTGGAAGATGATGACATCAATACTGAGTATAACATAAAGGAGAAGGAGATCTGGAAGGATACTCTTGAGAAAGAAGAGATATTTATTAAGCTAACCTCTGCACTCTCTGAGATAAAATTCTTGAAGAATCAGTATGATACTGAGATTAAAGAACTCAGGGCTAAGGTGAAAAGTCTAAGTCAGTCTTCGACTGAAAGCAAAAATCGTGTCATTAAGAGTTTAGATAAGCCAAGGATTAACTTTGTTAGCCCTTTGGAAACTAGGATTCTCACTCTTCCTTGTTGGGCACAGGAAGAGATAAATTCTCTTTTGGATAGTAAAAAATCACTAAAAAGAGAATGTGAAACACTCTCAGACATGGTAGCCAAGGCAAATCGAAAGTTAGAACTTCAGACTCCTGCTAATCTTACTTGGTATACCGGGAAGGCGAATTTGAAGCAAATGATGCGGAATAATAACTCAGACAAATGCGGTTTGGGATATAAGTTTGAGACATTCTCTCAGTCTATGACTGAGAAGTTACAGACTGTAACTGCGAGACATCAACCAAGATTACACTCATGCCGATATTGCCACCAGCTAGGACACAAGGTTAGATGGTGTCCCAAATTTTTGAAAAAACAATTGCGTGAAAAATCATCAAGGCAAAACTCATTCAAAATCAAAAGATTGCACACTAAAAGGTGGGTTCCTATCAATCACTTTAAGTCTGAGCCTACAATTGAGATCAAACAAGTTTGGGTACCAAAGTCAAATCAGACCTACCAGACTCGTCAAGAAGGCACTTCACCTCCTTCAGAATTATCATCTCCTTCCCGGTGATCAGACCATGATGCATCACTACCCCCAATCCATAAGGTTTATGACTTAATTCCTTTTTGATTTGGCAAAAGGGGGAAAGTGGTCTTGAACGTACTCTACAACTCAGGGGGAACATTCATCAGTTCAAGACTTATAGAGTTCAACGATTCAGGGGGAACATTCATCAGTCAAGAAGTTCAAGACTTACAGAGTTTGCCGCATCAAAAAGGGGGAAACTGTTGATGTTATTTTGATCGGCAAACTCAGTTCAATACTGAAGCCCGTTTTAAGACCAGCCTGAAGCGAAGTCTGTCAGTCTTGAACTGACGAACAGAGAAGAAGATAGAATATTTAACAAGATTTTATCTAGTTGTTAAAGATAAAATCTTGAACGATAGATTCCCACCCTGCCTCTGTATCTATATAAGTGGAAGAAAGTCTTGGTCAAAGTCAGGAGAGAAGAACACAAAGAGAAAAACGGAAATACAAGGTAATTTGTGGGGAACAATAGTAAGGGCGAATATAGAGAGAAACAGAGAGAAAGAGTGAGATTGTAGAGTCAATCACAGGAGAGTTTTGTTGCTGATTTCGTTGTATGTAACTTGAGTTTAGAACTCAAGTTACGTGTGAGTTATGTCAAGATAGTGTTCTTGACGTGAGGGTTTGTATTCGTATTGAATACGTGATTATGTAACCATTGTAATACGTGATTATAATAAAGGTTATACCTTTATGCTATTATAGTCTTCTCTTCTATCTCCCCGTTCGTCGTCAGTTCTGAACTCAGACCATCGACACATTCTGAGTTGCAGACTCAGCACCGACATCTAGGAATTTTCACTTGTCATAAACCAACTTATATGGAGACATACCTAACAGCGTTTTGAAAGTAGTGCGATACGCCCACAAGGCATCATCTAACTTGAGCGACCAATCTCGCCTGGAAGATGTGATAGATTTTTGGAGGATCCAATTAATTTCTCTGTTTGTTATCTCAGCTTGCCCGTTAGTTTTTGGATGATATGGCAAGGAAACCTTGTGCCTTACTCCGTATTTCTGCAGAAGAGCTTCAAATTGCTTGTTGCAAAAGTGGGTACCTCCATCGCTAATGATTGCTCATGGAACACCAAAACGAGTGAATATATTCTTCTTCAAAACTTCAGCACCACTCTTGCTTCATTGATAGGTGCTGCTACTGCTTTAGCCCATTTAGTAATATAATCCACTGCTACCAAAATGTAGAGGTTAGCCTGAGATGATGGAAACAGTCCCATGAAATCAATGCCCCAAAGATCGAACGGCTCAACTTCCAAAATAGAATTCAAAGGCGTCTCATGGCATCAAGATAAATTCCCCTACCTTTGACACTGGTCACACGTGGAAACAAACTAATAACAATCCTTGTTTGAAGTTTTCCAAAAGAAACCAGCCTTCAACACTTTCACGGCTATCCTAGCCTGGCCAAAATGACCTCTTGCTTCTCTAGAGTGGCAATGTGAAAGGATGTCTCTAGCTTCAGCCTCAGATACACATCTACGAATTATACCGTCCGCACATACCTTGAATAGAAAAGGATCATCCCAACGATAGTGCTTAACAGGGAAGAAGAACTTCTTCCTCTGCTGATATGACAATTCTGGAGGAACCAACCCCGTAGCTAAGAAAATTGTGATATTACCATACCAAGGGTCCATTGAACAACCAACCATGTAGACATACTCATCAGGAAAATACTCATAGATTGGTTTACCATCATCTGGAACCTCCATACGAGATAAATGATCAGCCACGCCATTATGTGCTCTAGGTTTATCTCTGATCTCAATGTCGAATTCCTGCAACAGCAAAATCCATCTTATTAGACGAGGTTTAGCATCAACCTTTTCAAAGAGATACCTGAGAGCGGAGTGGTCGGTGTGCACAATGACTCTACTTCCAATGATGTAAGGTCGAAACTTGTCACAAGCAAAGACAATCGCTAGCAACTCCTTCTCCGTGGTTTCATAGTTTTTCTACGCATCATTTATGGTCTTACTGGCATAATAAACTATCCTCAAAACTTTGTTGTGCCTGATAAGTGGTGAAATAATGCTATTTTAAGAGCTTCATTCACCTTCATTTTATTGGGTGCATAACTTATTTCACCACTTAATAAAGTGTTTTTGTGATTAATAGTGAACTTATAAAGTTTGATCTCTTGATAGGTAAAAGCTCATTTTTAGCATACTTTTGGTTTCTTTTTAAGCTAGTGGCATACATCATCAGATTCCCCATCTCTCAAGCTTTCCAACGCCGCAAACGGGGAGCAATTCCGAGCCACAACGAAGATTCTAGGCCCTGCGCAAGTTAGAGCAAATCTCTGGAGCAGGACTGACCCATAGGACCGACCTAGACGGATTGTTTCATGGAGCCCAAGCTACTGGAATCGACCGACCCATGATTCTGGGTTGGTCATGGGTTGGTCGTACTTAAAGTTTCTCACGTGCCATCTTCTTCGGAGGCCGACCGACCCACGGGACCGACCTAGTCTAGGTCGGTCGGATGGAAATTTTGCCCAGATTTGTGTTTTCAAAAGCTGATTTTTGGGGATTCTATTCTCATTCTACATTCCACACAACCCCAGCCTAAAACAGGAGAGAGAGTGGCAAAAATAAGGGAGAAAAGAAGAGGATAATAGAAGGAAAGAAGAGGAGGAAGAAGAAAAGAAGATTTCTACCTCCATTGAAGCTTGGAAGCTCCTCTAATGGCTATTTCCTCCATCTCCTTTCTCTTTCCTTTATCTATGGTTGAGTAGTTCCATTTGTATCCTAGAATTAGGGTTTGACCCTATTTTGCTCATTGAATTGCTAGAAACCTAACTCATTTATTACTCTTGTTTTATTCCCTTCAATATCAATTAATGCTTTAAATTGATCTCTTATTGCATTTATGGTGGTTTCATTCAATAGTTGAGCTTGAGTTTGGAACTAGAGCAACAAGGGGGTAAACCCTAACTTTTACTTTCTTGATTTTGGGAGTAAATTTTTAGGGCTATTGATTAAGAGTGTTTGTTTAATGTTACTTAGTGACTTAAACCTCCTTTAATTAAGGGGTTTGATTAATTAGGTAAGAATTAGATTTCTCATGATTTGGGGATTCATGAGTTGAACTCTAATAGGCATTGAGATAATGAGTTATGGTTTTGAGGTTCTTTGAGTGAATTAGGTGATTCCCCTCTATCCTAGGTGTTAATGCAGTTTTGATCGGTAAACTCAGTTTCAAACTGACAAGTACAAAAAGACCAATCCCTGAAGACACGGTCAGTCCTAAACCGAGAGAGCAAAGAGAAGATAGAAGATATTAAGTAAGATTTTATCTATCTGTTAAAGATAAATAAAATCTTCAATAGCGATATGTAACTCAACAATTCGATATCTATAAGAGAGCGGAGATACTAGGGTTAGGGTTAAGGTTTTACGAATTAGATAAACTGAGTGGGAAACACGGGAAACACAAGAGGGATTCTTATGTGAGGCGATTCACAGCAATTACAATATCAATCTGGGTTTATAACCTGAAGTTATTCACGGGTAGAACTTCAGGAGCTGGGAATTTGTGGGATAGTCGTTTCTAGACGTGAGCTGAGTATTTGTACTCGTGATAAAGTAAGGGAGTGCAAGTTGTACGTGATTAACTTGTATCAGGTGTGATACGTGCTTTAATATTAAAGTCAGTTAAGTTCTGTAGTTTTTCCAGTTATCTGTTCTTCATCAGTCCGATACTAAGACGCATTGCACACCAGCGGTAGGATTCTTCAATTGGTATCAGAGCAAGGTTACCCTCGTTTTGAAGAAACTTCTTCAGGGTAGATCGAGATGAATTCCTACAACGTCAAACCTCCTAAGTTGACGAAGTTCAACTACACCAGCTGGTGTGAACAGATGGAAGATCAACTGATATCCATCGACCTACAATTATGGGACGTGGTCACTGATGGAGACCTAAAACCCAAGTTCGAGGATAACGGAGTTACCAAGGAGAAACCTAGGGCCAGCTGGAGTGAAAGCGACAACAAGATGATCAGTAAGAACACAAGCACGAAGGGTTATAATGTCATCGTTGTCAGACTCAGACCAACAAAAGGTGTTGGGACTGCGCACAGCTAAAGAAGTATGGGAGTTTCTCAAAACCGCATATGCGGGAACTGATTCAGTGAAAAAGGCTAAAGGAAAGCAGCTTAAAACAGCTTGATAATTTCAAGATGGCAGACAGTGAGACCATATCTGAGACACTGGAGAGATTCGACAAAATTTTGTGTGAGCTCAAGGCTGTCGGGGTGACTCTTGACAATGATGTGGTGAATGAGAGATTTCTGGATAGTCTCGATAAAGACTGGCTGAACTTTGCCACATTGTTGGAGACCACGAAGGATTTGTCAAAATTATCTTTTGAAGAGATGGGATCAGAACTGACGGTATACGAGGGAAAGATGAGAGGGGAACTGGCAATTCCAGGGGTGAATAAAGATCTGGCACTGAAGGCCAACAAAGTATCAAATGAAAAAGAGAAGGAAAGTGGGAATACTGATGAGGATGAGGAGATTACCATGATTGCCAACGGAATTAGGAAGATATTCGGAGGAAAGCGAGGGTCGGGGTCTAGATTTGATAAAACCAAAGTCAAGAAAGACCAGATCATATGCTTTAGGTGCAATAAACCGGGACATGTGGTCAAAGATTGCACATTAAAACCAAGGAAAATTTTCATGATAAAGTCAAGAAGTTTACAGAAGCGGCAGCTGCAGCTTGGGGGCAAGACGTCTCAGACACAGACTCAGAAACAGAAGAAACAGCTGAAGTGTGCATGACGGCCGTGGTCGAGGAAGATGAAGAAATAAGCGCAGCTTCAGACAAGGATTACTGTATGATGGCTAGTGAAGACTGGAAGAAGGTTCTTGAAGCAGATGAGGTAAGTCCTGAACTCGTTGAAAGTGCTTTCAATTCCTTATCTAAAAAGGAAATCTTTAACTTACTACTACTGTTTGTTAAAAATTAAATTGCTTGAATCTAAGTTGTCTAAATTAGAAGTGCCTAAGGAACCTGTCGTGGAAAACCAAGTTAAAAAAATTTCTCAAATCAAGTTCGTAAAACCCTTGGTAGAAAGGATTGAATGTTTACCTGAATGGGCACAAATTGAGTTTAGGTCTCTTCAGAAAGGTTGTGAGAATACGAAGAAAGAAAATGAAATTCTGACAAACAAGTTGTCAGGAATCTCGAGAGAAAAAGAAATAGATACCCATCAGAATCCAGTTTGGTATACAGGAAAAGCCGATCTAACACAAATGTTGACTGGAAAGAAAAGAGTAGAAACATCAAACTCATCAAATATATGTAAAACCTCTAGTTCTCGAAACTTTAGAACTAAGTATTTTTGTCAGTTTTGCCATAAGCATGGTCATAGTATAGGGTTTTGTAGAGTCTTGAACTCTAGACATGCCTTTAGTACATTCAGAGTCCATCCCCAGTATGGAACTGACCAAACTAGAGACAGTTCTTCGTATCGAAAGAAATCACGACTAGACAGGTTTGGGTACCTAAAACTAACAAGTAATTACTTGATCATAGGCACTAACAGCTACACAACACGACAATTGGTGGCTGATGGACAGCGGCTGTTCAAGACATATGAGTGGTGATAGAGGAAAGTTTAATACTCTAGTTGAACAACGAGGAGGTAAAGTAACCTTTGGCAACAATGGGAAAGGTAGAATAATCGGAATTGGGACAATTGGAAAAGAACATTGCATTGATAGAGTTAGTCTGGTAGAGGGCCTCAGTCATGATCTACTTAGCGTCTCACAAGTTTGTGATAAGGGTCCATCCGAGGTTGTGTTTGATTCTAACGGTTTTCAGATACGTAACAAGGCAACTCAGGAAGTTTTGCTCCAAGGTTGTAGAGTAGGCAATCTCTACATGGTAGACGTTAGTGATCAGAATGATTTATCATGTCTCACGGTCAACGAGGAGGACGCATTGCTGTGGCATCGAAGGCTGGGGCATGCACATCATCGGTTAATCAATAAACTCAGGATAAAGAGTTTGGTGCATGGACTGCCAGAAAAGAAACTTGATCATAGCACGATTTGTCAAGATTGTGCCTTGAATAAGCTTACACATGTTTCGCATAAGTCTAAGGGTATGGTCAGCAGCACTAAAATTCTAGATCTACTACACATGGATCTAATGGGGCCTATGAGAGTACGAAGTAGGTCTGGAAAGAGATACGTTTTGGTGGTTGTCGATGACTACTCAAGGTATACTTGGACTATTCTGCTTCATCACAAGGATCAGGCCTTTAATGAGATCAAGAACCTGATCTTACAACTTCAGACTCAGACTGAGAGTACGGTAAAGTGCATACGCACTGACCAGGGAACAGAATTCCTTAATCAGAGAATGTCTCAGTTCTGTACTGATACTGGAATAACCCATACTTACTCTGCAGCCAGAACACCCCAGCAGAATGGCGTTGTAGAACGCAAGAATAGGACTCTCCAGGAGATGGCTCGTACTATGCTGAACAGTAGCGGACTTTCATCTAGCTTTTGGGGAGAAGCTATCAATTCTGCTTGCTATATACTCAACAGAGCTCTTATCCGACCCATCCTACTTAAGACTCCTTATGAATTGTTCAAGGGACGTAAACCATCTATTACACATCTTAGAGTGTTTGGATGCACATGTTATATTCATAACAATGGGAAAAATCAATTGGGAAAATTCGATAAGAGAAGTGATATTGGAGTTTTCCTTGGTTACGCTATGAAGAGCAAGGCATATCGGGTTTTCAACAAACGGACTCTTGTGGTAGAAGAATCCACAAATGTAAAGTTTGATGAGAACAATTTTGGAGGAAGGTCAAGCCAAGGAACAGTCGAGGATCTATTTCAGGCTAAAGAAGGAATCACTTCACTTGACGATAGTTCAGGAGGTGATTCAGAAGAAGAACTTACTCAAGCTGAAACATTACCTCTATCAGCTCCAAACTCAGAACAGCCTCCGACTGTACCAATCAACACTAATGCTTCACAAAGACAATCAACAGAAGCACCTCATCGCTTGACGGCTAGGAATGCTCCAGGCATTGACATCACAAATATTCTGTCAGACTTGGACACAGGAGTAAGAACTCGATCCACCACACAAAACTTCTGCGCCTTCTTTGGTTTTGTTTCTACAACAGAACCTAAAACCGTGAAAGAAGCATTGGAGGATGAGAGCTGGATCAATGCCATGCATGAGGAGCTGAATGAGTTTGTGCGGAATGATGTATGGGAACTTGTTGTTAAACCAAAAGATCAAAATATTATTGGAACCAAGTGGGTCTATAGGAATAAGCTTGACTCAGAAGGGCACATTTCAAGGAACAAGGCACGATTGGTGGCCAAAGGTTACAACCAACAAGAAGGCTTGGATTTCGATGAAACCTACGCTCCAGTTGCACGCCTTGAGGCTATCCGACTTCTCATTGCGTTTGCCACATTACACAAATTTACTCTTTATCAAATGGATGTGAAGTGTGCATTCTTGAATGGACATCTCAAAGAAGAAGTATACGTTTCACAGCCTCCTGGTTTTGTTGATCCAGAGAAACCTGATTATGTGTTTCGATTAAAGAAAGCTCTATATGGTCTCAAGCAAGCGCCAAGGGCCTGGTATGAGCGGCTCACTTCCTTTCTTTTACAACAAGATTTTAAACGGGGAAAGGTGGATCGCACGTTGTTCATCAAAGAAAACGGGGCAGACAAGCTGTTGGTACAGATCTATGTCGATGACATTGTCTTTGGGTCTACCAGTTCCAGTCTGACACAAGGCTTTGCTTCTATGATGACCAAAGAATTTCAAATGAGTAATATGGGTGAGCTCACTTTCTTTCTCGGACTCCAGATTAGGCAGACAGCAGATGGGACGTACATCAGTCAGACAAAGTATACACTTGAGCTTTTAACCAAGTATAAATTCCATGAGAGCAAGCCGATGCTCACGCCAATGTCTACTACTCTCAGACTAGGTCTGGAACCCGATGCAGAGTCCACGGATCCCACGGTTTATAGAGGAATGATTGGTTCCCTCCTCTATCTTACAGCTAGTAGACCAGATATCATGCAAAGTGTCTGTTTCTGTGCACGATTTCAGGCTCATCCAAAAGTACCCCATGTCAAGGCCGTGAAACGCATATTTCGTTACCTTCAAGGGACATCCTCACTTGGTTTATTGTACACCGCAGAATCACTACCTACTCTTGCTGCTTACACGGATGCTGACTTTGGAGGATCTCTTACTGATAGAAAGAGCACCACGGGTACTGCGCAGTTCTTCGGATCAAATCTGGTCGCATGGTCGTCAAGGAAACAAGCTTCTGTTGCTCTGTCCACAACTGAGGCTGAATATGTAGCTGCTGCTGCTTGTTGTGCACAAATTCTGTGGTTACATAGACAACTTGAAGACTATGGTCTCTCTTTTATACCCGTCCCAATCTATTGTGACAACACAAGTACTATTGAGCTTACAAAGAATCCTGTTCATCACTCAAGATCCAAACATATAGATATTCGTCATCACTTTATTCGAGATCATGTTGAACACGGCACCGTCATTCTACTTCACTGTTCAACAGACAAGCAATTAGCTGACATTTTTACCAAGCCCTTGCCAAGAGAAATCTTCGAGAAACTTAGATTTGAGATAGGCATGGTTGACACGAAGTGAGAATTTGTCTTTCTATTTCTAGTTTCTTTCTTTTCACAATTTAACATTTTCAGTTTTACACTAAGGTCGTTGTAATTTTTTTTTTAGAATGGTCAAGTCTGTTTCATAACATTGCTACCACAGTTCTTAATGGGTTTTTACATAACCATTTACCATACTCTGTGATTAAAAAGTTTTGTGCAAGTCCAAGTAGCTATTCATTTTCTGAGATCATAACTGATCCACACCCTAATACCGGGGGAAATAATTTATCCTCCGCTGTCTAAGATGGATCATAAGTCTATATACAGTGCCATGCTTGTATTTATGAATGAACTTGGTTTGAAGGATAGAATGGTGGTATGAACGAGGCAAGAGATTCCGCTGCTCACAGTTTGATACTCAACGCTCTAATTTTTAAACCAAAAAGAGAAAGAAAACAGCATTGGCCTCTCTTATCTGGCTATTAAGTCTTTAAGGGTGCCTTATCACCTAACTTCCTAAGGGCAACTGCTCTGGGCAAGTTGACCCAACGCTGCTACAAAGATAAGGAGTAAAAGTCGAGTTCCTGTTTGTAAAATGAAAACACAGAATCTAAAGAAGAGAATTTTTAAAGAATCAGACTGTGAGTATGAATCTGTGGCGATGAAAGGTTCAGTGGAATAAGACTGTACTTCTTGCCCCTTGTCGATTCAATGGAAAGTGAACGAAAGGTGGAACTCTTTCGGTAATACAAGTGTGTCACTGCATATATGCCATTAACCACGGAGGGTAAACTTTCTTAAGCTAGTAGGTTGTACTATTTGATCTCCTTGGACGCTCCACTTAACAATCTCACCTATTACGGTACATTGTGTTGTGAGAAACTCAGTCTGGAACTGAGATAGCATGTTTCGCAACGGTCTTTTCCAGTCACTTCGCTCCATTTTATTTAAGAACATATTTAAAGAAAGAAAATGATATCATCTCTCACTATTACAAAAGACGTTTGATATACCTTCTTCATTTTCTCTCACTCTCTACTCTCTCTGTTCTACAAACACAATTCTCCTTTCTGTCATCCTTTCTCTGCCTCAAATCGAACTCGGATCTTCTCTTCCTCTGGCAATGGATTCCCTCGAACATCTCATTGTTGACGAAATGTTCGCCCCCTAGCTATGGAGAAGCCAGCTGAACAAGAAGTTTCACAGTCCATTCCCGATTCCAACTCCAAACCCTCTCCTGATGAAAATTCCCCAAACCCTAATGCTGAAGCAACGATCCTCAGTGACAGTGCTTCCTCGGCGACTCCGACTGAAGAGAACCTTCAATCTCCACCCACGAACCCTACCAGACGTGGACTGCGAGATCGTTCCAAGAAAGCACCAACTGGGCTTACCCCTGCGCCGTCCTCGAAGCGCAAAGTTGCTGATTCTCCTGCTCAGCAATCCCGGTCTTCGAAGCGCAAGAAGTCTGTGGGCAAACTTCTGTCCAAAGCTAAAGCAAAGGAATTCCATCTTGAACGATCACAAAATCCCAGTCGTGCATATCCTCAGAAACCCGTCTTTGGGCGTGCCTTCCTCGAATCAGATATTGTTCCTGGTAAGCTAATCGACTGTGACTGGCTGGAGAATAATTCTTTAGAGTCTTTAGGACAGGCCATACGTTTCCAAGGTTGGGATATTTGTTTAAGTCGGAGACTGCGTATTATCCTGAATATCTGTTTCCATTTATTCAAAACATGGAATTTGTATCTCCCTTTGAATTCAAGACTGAAGTTGCTGGCAAGAAAATGATAATTTCACCTGCATGGCTTGCTATGATGTTAGAGGTTCCTCTAGACGGTCTGGCTGAATTTAATCCACAGAAAATTGAGGTAGCGCCCCACACCGAGGTAGTTGATCACTTTGCTCTGTCACGCGTGAGTTCTAGACTCAAGCACTACCCCCAGAGGGATTTAGCAGTCCTGCCTCGCCTGTTACACATGATAACCTATCAATGCCTTCTTCCTCGGTCTGACATGAGAGACAAGGTTACACCAGTGGATCTTGCGGTGATGTGGTGTCTTGATAGGAAGATACATCTATCTCTGCCTAGGATGATCATTTCCCATCTGAGGACTGTCATTAACAGCTCCAAGCCGTCGATTCCTTATCCGTTCTGGCTAACGAAAGTGCTAAAATATCATCAGATCTCTCTGGAAGATTCTCTCTCCATCCCTCAACCAACGAGCTATCTCGCCTTGGCCACTCTTTCCAAGATGGGGATGGAACTCTCCGAGTCTGGCTGGCAACTCAAACAAGTAGGTCAACACACTGCCAAGACTGAGAAACAGGCTGTTCAAGATCCCATGCTACAATCTCTGATTCAGTCAGTTCTAGACTCAGTCCAGGCTCTGGAGAAGCGGGTAATGGCACATTTGGCAAGGCTGGAAGATAAGATAGATACTCTCATGCCGGTGCCAGATTCTGAATCATCTGAGAAAATTTGATGATTGTTTGTGTCTGTACTTAGTTCTTGCGTTTGTTGGATATTGGTCTTTTTGATGAGGCAAAAGGGGGAAGGTTGGTTAGAAGTCTTTGAACTGTTTGGAAATTCTTGAACTGCTATTGGTCCTTATGTTTTTTTGTGCCGGTACTTGAATTGTGGTGGATGGTCTGAATTGTGGTGGATGGCCAAAATTCAATTTTTTGGTGATTAGCATGTAGTAGTTTTGTGACAATAGCCACATATTGGATATACTAATGCTACAATCTTATTTTCCGCTTAACTATATCCTTGAATGTTGCTTATGCTAAATCTTTCCACCGATGATTACAAATCTCTCTTGCTTTATTACTACAATTTCTTGTTATGAATCACTTTACGCTTGAAAGGTTGTGAGTGTTACACCAAGTACAGGATTTACTGGAAGACGTGCAAAATTGAGGGGGAACGGTTTCATGCAAAGCTATCTGAGCACAAGACTCAGGGGGAATCAGTCCAAGCTGTTCAAGACTTCATGGTTTGCCGCATCAAAAAGGGGGAAACTGTTAATGCAGTTTTGATCGGCAAACTCAGTTTCAAACTGACAAGTACAAAAAGACCAATCCCTGAAGACACGGTCAGTCCTAAACCGAGAGAGCAAAGAGAGAAGATAGAAGATATTAAGTAAGATTTTATCTATCTGTTAAAGATAAATAAAATCTTCAATAGCGATATGTAACTCAACAATTCGATATCTATAAAGAGAGCGGAGATACTAGGGTTAGGGTTAAGGTTTTAGAATTAGATAAACTGAGTGGGAAACACGGGAAACACAAAGGGATTCTTATGTGAGGCGATTCACAGCAATTACAATATCAATCTGGGTTTATAACCTGAAGTTATTCACGGGGTAGAACTTCAGGAGCTGGGAATTTGTGGGATAGTCGTTTCTAGACGTGAGCTGAGTATTTGTACTCGTGATAAAGTAAGGGAGTGCAAGTTGTACGTGATTAACTTGTATCAGGTGTGATACGTGCTTTAATATTAAAGTCAGTTAAGTTCTGTAGTTTTTCCAGTTATCTGTTCTTCATCAGTCCGATACTAAGACGCATTGCACACCAGCGGTAGGATTCTTCACTTGGGTACTTCCCATCCATTCCATACACAAACATTTTACTGTTTTATTGCATTTCAATTAACAAACAACCAAGTTTGCCTCCAGCTAAACCCCCTTTTACTGTTTATTCGCACTTCACTAATATACCGAAGCTTGGGATTCAGAAACCGATTTCCTTGTGGATACGACACTTGTTTTATTGCAACGAATTGGGTGCACTTGCTCATTTTAGCTAGGTTTAATTACTATGTTTGTAATTTTCCCAACAAGTTTATGATGCCGTTGCCGGGGAAATTGATTATTCAATTTCCCTAGGTTCGGTATTTTAGTTTTGGTGTATTTAGTGCTTTTATCTAGTTTATTTTCTTTTCGTTATTTGTGTGTTTAGTTGTTTGTCTATATTCTTACCTTTCCTACTACTTAAGAGAATTTGGTGTTGGTGTGGTTAAGGTACCTTCTGTTTCCTCGGTGTATGCCAAACACTTGAGCCAAGGGATCTCCACTTGTTAGTCCAAGACCCGAGCTCGAGCGTTCTTTGTTGCAAGCCATCCAGAGTTTAAAAAATTCAACCGTGGCTGATCTAGAACCGGCAATAGAAGATAACGGGAACCCACAACAAATGGCTCTCAAAGACTACAACCAGCCAAACACCAAAGGGAGACCTTCGGCCATAGTTCTACCGGAGTTGAAGCCTCAAGAGGCCGGACAATGGGTATTCAAGACCCACTAATGAGATGATACACCTGCAGCTCTTCCCTCACTCACTGTCCGACGCTGCATCAAAATGGTATAGAAGCTTACCGTCAAAATCAATCCATACTTGGGCACAAATGGCTCATAAATTTCTTGCCAAGTATTACCCCACAAGTAGAACGAGGCAATTAATTGGAGAGATTAATACCTTTTGCCATGAGCCGGGAGAGATGTTATACGATGCATGGGATAGATTCAAGGACATGTTGATGAATTGTTCCAACCACGGCTTGGATGACCAATCACTATGTCTATCATTTTTCAACGGTCTCGACGATTCGAATAGACTACTTGTGAACTCCTCAGCTGAAGGAAGCTTCATGACTAAGTCACCTTAAGAGGGGATGTAACTCCTAGGGGTGATGACAAGCAACATAAGGCAATGGTCTAAGCCAAAGGGAAGAGCACCAAGAGTAGCTGGTCTCCTACATGTTGAGCCCACCGACCATCTTTCCGCTCAACTATCTTCACTCACCAAGATGGTGGAGAAGCTAGCTATAGCTCAAAAGGAAACAACAAAGTCTATAGCTTCTTCGTCATCACCCTCTCCATCTGCTTCTACTTCTATCCAAGAGGGGTGTGCAATTTGTGAGGGTCCTCACGAGACCCACTTTTGCGAAGGCAAAGTTTATGCCGATCCAGATGAGGATGTAAACTTTGTAGGCAACCAGCCCGGATACAACTACAACCAACAAAACGCCCCATGGAGGAACCACCCAAAATTCTCATGGAGAAGTAATGACCAAACCCAAGGGGGATCAAGCAATGCTTCCAACAATCCCACGGGCTACCGGTCACAAGGGTCGTCTCGAATGTCCAACCCACAAATGGATTACCGACCACAAGGACCACCTCCGAGCTTTCAACTGCAATAGCAACAACATCAACAGACTCCTCCCCCTTCCACGGATGCTAATGCCGAGCTAAAAGACATGATGAAGAATCTTGTCTCGGTTGTGCAAACCAAGGCTGGTGATTTGGATGCCTTTAAAGCAAACCAAGAAGCCACCAACAAAAGGGTTGAAGCACAACTCGAAAGCATCTCCCAACAGCTTGCTCAAAGACCGTCGGGTGTTCTTCCAAGTCAACCCAAGCCAAATCCAAGAGAGCAAGCAAAAGTGGTAACATTAAGGAGTGGGAGACTACTTGATCCATCATGCTCACAAGAGGACATGGAGTCCCAAGAAGATCAAGCACAAGAAGAAGAGCAAGAGATTGTTGAGGAGCCACCATCTCCAACTAAGGAAGTTTCCAAGGGGAAGGAGTCTCCTGAACCTTCTACTTCTACTACTCTTGCAAAACATCTTTCCCCTCTTCCTTTTCCCAATAGACTCAAAAAGAAAATTTTGGATGAACAATTTGGGAAGTTTTTAAGCATTTTCAAGAAATTAACAATTAACATTCCTTTTTTCTGATGCTTTGAAACAGATGCCGATTTATGCTAAATTCATGAAGGACATCATCACAAATAAGAGATCGCTGGAGGAAGCGGAAACCGTTCACCTCACCGAAGAAGTTTCAACGGTTCTACAAAGAAGTCTACCTCCAAAGCTTGGAGATCCCGGTTTGCCTATCGTCCCTTGCTTTATAGGTGAAATTGATTGTGGTAGTGGGCAGTGTGATTTAGGTGCTAGTATAAATCTTATGCCTCTCTCAACTTTTAATAAGCTTGGAATTGGTAAATGCACCCCCACCCCTATTCAATTGCAATTAGCGGATAGATCTTTGGTTATAACTAAGGGGAAAGTAGAGGACTTGGTATTGACTTTCGGAACATTTGTTTTCCCAGCTGACTTCATTATGATAGATATGGAAGAAGACCAGAGAGTGCCACTGATTTTGGGTAGACCTTTCATGAGAACTGTTAGGGCCCTTATAGATGTGGAGAAAGGTAAAATAATTCTGCGGCTTCATGATGAAAAATTAGAATTTGACATGTCTAAAGTAGTGAAGAGACCCTCACAGGCTGAGGCTGTTTTTGCTATAGATGTCATAGATTCAATTGTACATGATCACTCACTCTCTCTCTCTTGTTAAATCTGATGCCCTTGAATTAGCTTTGTTTGAGCCTTGTGTTGAACAGGAGTTTCATCCAGATATGATTGAAACTGTGGCTGAGTTGAACATAAGATTTTCTGGCCATAGACCACGCTATCTGCCACCCGAACCGTTGGAACGAGCTGCCCAGAAGCCGTTGCCCTCGGTTGAGAAGCCTCCCACTGTGGAGATGAAACCTCTACCCTCTCATCTCAAATATGCTTAATTGACTGACCCGTGTGTTCTACCTGTTATTATTTCTTCTTCCTTAACAGGTGCACAAGAGGAAAGTCTGATGATGGTGCTTCGAACCATAAACGGGCTATTAGGTGGACTATAGCCGACATCAAAGGGATCATCCCTCATTTCTGCACCCACCGGATATTCATGGAAGATGACTACAAGCCGTTGGTCCAACCTCAGAGAAGATTAAATCTGAATATGAAGGAGGTTGTCAAGAAGGAAGTTCTCAAACTCTTGGATACGGGGATTATCTATGCCATCTCCAACAGCAAGTGGGTGAGCCCCGTGCAAGTGGTCCCAAAGAAAGGAGGCATTACCGTCATCCCCAACTAAAAGGGTGAGTTGGTGTCTCAGAGGACTACTCATGGTTGGAGAGTTTGCATCGACTACAGAAAGCTGAACACCACCACCAGAAAAGACCACTTCCCTCTCCCATTGATTGATCAAACACTCAAGAGGTTGGGGGGGCAAGACTATTACTGCTTTTCGATGGATATTCGGGGTATCTCCAAATCCTCATAGCTCCGGAGGATCAAAAGAAGACGACATTTACATGCCCGTATGGGACGTTTGCCTACACCCGGATGCCTTTCGGGCTTTGCAACGCCCCGGCCACATTTTAGAGATGCATGATGTCGATCTTCTCCGACTTCCTAGAAAAGAGCAGTGAGGTCTTTATGGACTACTTCTCCGTCTTTGGCCCCTCATTCGACACTTGCTTGGACAACCTCGAGGCTATCTTGATCCAGAGTGTGGAGACAAACCTTGTGCTAAATTGGGAGAAGTGTCATTTTATGGTGAGAGAAGGAATTGTCTTGGGGCACAAGATCTCTTCAAAGGGTATTGTGGTTGACAAGGCTAAAATTTAAGTCATTGAAAAGCTATCTCCTCCAACATCAGTGAAAGACATTCAAAGCTTTCTGGATCATGCCGGGTTCTACAGAAGGTTCATCAAAGACTTCTCTAAAATCTCAAAGCCTCTCTGCGACCTCTTGGCCAAGGATGTAAAATTTGAATTCACCAAGGAGTGCCTTAATGCCTTCAACACCCTTAAACAGTGCCTTATCTCTGCGTCTATTGTGGTATACCCTAATTGGAGTTTACCGTTTGAGATCATGTGGGATGCCAGCGACTATGTGGTGGGGGTGGTCCTTTGTCAAAAGAAGGAAAATATATTGAGGAGTATCTACTATGCTAGTAGAACTCTCAATGATGCCCAAAACAATTACGCCACCACCGAGAAGGAGCAGTTAGCAGTGGTTTTCGCCCTCGACAAATTCCGATCCTACCTCTTGGGTAGCAAGGTTGTAGTGCACACCGACTACTCAGCGCTGAAGTACTTGTTCAACAAAGGCGATGCAAAGCCTAGACTTCTCTGATGGATTCTTCTCCTTCAAGAATTCCATATTGAGATCCGGGACAAACCGGGTGTGCAAAATGTAGTAGCTGATCATCTATCTCGAATGGAGGCTCCTGATGATGGTGTGCCTATCAATGAATTCTTCCCCGATGAGAGCATCCTCATGATTGCAGAGACTGGAGACCCTTGGTATGCAGACTTTGCAAATTATTTGGCAAGGGGGGAGATCCCACCAGAGATGTCCTATCAGCAAAGAACGAAATTCTTCTCCGACGTTAAGTGGTATTTCTGGGAGGACCCTTTTCTTTTCAAAGTTTGTGCTGATGGGGTGATCCAGAGATGTGTGCCCATGAGTGAAGTGCAGGAAATTTTAACTCATTGTCACTCGGGTGAAGCCGGTGGACACCATGGTCCGGCATGAACAGCGGCCAAAGTTCTTCAAGTTGGGTTTTTCTGGAAAACCCTCCATAAGGGTTGCCGCTCGTTCATTGCCTCCTGTGATCAATGTCAGAGGCTCGGGAACACTTCACGCAAGCATGAAATGCCTCTAAACACTATGCTCGAGGTCGAGCAGTTTTATTTGTGGGGCATTGACTTCATGGGCCCCTTTCCATCTTCTTGCTTCAACCTGTTTATCCTTGTGGCGATCGACTATGTGACCAAGTGGGTCAAAGCAATTGCGGCCCGGACAAATGACGCCAAGGTAGCGATCAAGTTCTTGAAGAATAATATTTTCACACGGTTCGGGGTGCCGAGAGCTATACTAAGTGATGGAGGGTCCCATTTCTGCAACAAGCAATTTGAAGCTCTAATGAATAAGTATGAAGTGAGACACAAAGTTTCCCTTCCGTATCACCCACAATGTAATGGCCAAGCTGAGGTCACCAACCGAGAGCTCAAATGGATCCTCCAAAAGACGGTCAATTCTTCAAGAAAAGATTGGTCCATGAAGCTTGACGACGCATTGTGGGCATATCGGACCGCCTAGAAAAATCCAATCGGCATGTCTCCGTTCCGACTCGTCTATGGGAAGGCTTGTCACTTGCCGGTTGAATTAGCGCATAAATCGTATTGGGCGGTGAAAGCCCTCAACTATGACCTCAAGAGCGCCGGTGACAAAAGACGGTTCCAATTGACCGAGTTGGAAGAGATTCGGGAGGAAGCCTACAAAAATAACCGCATCTATAAAGAAAAGGCCAAGAAATGGCATGATAAAATGATTATGAAACGGGAGTTTCACGAAGGCGACCAAGTTCTCCTTTATAACTCGAGGTTGAAGTTATTCCCCGGGAAATTGAAGTCCCATTGGGCTGGCCCTTTCACTGTCACAAAGGTCACCCCATATGGAGTATTCGAGCTGAAGAACGACAAAGGGGAGACTTTCATGGTCAGCGGTTCCCGTATGAAGCACTACCTCGGAGGAGACATCCAAAAGGTTGAGGCTCGGGCTCTTTACTTAAGAGACCCCCCAGGTTCATTCTAACCCTTACTATGGTCTAGCCAAAGACCTTAAAAAGACTGGCAGCTTTTCGGGAGGTAACCTGGACTTCTTTCCATCTTAAGCAATTTTAGTGTAGTAGTGTGTGTAAATTATTTTTGTATGTGTGGTTGCTTATTTTAGCTATTTCTGAATGCTTTTGGGAGGAGAAAAACAAAATAATTGGGGCAATGTTCGTGCCGACCGACCTAGCGGACCGACCCACTCTAGGTCGGTCTAGTGTGATTCTCACAGAGGGCGACTTACTGGAATCGACCGACCCATAACGTCCTGGGTCGGCCCTGGGTCGGTCGTGCCAAGATCTTCTGAAACCAACTTACTGGAACCGACCGACCCACAGTCTTGGTTCGGACCTAGGTCAGTTGGATTAAAACTTTCAAAAGCAAACTTACTGGAATCAACTGACCCACAATCCTGGGTCGGACCTGGGTCGGTATTTGAAAAAAAATTGAAAACGCCGTGTTTTATTAAAACCCATCACTTAACCTGTTTTTTTCTTTCTCCCCCGATCCCTTCGTCCCCAACCTCCCAACTCCCAACCTGCTACTCTCCCTACTCCCCCATACTCCCGCACTGCACCACCAACGCACCACCACCCTCCATCGTTTCTGGCCGCCTGCACCAGCCGCGCCTTCCGCGCTCTGTCCACCAACACCGCACGCACACCCCGCACCAGCGCCGGCCACAATTGTACCAGTCATAACCCCAAACACCACTCAAATCCCTAAACTCCCATATTTCCCTCAAATCCAATTCTATCACTTTCAGCCCCGATTTGGCCTAACCTTTTGCTTAATTTCAGTAGCAAAACACTAAGGTATGTCAATCTACCATTAATTTGTAAATTTTTTCAGTTTTTGAGCAATTTACACTTCGGGTCCCAATATGTGCGAGCCAAACGGGGCTTATGCTGAAAATTCTGATTTTTGCAAAATTTGGAATTGGGATAGTTGTTAATTGTTCATTCTAGAGCCTGTGTGCAGTTGAGAGATTACAAGTTTGGTAATTGGTGGTTTTTGGCATACTTCTGTGATTTTTGTCTCAAGTTGAATTAGGCTTTGTTTAGCAGTTTTCAATTGTGCTTCAATATATGTTCTTGCTCTGTGGGTACTGCTGGATGATTAATAAACATGCCTCAGCCTAAAATGGCTAGTCTAGTGCCTTTAATTGGTTGGATTTTGTGGTGGGTAAATTGCAAAAACTTGCCGAATCGTTGGTGTGTTTGGTGGCATAGTCCTCCTTTTGCTTACACTGTACTAAATGGAATGATTAATTGAATTGCTTGATGAATTATGTACTTTGTGGTTGGATTGTGCTTGTGGGATGCCTAAACACTTGGATGACAACCTTTTGGTTGAATTGCGGAGGTTCTTATAACTGGGGAAGGGTAGAAAAATGGGGAGGCTCTGCCCAAAATTTTTATTTTTAGTTGCACTATTATCTTTTGTTTCTCTTATTTTTAATCTTCCATCTAACTACTACTTGGCTGTTTTCCGTTTCCTTTTCTTGTATGTCCTTTGTTTGCTTTTTGACGTTTCAGAACCATGAGTTGCCGACCCAAACGAAACCCCAAGCGCAAGAGTGGAGCCAGCTCTTCTCAGGCTATCGAGTCGCGCACGTGCCTACCCGTCATCCCTCGGGCCTTATTGACGGCCGCTTCATCAATGAGGAGGCCCAAAACTGGTACAACAATCCTCGCGCTCGAGAATTCATGCGAGAGCGCACTGTCGACCCCGAGCTCATCTCGGACCTCGGGCTTCAGGAGGTGATGGACCGCACCGGGTGGGGGTGTGCCCTGAACATGGGCGGCCAGTATTGCCCTCGTCTAGTGAAAGAATTTTATGCAAATGCTACCATCGAGGCGGCGCATGGGATCACTGCAGTTATCACCCATGTCAGTGGCCAACGCATCCACATCACCATGGAGCCCTTTCTACACTATTTCTGGCTCCCGGCCGAGGACTTCCACTAAACCACCATCATCTCTGTAGGCGACCTTGGTGCTCACCGGAGGCACTACTTGACCATCCTCCTTGTCCAGCTCAGAAAGAAGAATCAGGCCGGGACAGATGTTCGGGTTACCATGACCCTAAACATGGTCAGTGACCCAGTGAAGAGGGTCATGCTAGAGCTGTTCCGCCACAACATCCTGCCAAGGGACAGCAAAGATTTAAACGCCATGGACTGCTACATGATGGACTACATGGTAGCCCCAGACCCAGACCACCCTCTCTCTCTCTCCAAGTTAATGTTCTGACACCTTCAGCACATCGTGAAGCAGAAGAATTCTCATCATTTAGGTTTCCCCCACTTCCTGCACTGCCAGATTGTCCACCAGGGCGTGTCGGCTACTGGCGAGGCTGTATCCGACCCCATGGATTTCATTCATGGCTACGCCATGTATAGGATGGGTTTCTCCTAGAACGGGGTGACTTGGCAGAAGGGGAATGTAGAGGAAGATCAGCTGAGTGCCGGTTCATCCTCCTCCAGACCAGCAGTCCCGAGCGCTCCACTTCTTGCTCTACCCCCACCACCGCCGGATACTATCTCATGGCAAGAGTTTGAGGAGCGCATGGTGGCCTATCATCGCGAGATGCAGGCCGAGATGGAGGCTAGGATGCAGCGCCTACGAGCCGAGCTCTGACCTGATGCTCCACCACCTCAGTAACCCGTTTATGCTGTTAGATGCCCGAGTCCTATCGTTTGAAACTGTTATGTTTAGTTTGGAGATTGGTTCTGTTTATGTCATTTAAACATCTTTTCATTTAGCTGTCTTGTACTTTACTTTCTGCCTAACCTTTATGTTTTATGTACCTTTTGGATACTATGTTATTAGACTCATCTATGAGTCTCCTTTTGAAATCTAACCATGGGCTTTTTTAGTATTCCTCGGAATCCTGTTGCACCTAGTTTATTTTTGTCTATGCATTGTAGATATATACACACTGAACACAAGCACTCCTCAAGGCTGAGTAAGACACATGCAAGAGGAACTCTTGCAAAAAATTTCCTAGGTCTTCGACTTGTCATCGTCGAAGCTAGCGCTTCAACGACCCCGAACACTCTCAAGTCTGGGGGAAACCTTCGCCCAATTCACGTCTTATTAGGGGAGTACCAGCTCTCTCACTCAATAATTAAACAATGCTTTACAGTTTTTATACTCTATGTTGGGTGCTTCGAAGAGGTCTTCTGTTTATTTTCCCTTGAGTTTTGCTTTGAACAATGAGGACATTGTCCCATTCAAGTATGGGGGAAGCGACCTTTTCTTTTTGATGCACTTCTCAATCTCCTAATACATATCTATTGTTGCCATGAAGAAGTTACATTTATATTAAGCAAGTCGTTCCATGAATTCTTAGAATTTTCCACCAAATTTTTCAAAAGTTCTCTCTTGAGGAGCAATAAATTACGGTGCATCCATAAATCCCTATCTTGGTGAATTTTTATTGCTTAGGGGTTCTTTCTAATCTTCTCATCTAGGGATTGCTAAGGGGTGCTTCCTCATGAAATTTTTTTAAAAAGGACTTGAGAGACACCATAGGTAACCAACAAATGAAAGTTGAGTGTTCTTTAAAGCAAGGTAAAATGCCAAATTATATCTTCTCATCTCTTGTTGCAAAAGTGAATCAAATGCAAATCTCTATTTTTCCTTTTGTTTTTTCCTCAATGCCCATTTTTGAGAGAAGTTGGCCATGGTAAAAGGTTTCTAAGTTCCAAAGATCTTTAAGCACTTGGAAACACTCTAGATCATACCCCGAAACTCTATATTTTTATTTGCCCTAAGCACACCCATGTCACCATGAGAAGGTTGGTTGCACTCCTCTTGAGATTTTCCCAAATTTTGCTCACTTATATTCAAGAATTCATCTATACACTTACTTGCTTTAAATGTTCCTTCTTGCTGTGGGTTCCAAGTTAATTTTGATTGAGGACAAGCAAATAGATAAGTGTGGGGGAGTTGATAAGTGGTGAAATAATGTTATTTTAAGAGTTTCATCCACCTTCATTTTATTGGGTGCATAACTTATTTCACCACTTAATAGAGTGTTTTTGTGATTAATAGTGAACTTATAGAGTTTGATTTCTTGATAGGTAAAAGCTCATTTTGAGCATACTTTTAGGTTCTTTTGAGCTAGTGGCATGCATCAACAGATTCCCCATCTCTCAAGCTTTCTAACACCACAAATGGGGAGCAATTCTAAGCCACAACGAAGATTCTAGGCCCCAGGCAAGTTAGAGCAAATCTCTGGAGCAGGACCGACCCAGTCTGGGTCGGTTGGATTGTTCCTCCTAGAGCCCAAGCTACTGGAATTGACCGACCCATGATTCTGGGTCAGTCGTGGGTCAGTCGTACTTAAAGTTGCTCACGTGCCTTCTTCTTCGGAGGCCGACCGACCCAGTTTGGGTCGGTCGGACGGAAATTTTGCCCAGATTTGTGTTTGCAAAAGCTGATTTTTGGAGATTCTATTCTCATTCTACATTCCACACGACCCTAGCCTAAAATAGGAGAGAGAGTGGCGAAAATAAAGGAGAAAAGAAGAGGATAAAAGAAGGGAAGAAGAGGAGGAAGAAGAGAAGAAGATTTCTACCTCCATTGAAGCTTGGAAGCTCCTCTAATGGCTATTTCCCCCATCTCCTTTCTCTTTCCTTTATCTATGGCTAAGTAGTTCCATTTCTATCCTAGGATGATGGTTTGACCCTATTTTTCTCATTGAATGTTAGAAACCTAACTCATTTATTACTCTTGTTTTATTCCCTTCAATATCAATTAATGCTTTGAATTTGATCTCTTATTGCATTTATGGTGGTTTCATTTAATAGTTGAGCTTGAATTTGGAACTAGACCAACAAGGGGGTTAACCCTAACTTTTGCTTTCTTGATTTTGGGAGTAAATTATTATGGCTACTGATTAAGAGTGTTTGTTTAATGCTACTTAGTGACTTAAACCTCCTTTAATTAAGGGGTTTGATTAATTAGTTAAGAATTGGATTTCTCATGATTTGGGGATTCATGAGTTGAACTCTAATAGGCATTGAGATAATGAGTTAGGGTTTTGAGGTTCTTTGAGTGAATTAGGTGATTCCCCACTATCCCAGGGTACTTCCCATCCATTCCATACACAAACATTTTACTGTTTTATTGCATTTCAATCGACAAACAACCAAGTTTGCCTCCGGCTAAACCCCCTTTTTTTTGTTTATTCGCACTTCACTAATATACCGAAGCTTGGGATTTAGAAAACAATTTCCTTGTGGATACGACACTTGTTTTAATTACTATGTCTGTAATTTTCCCAACAGTGCCGCTGACACAAAGCTGCTCCCAATGCATAATCACTAGCATCACACATAATCACGAAAGGATGACCAGTCAGGAGCAACAATTACAGGAGCAGAAACCAATTTAGCCTTAAGTAAATTAAAAGCATATAAACACTCTTTTGTAAACTCAAATTTAGCATCCTTAAGTAGCAAATCACAAAGAGGTTTAGAGATCTTAGAAAAATCCTTAACAAAACGCCTGTAAAAACCTGCATGGCCAAGAAAACTCTGGACATCCTTTACCGATGATGGTGGTGGCAGTTGCTCTATCACCTCGACCTTGGCCTTGTCTACCTCAATCCATTTCTTTGATATCTTGTGTCCTAGCACAATGTCTTCCTGCACCATGAAGTGTCACTTCTCCCTATTAAGCACCAAATTAGTTTCCCTACACCTGGCTAAGATTAAGTCCAAGTCTCTCAAACAAGAATCAAAAGTCAAACCAAACACAGAAAAAACATCCATAAGGATTTCAATGCACTTTTCAATAAAATCAGCAAAAATAGCAGTCGTGCACCGCTGAAAAGTGGCGGGTGTGTTAGATAAACCAAAAGGCATGCACTGATAAGCATAGGTACCATACAGACATGTAAAAGTGGTTTTCTCCTGATCTTCCTTAGCAATTGGAATCTGAAAATAACCGGAGTAACCATCTAAAAAGCAATTAATAGTATTCTTGTCCTGCAAGCCTTTCCAACATCTGGTCAATAAAGGGAAGAGGAAAATGGTCTTTCCTAGTGGCAGCGTTCAATTTACGATAATCAATACAAACTCTATGCCCAGTAACAGTACGCTGAGGAACTAACTCACCCTTATCATTAGGTACCACAGTTAAACCTCCCTTCTTAGGTACTAACTGTGTAGGAATTACCCATTCAATGTCAGAAATTTGATAGATAATATATGCATCCAAAAGCTTGATAACCTCCTTCTTAACTACCTCCTTCATGTTTGGAATCAACCTTCGCTGGGGCTGTCTCAACGGCTTGTAATTCTCCTCAAGATAAATGCGATGAGTGTAGAACGTGGGAGCAATACCTTTGATATCAGCGATGGACCATCCCAACGCCTCTTTGTTCCTCTTGAGAATTTGGAGCAGAGCTTCCTCCTGTTCATCAGTCAAAGCTTTAGAAATAATAACAAGTAAATCAGATGGAGGAACTAAAAAAGCATATTTAAGGTGACTAGGAAGAGGTTTCAATTCAAGAAAAGGTGGTGATTCCATAGAAGGTGCAAGTGTCTTTGGAACTCGGTCTAGCTATTCCTCCTCAATTTTGTAGTTCTTTCGATACGGCCTCCTAGCAGAGAGCTGAAATGCTGTGGCAGAGACCTCAGAATCATCGTGAGTGCTATCTATTGAATCTACCAAACACTTCTTCAATGCATCAAGCTCCGTGGGGTTGTATGAATAATCCTGCATTAAAGTGTCAATACAGTCCATACTAAAACAAGCATGAACATCATAAGGATGTGTAGCAGCCTTGGTCATATCAAACACAAGCTGCTCGTCATGTAACCTCAGAATTATCTTACCCCCCTCAACATCAATGAGGGTTCTTGTTGTTTGCATGAAAGGTCTACCTAAGATAAGCGGCACTACTTTGTCTTCCTCCATGTCTAGAATAACAAAATCAGCAGGGAAAATAAAAGTACCAACAGAAACAACTAAATCTCTTTCCACCCCTTTTGGCAAGATGATCGATCTATCCGCCAACTACGAAGTAATTCTAGTGGGCTCACATTATCCTAAACCAAGCTTTGAGTACATAGACAAAGGCATTAAGTTAATGCTAGTTCCTAAGTCACACAACCCCTTACCGCAGTTCACATTACCTATCGCGCACGGTATGACTAGAGTACCTAGATCATCAACCTTAGGTGGCAACTTCTTCGAAAGAACAGCTGAAACACTTTCAGTGAGCTGCACTGTGTCCTTTTCTACCAATGATCTTCTGTTGGACAGGATGTCCTTCATAAACTTTGCATATATCGGCATTTGTTTCAAAGCATCAGAAAAAGGAATGTTAATTGTCAGCTTTTTTAAAATACTTAAAAACTTACCAAACTGCTTATCCAAGTCTCTCTTCTTCAACCGCTTAGGAGAGGGAACCGGTATCTCAGCAACTGCACGTCGTGGAGGTGGTGAAGATGTAGGAGCTTTGTTAATCGAGACATCGTCTTCAGTTGGCTTCTCCTGAGACTTTGCTGGATCAGCCGTAGCATTTTGTTCATCACCAAGAGGGGAAGCCTCAACTTCAGGGACCACCGGGTCAAGCTGTACCACTTCTTAAGGTGATTGCTTTAGCATGCTCCCTTGGATTCTTCTCAGACTGACTAGGCAAAGAACCCAAAGGACGCTGAGCTAACTGCTGAGAAATCTAAGACAGCTGAGTCTCGATGTTCCTATTAAAAGTCCTCTGATCATTGTTGAAGGTCCTCTGCTCTTGATTGAAAGTTTCTAGCTCAGAAAATTTCTTAGAGTTAACAGTAATAAAGTCATTCAGCAGTGGCTTCTGATAAGATTGATTGTACTGTTGTAGTGGTCTTTGATTCAGCAGTGGCTTCTGATAAGATTGATTGTACTATTGTGGTGGTCTTTGATTAAAGTTACTGTTACCACCAGCTTGGTAACGATTTTGTTGCTGTGGGTGGTAACCTGAATTACCTTGGTTGCCAAAATAATTCCCTTATTTGTTACCAACATAATTAGCTGCTTCTTCTTGTGGCGAAGCACACTGGCACATGTTTGAACTCCTCCCTCAAAACTCAAAAGACGGGAAGGACTCAGGAGCAACTGCTGCATTCGACTGCGGGTTCATTACTGCACACATCCGCTCAAGCTGCCTCGACATTGCTTCTATCTTAGCAGCCAGAAAGGTGTTCAAATCAACCTCATACAAACCAGCAATCTTCTTCGGTGCGCCTCTCCAGGTCTTGTACCTCCCACTGGTTAGCTGCAGTAGTAATAGTCTCCAGTAACTCTTTGATTCTAGCAATAGGCAGCTCCATGAGACTTCCCTCAGCACAGGTATCTACCAATAATCGGCTAGAAGGATCCAAATCCTTGTAAAAAGACTGTAGTACTACCTCTTCTCCTAAACCATGGTGTGGTACCTTTCGCACTATCCTTTAAAGCGCTCCCAAGCTTCAGATAACATCTCGCCACCAAACTGCTTGAAATTGGTAATCTCTCATCTCATGGTCAGCATTCAAGAGGTAGGAAAATACTTGGCTAAAAATGCATTGGCTAACTCCGCCCAGGTGGTGATGCTGTCAGGCGCCAATGAATTCAGCCACTCAGCAGCTCTATCCCTCAGGGAGAATGGAAAGAGCGTAATAGCAACCTCCTGAGAAGCTGGTGTAGAACATGCTCCTACCAATCTCAGAAAGTGGTGAGATGGGCATTGGGATCTTCATTGGCTGTCCCGCTAAACTGAGGTGCATTCATGACCATAGTCACATAGTGTGTCTTGAACTACCACTTCACTCCTGCTGGTAACGCTGGGATTACAATTGGTGAAACAGCCCTTCAACACTTGGGCGGGTATATTCCCTCATCTGCCTCTGGTTATTATCACCTATGTCAGCTTCTGGTTGAATGTCCGGAACATCTTCGATGGTAAGCGCTCAAGAACCTTCTCCCTACTAGTGAATCCAGATTCAACCTGAAATACCCCTAACTAACTAAAAACATTGATTAAATATCTAATCAAATTAATTAAGGCCTAAACATGCCTTAAAAGTCAATTGTGAACAACAATGGTCAACACAGCAAGAATTGCACCCTTTGACGTTTAGGGTAAATATATACCCAAATGAACTCCTTAGGACCTAAAATTTTGTCCTAAGCATATTAACTCACAAATGAACACAATAAAACCGTTCTCAAAGAAAACCAAGCTCAAAACACCTTGGGACACAAAATGTGCACTAAAACACCTTAAAGCACGTTTTGGTATGAGCTCTAAGATATTGACTTGTTGTCACTTTAAGACCTAGATACATTCTTTATAATATTAATGTGACATGATAGATATTATAAAGTCTAAATCAAAGTTTAAAAATAAACTCAAAATGGGTGATTTTGGGTGAATAGTACCCAAAATAATATTTAATTTCCTAAACTAAACCATGGTCAATGGTCATCCTTTGGTTTGACCACCATTTCCGCCAACCTATACAGCCATACTCATCCATTAGCCAACATAAAATATCTACTAATGAGTCATCTAAAGGACTATTCAATAAAGTAAGCAAATCTTACCTTATAAGCTCATTTTTTCTCTTTCCTCCCATTACTTCCTCCAGCCGTATAATTCAGCCTCCATACCCTCTCTTTCAACCTTCTTAACAGCAAGGAGACTCCAAGTTCAGTTGGTGAGATCTTTTGATCTAGTTAAGCTTCTAAGACAAGTTTATGTCCATTTCTTCATCTTTCCTTCTCTTTCATGAGCTTACCCACTTCCATTTTCATCTAGCCATTTGGTGTGGTTGGGGGTTGGAATATAGGCATGTTTTCGGTTGGAAAAATTCAAGAGGAGAAAGGAAGCAAAGCTATATTGTTCTTAAGGTATAAAACATGCTTTAAGCATGGTCTTATTCATTCTCTTCATTTCCGGTTGAGAATCTTAGTTTCCTAGGCTTATTATCTCTATATTTACATGCTTGTTCAGTTGGTATATCAAGATCTTCAAGGAATAGCCAAATCCATGCCAAAAACACCATTTTTGGCATCTTAATCAAGGTGAAAATTAGCCATCTTCTTACCTGGTTCATTATGGTTTTAAGCCTTGTTTTAGTAGTCCTTTTGATGCTCTTTTACTTCTGTAAAAATAGGCCGAAGAACAGCCCTTGTTCCTTTGCATTTCTAAGGTAATTTTACCTTGAATTTGAACGTTAAAACACTTCCTATGATTAGCTCTTGCTTTGGGTTTAATCATATCTTAATTTGTTGTTCAAACATGTTTAACAACTTGTGGGAATTTCCTCAAGCTTGTCGTGGCCAAACAAGGCCTAACCTTGGCTAAAACAAGGTATAATCACTTAAAACTCAACTTTGCTATATTAAAATATGCTTAAGTTCATGTATATATATATTGCCGTGAGTGAATATGGTTTATAAGGTCATATTTTAACCTTAGGTGGTTAAGGAATGAGTTAGTAAATTTATATAAGTAATTAAGTAACATAAAGGTCAAATTAAGACTTTATGTGGAAGATTGGTAATTTAAGGAAAATACATGATGAGGCCGAGAGTTTAATGCATTTTTGAGCATTTATGTGTAATTTATTTTATAAGCTAATGTTTGTAATAAGGCCATGTACTTTAGGCCATTTTATTTATGTATATTAAGTTTAAATTAGATTTTAGGTAACAAATATATATTACTGCAAGGTATAAGGGGTTAAACCATAATGAAATTAAATTTGGGGGCTATATAATAATAAAGCCGAAAATTAGGTGTTAAAGGATTTAAAATAAAAGTATAAGGTCATATTAAGTTTTGGGGTTAAATGGTAAATTCTGGAAAATTATGGGTATAAATCGTAAATAAGGGAAAGTAATGGTCAAGGCAATATTAAGGAGGTCAACCTTGACCATATGATAGGTTTTGACCAAGTTAGATAAGTTAAATAATTTATTATGGTTATATAATAAGTTAAGTATTTAATTGTAACATTTGTATAACATATGGGGTATGTATGGTGATTACCGAAAGTTAAGGGTGTAAAATGGTATTTTAAACACCCATGGGCTATTAGGAATTTTTAGGAATTTATTGGGTTGATTTTGGAATTAAAATAAACTATATATGTATACTATATAGTTATTATGTCATTGTTACATTTTGGATAAGTAAGTGGGGTGGAAATGTAATAACCGAGAGTTTAGGGGTTATGAATGATATTTATAACCCTTGGGTGAAGTTTGGTGATTTTTGGAATTATATAAGGGTATTTAATAAAATAAGTGTATAATATATAGTTTTAATGATATTATAAAACTATATGTTATAAATTGGGTCAAATTGTAATTATAGAAAGTTGGTGGGTTGAAAAATAATTTAGAACAGAATTTAGGTCTGCTCGGAAAATTGGAGTATAAATAACCATAGGTTATATTAATATTAAGGTTAAAATGTTATATATATATATATATATATATATATATAACATAACTATATATGGGGTCAAATTGTAAATTGTAAAGTTAAAGGTGCTGGAAAGTAAATGTGAACAAGACATGGTCTGTTCGGTTATTTCATAAAATAACTATAGGTTATACCTTTTATAAAGTTAAAAATGTTATATTATATGGTATATATAACATGGTATAAATTATGGGGTATTATTGTAATAAACATAAAGACATGGTAGTTAATGAAATTAAAGTATAAGGATGTGCCTATGCGGCAATTAAAAATAGTTTTGCTTAAAAACTATAGGTTATGATTTATATAAGATAAAGATATCATATTATATGATATTAGTATATGGTATAACATTACATATGTTATGTGGTCAAAATGGAATTTAAACAAAGTATAGTGTTGTACCAAATTATTAAAGGTTGGAAAATGAATTTTAGACTATGGTCTACAATGTTATAAATGTTATAACAATTATATGGAATTAATGGGATTTAGATGGAATAAATATAAGTGAGGATATTCACATTAAATAATGTGACAAACTATAAATAAATAAGCTTTATAAACTAAGGTATATATTGAATAAACCTTAGGGGTTGTATATATACAACATAAAATGTTACAGAATATTAGGATAAGGATCTTAATATAAGTTGTATAATATAATACAATTAATGGGAATGATCATCTCATATAAGATGATAAAAATGTAACATATAATATAAGAGTTTTACAACTCATGAAACTTACCTATAATGGTAATAATATACATATGCGAGAATAATGTATATAAGGATGGATGTATATGATAGTTGGAAACCATATAATATAATGGTGGAGGTTATTATATGAAAATAGTTATAAACTGTAAGTTATAAGTTTTTGAATTCAAATATAGTTTACTAAAAGATTAATGGATTATACAATGTATTATAATGGATGGTGGGAAAATAATACCATATAATAAATCATGCATGTATGCATGCAACTATAGGTTATATGCCTAAGTTCAATAATGGACAAGATTAAAGAAATATAATGAATTAAACTCAACAGTCGAAATATTACGACCTACGAGTCTAAGTAACAAGCCGACTGGTTTAGAGGAACCCGTAACAATTAATTGTTGAAATCCGGGGATGAACTGTCGGGGTTACCTGTTATTCGGAAATACCGATCTAGTTAGTCGTGGAGACTGACTTATAGCTTTATTACAGTTTAGATCATACTTCAGACGAAGGCGCCTGACGAGCTTAGTGGTCTACACTGCGCATTTTTGGTCTAAAGTGTACGGTATGTAAAGGGGTTTGATCCGGGTTGTCCTAAGGAATTCCTCGGGCTCGGATTTGGTTGATATATAACTTGTGTTATGTGTGTGGGTACGTGTATGTGATTATGTGTGTTACTGCATTAATTATTTATGCACGAGCGTCCTACGGGACTAACACTACGTCGATAGATCGACTTATATAAACATACATATGCGTTTAATGTGATGACATGACGGTTACTTAATATAATACCCTTAGTATTAATATTAAGTATATGGTAACCTAAGTAAAACACTTAGGTACGAGACACGACATTGTCGGTCTCTAGAGCATGGATCTCGAACATGAATATAACCTAGATTACTTTAGGCATGCGTGAGACCCATTGGGCAGCTAATTAATAAATTGTATTCTCCATAAAACTAAGAGTTTATCTTAATCATATGAGAGCATGGGTATGAGATGAGGGGAGGAATCCTAGTAGTTTACGAACTACCGGGTTGCGCATTTGTGATCACTGAGGGGTACCCGATCGGGTTCCGCTCTAGGAAATTTCCCAACGAGCCCTAATTGGATTGTGGGTCAGGTGGTACCTACTGTTGGTACATGGCTATGGCCTTTAAATGGACGCCTTACGATGCAAAGTGAATAGTCAGGGGCCTCTGAACTTCTGGCGAAATGAGCACCTTCGTGTGTACGGGAGGACTACTGTCCATTGGTAAGGTTATCGGGTTGTCCCAACATGACGCCCAACTGGTAATTAATTAAACATGGTTTGGATGGATGGGGCCTTGAAGGCCAAATTAAATTAATTAAGGAAGACGTTCGCTACGACGATTATACAGTACTATAATTAAATACGTTTGTTTATACAACTGTTGTTTGTGATATGTAATGAATGTTTGGATTGGATGGATGGTTATGTATTTATGCATGTTTGTTACAGTATTGATTATATCTGTAAAATGGTAAAGCATGAAACCAATCTAATAATAAGATGGTTAAAATGATTAAGTGACCAATAGGGTCCAGGCCCGGCATACTCAGCGTTTATCGCTGAGACTACACTCATTGTGCAGGTTGCTGATCATCGTCGAAGCCGAAGTGCGGGATCAGGGTAGTTAGGGTTTACTTTAACTACCGAACATGGAATTTATTTGTATAACAATATCGGTCTGTGGTTTGTATTATGGTACGGTTGTATATATTCGGGATTGGGTAGACGCTCACTTGTCGACGGTTATGATTATGGACTTAGTATGATGTATAGGATTTATCTCGTTATCACATCGGTTTAGTAGTGTTGTTTATGTTGGTTGTTGGATATAGTTCTGCTTCGTTACTCGCATGGGTGAGTAATGGCAAGCGACACCCGAGTGAGTATTGATGTTGTTATTTATTCTTCCGCTGTAAGACGTTTTATTTATTGCTACGTGAGGGATTATTACGTGTTTATGGAGAGGGGTGTTACAAAAGTGGTATCAGAGCGGAGTACCGCTCTGATGACGAGATACTAGGTTAAGACAGTGAGCTTAGGACTTGGGAAATTACGGGAAACGTTTGTGAGGTACAAGACGACTCGTCTTAAAAGATATTGTGTTTAGTAACGCAAATTGCGTAATATATTAGCCTTAAAGGCAATTCAATATCCACTGGTTGTGTACGGTAAATTACCGAGTGATCATACGACATACTGTACTACAGATGTCTGGGGGAACTAGAGGTCGTGGTGCCGGTAGAGGTGGAGGCGGTGACCCCGTGATTCCAGGAGTTGCATAGACGATTGCTGCCGTTCTCGCACAGCTTGGTACTCAAATTGGAGGAACACTAGCCCACCCGCCACAGCCCAGGGAGACGAACTGGCTAAAGTCAGTTACCGAGACCCGGCCACCTACTTATTCAGGGGAGCCAGACCCCGTAGCCTTAGAGCGTTTTAACATGGGAAGGCCTACGAAGCTTTGCAAGTACTTGCCGACAAGAGGGTCATCATTGCTGCTTTCCACCTGAAGGATGCAGCCTGCACTTGGTGGAGGTTGGTCAAGGACCATCACCTGGCTACACCCGACTTTACGTGGGCTGCCTTCGTTGAGCTGCTGAGGGGGAAGTACTACCCGGTACATCTCAAGCAGAAGAAGCGCCGAGAGTTCGAGACACTCTCCCAGGGAGGTCTGACCGTGGATGAGTACTATGCTCGATTCATTGGTTTGCTGGACTTCATCCCCGGAGTTGATTACTCAGAGACCGTGAAGGTCGAGAAGTTCCGGGGGGATTGTTGTTTCGCATCCAGATGGCGATGGGTGATGTAGGCATCACGCCTTTGTATTCAAGAACACTCAACTCTCTTTGTTGGTTACCAATGGTGTCTCACAAGTCCCTTATTTTTTTGTATTTTTCTTTCTCTTTTTTTTTTAACAGAGAAGCACCCCTTAGCAATCCCTAAGAGAGAAGACAGAAAGAAACCCTGAGTAATAAAATCCAACCATTTGCAGATTATTTGGTCACACCGCATATAAAATGCTCCTCAAAAGTAATCAAAATAAAATTTTAAAATTTTGTACCATTTATCCCACAATTCATAACAGTATTTATTCTTAAAGAGAACAACCCACATATAAGGGGTCACGATATTGAATTGGACAAATGCAAGATAAGCACAGAGATTAAGCATTTAAGCACAAAATTCCACCGAAAGGGCACACTCCCCCACACTTAATTTGAACAATGTCCTCATTGTTCACCAGAAAAACAAGGGAAGGTTTCAGAAGACTTTTTCGGTAAGTAAATAAAATAGAGATAACACAAAGGTCACAAATAAACATTTAAGCACATAAACGCTCCTCTGCAGTTTTTATTTAAATAAAAGCATAATTAAAGAAACCGGTACTCCCGATATTATTTTTTGCTAGTTGGTAAAGGAGTTCCCCCACACTTGAACTTCAGCCTCAAGTGGCATAGCTTGGTTGCAGTGTGGATATGAAGGTGCACCTGCATAAGACACTAGAAGCAACCATACTACAAACGGGGTTAAAAGTTAGCAAAAATAAATTTAAAGAGAACCTGAAAATTAAAAGAGCATAAAAGCAAATAAAATAAAAGTTCATCCGGGTTGCCTCCCGGGAAGCTGCCCTTTTTTAACGTCTTTGGCTAGACGCCCGCTTTGTTATCCTAGATCAAAAATAAAAGTAGATAACAGTTTTGCCAGGATAACGAAGTTAGCAGTAATTAAAATCAAACCACCTGGATCAAAACAAAACGTTACTTCGGCAAATATAATAGGAAAATGAATACTCCACAAAATCTGGTGTTTGAGGAGGTACTGCGGTAATGTAGTTCTAACAGAAACCCGGTGGTGATGATTTTTCTTCCTCAAATTGGAGGATGTAAACATCCTCCTCTTGTAGGTGAGGCTCATAGAAAGAACGCTGATCGATATCATCTTCAAGAAAGTTGATTCTTCGAAGGTGATAATGGCGTTTTGTTTGGATATCTTAGCGGGAGGTGATGGCAATTCCTTCTCTTCATTTTCGAGGATGTAAGTATCCTCATCTTCTGGATAGAGCATAGAGAAGGATGGAAACTGGCGGTAGGTGACTGTAGAGGGAAGAAGAGTACATCATCGTAGTGGGGTGTTCTACCTCATGAACTGTTTCGCTCTTTGGTTGCTGTTCTTGTTGAGCGATTCTCTCCAGGTAATCTGGTTGATCCTCTAACCAGAGTTGTTCTTGGAATATGAGACAATCCTCATAATCATGAGCTCCCCCACATACGGAGCAGTATAAATACTGAGAATAACAAAACTCTTGTTCGAGCTCCTCCTCCATTTGCTGCGTACAGAAATTCTTTTTTTTTCATATATAAAACGAAACTACTGAAACAGATTAGAAAATAAAATGATTAGAAACAAACATAATAATAATATAAACAAAATATAAAATATAATTAATATAAACAACAAACAAAATAAAATAGACAAAATATTCTAATATAACAAGTGAATAATCCGGGGCTTAGGGACTAGAATAAATCTAGTCCCCGGCAATGGCGCCATTTTGCAGACGTGTATATCTGAGTGGTTAGAGCTGGTGAAATTAAAATAAAAGAAAAGAAATTAAAAACTCAAAATAAACGTCGGGCTGCAAACAAATCCCGGTCGTAGTAGTATAGTAAAGTGTAAGCGACCGGATATCGAACCGTGGGACTAATGTGAATATTATAGTACCTAAGCATGTCACAAAAAGGGGGATTAATTGACTTGTTTTTACAAATAAAAACGAAAGATAAAATAAACTAAGTTAATAGATAAATTAAATGGAACTCTGGTTCAGGTTAATATAATCTGCTCTTTCATGCTATGTCTACTGGTTTAATTATAATTGTTTGGCAAAATTTCTCTTATTATCTTAAGGACTAAATCATAGACTCATAAGAACTCGTTTACCAGAAAATGCAAGGTTCTAATCCAGGTTCAAGCATAACATATGTAAACGGACGGTTTAGATATGAGAAATTATATTTGCATCTGAAAATACTAACTTATTAAATCATAATAAGCTTTCTCCAAATTTACGGCTTAATTAACCTATCTATTTATCACCGGTCTGATCAAAATAGACTTAGCAAGCAATTTAATAAACTCATGACATTTATTAAAAAGGCGAGAGATAAGCTTTAATCGTAACAGATTGTATTTAAATAAAACCAGTAAAACATATTGCATAATTAATACAAACACATAATAACCATTCCCAGAGTATAAATATTCTAGCCTAACATATTAAATAGATAAACAGAAACAAGAGTAGTAGAAATCATCTGTAGTCACTCCTGCATTCGTTCTGCTATTTTGTATACGTAGGACTAGAGGTGGATATGGTGGAATGAAAAGTAAATAAAATGGAGAAGACGGGAGAAGAGAAATGAGATGGACGTGTGATGGTAGTCTGTAGTGGATCGATGATGTTGGGTGGAGGATGTATCCATGAAAGCAGAAGGAACGTGTGTTTATATAGAGGAAAGGAAGAGGCAGCAGATAGGGAACACCGCGTGAGGAATTGATTGGGGCGGCAGAAAGAGCTGGATCACGCGTGAAAGGATTTGCAGATTGATTGCTCATTGATTGCAGGGGACAGAGCTGGAGACAAACACGTGAGTGAATTAAGGTAGGCGCCGGCTGGTATTAATGGATATGGCCAAGTTGCAGTCGCGAAGCAGAAGCAAGTTGCAGTCGCGAAGAAGATAAACAGCTCACGTTAATTATCTGGACATTTACACGCGTCCGCTTAGATGTCCGCCTTCAGTTATGCGGTTGTCTCGCGGTCTCTCCTGTTGTCCTCGTTGGCGTCCGCCTCTGGTCATGCGGTTGTAGCCTTGTCCGCGTGTGTTGTCCGCGTCTGGTCATGCGGTTGTAGCCGTGTGGTGTCCGCCCGGACAAAATGAGTCATGTCCGCCTAACGGCATGCGGACACATATGTGGTCCGCCTAGCTGTCCGCTAATCCCCATGCGGACACAAGGGTGGTTTTGACTTATTTTCTTCTACGAACTTTGACCAGCTCTAGATTCTTCGTTTGGACTCCGTTTTCTAAGCCGTTTGCGTCTATGCGTTCGTCTCTTCATCTACTTTGCTCCCAGCTTGGTTTTACTCATGTTTAAACAATAAATTCGTGAGATAACAATAAAACATAAACTAGAGGAAAACTAACCGAAGTGGAGAAATGAGCAAGAAAAAGTGCTAATATAATATATGAAATACACCTATAAAACATGCTCATTTGGACACTTATCAGGTGCTACCCTCTATACTACTATCCAGGTATAAACATGAATGCCATAAATTCTTTACTTACCACCTTACCAATTAACTTTGTGAGAACTTACCAATGAGATTCCAGGAGTGTTATGACACTGCCTCGAGGACGGAGCTAATGCCCCAGACTCGGGAAGAGACTCTCGGGACGAAGAAGAGAAAGAACCCTGAGGGAGAGTCTGAGGGTGGAGGAGCATCTCCAGGCGATAGCCAGAAGAAGGAAAAGTAAGGACTTATCCCATTCTAAATTACTTACCATATTAAACACCTTTACGAATGTTGACCCGAAACCTTAAACTGGAAATTCTTCCAGAAGAAAGGGCAGCAGGGTCACCAGGGAGCGAAGGGGAAAGAGCCCGTCCCTCGGTTGACAGGCCCAGCTATAGATGCTCAGCCTTTGAGATCTGCGCCTCCTAAGGGTGAGAACACCTTCCTCTTAAATTAAATTGTAACCTTAGCCTTGCTATCTACAGCTATTAACTTAAACTAAATACTACCATTAGGCACCGGACAGCCCCAGCGCCATTTCTATTGCAAGCGTTGTGGGAAGGATCATCCAGGGGTCGACTACAGTGGCCGCAAAGTTGAGTGGTGGTACTGCAAGAAAGAGGGCTACCGGGAGTTCGAGTGTTGGATGAACCCTGAGGGCCGTAACTACAGGCCACCAAAGAATACTCAGAAGACCTCAGTTGGAGGATCTAGAGTACCGCGAGGCGGTCAGGAGGGCCAGACATCTACTGATGCTGGAGCCCAAAAAGGGAAGGGAGTCTATAGGGCATGAGTACCCTGAACTCCGAGAGACCGCTAGTGGAAGACTTTTGTTATTTGGATATGTACTTAGTGTTGAATTGTGAAAGAAATATGTTGTAAGTATATGGGAGTGCGTCAGTGACCGCTCGCCTTTTTGTGTATGGCTTTTGAGACTAGTTATGTGTACTCGATACCAGTAACCTTAAAACCTTGACGGGTCATATGTATATATGAATGAAATTCTAATGCTTACACTATCATGTGTCCCATACTCAATGACGAAAGAGTCAACAAGACCGGTAATTGTTGAACCAATATCTCAACCAGCATGACGCACTTGCTATTGCAAGCGCTATGACAATCAAACCACTGAACTTTCCATTTGCCTTGCGCACTTGCCACAACAAGTGCTGCAACTACCACTAAATTTTAATCTCCTATTAAATGCCAAAATTTTCATATCAACTTTCATACAAACCTTAAGATTAGAAATCTATGGAACCTCGGGAAGACCGTTAGTCCAACCACTGCAACTGAAGAAGTTATACAGCCATTGTAATTGTAAACCACGTCAGTTTAAATGTTCGGGAATTTTCAGACGTGGCTTATTAGCCGAATACGAGAAGTGTATACCCGCATTTAATGCTAATCACTAATAGTGATGAATGTTTAGTACTTATGGACAAGCATAACCTTATGTGAAATAGAATACCCTTTGTAGATGCACCACCGTCAGTGAGGATGGTTGGGAAGTGAAGAGCCAAGTTGCTCAAGCTATTATGCAATCTGCAATATATCCAATTAAACGGATGAGCGAACGAATACGAACAATGGATGAGATGTGATCATGATTAAACCAGGAGGAAAAGAATATGTGTTGTACTCAAGGAGATCGAGATAGGAAACCCAACGTCGCTAAATATAGCACGAAGTTTACTTACACCGAGTTGAGTAACACCGGCTTGTAACTCGAGTGAGGGTAATAAAGTGATGTGGACATGGTATCATTGGGATCCAATCGAGCGCTGAACTTGCTTACCCCGTCCAAGTCTGGAGTTGGGCATCCTGCTTTAGCCGAAGAGAACGGCCCAATTGTCTATAGCATTTGGAGGACACTAAGTCAGACTGCAGCCGTAAAGGCGAATCAATATTTTAATGTTTAACGGATTGACAACCATGTACTACCTTCAGAAAGGAGCGCAAGAAATATATTACTGAGAACATGAGTCCAGGGAGCAAAAATATTGTCTTCGACCACCTTACCACCCATGCCACTAGGGCAATAGCACTTACAACAAGAAAACCGATAACGCGAACTAATAAACAACTAAAAGGACATCCATCAAAAGGGAGATTGACAACAAAATACTTCACAATAATCATGTGACGGACATTACCAGTTTACTAAATGAGACCTGGGACGACCGCACTCCGATAGGAGCATGTGGGCCTGACAGACTTATTTATAAGTTAGTCAGGTAAGTAGTAATGTATCAGTACGGTACCCCATGTATGTAGACAATTAGTGTTAGGAACACGAGAAGTAGTCAACTCCGTACTAAGGGCAGTGATGCAGATTACCTCGAAGATGGACGAGAAGAGCCGCAGTTAAACCAACGGGCTAGAGAAATCAAGAACCTTCAACACAGAGTAGCAGACAGTATACAATGAAGACGAGGAAACCTCTCGAAGACGTGAACACTAAGGATAGAAACATGAAAACCCATTACATGGGCGAATAATATGTAGAATCCTCATAAGGATCGAGCAAATTCTTGCAATCCAGAGGAACCTACTAGATGATGTGAACATAAACGTTATGACAATTAACAACCAACAAATCAACTGGGATGTGGTACGCGCAGAAGCGACCAACAGGAACAGCCATCAATAATAAATACGTGGGCGAACTTAGACGAGTAAAACTCACAGGGAATAATGTAGAATGGAAGATGAAGCTACAAAACTCTAATACGAGCACAACATATGGATTCCCCTGGTAGAAAGCAGGAAGAACCATACGAACGTTGATGCCAACCCGACACACGGGAAGATGTAATGGATATCAACACTAAGTAAGTATCAAAGAACTACAACAGTGTATTACTCCGGAACAAAACCACCAGGAGACACGGATGACAATCCTTATCTCCGTGGATATGAAGGCTGGTACGTCTCAGTATTACAAAGACAAGTGCAAAGAGCACTAAGTACTAACAATAGCCAATGTCATATTGCACCTCAAGCTGAATATCAGTAAGAGAAGACACATGCATGTACGCTAGTAATCCAAACGAGAGGATACACAACAATGAAAAGAGGCAAACTGAGCCTATGTTCATGGGTCTACACCTCAATACGGAGCGAGTGGCCCATTAGAATGAATTCGGGAGAGAGCACAAACAGATCAGTGCCTCACCCTTTATGTATTGTGGAGCCCGGAAGGGCTAGAGTCATACTCGTCTCTCTGATATGAGGATAATCCACTCCAAAGGTGGAAGATGCCACACGGGAGTTGGAGAAATCTATGAGAGCCAAGTATCCAGTGCTCCTCGTTGAGCGGCTGTTGTATACTTGTGGGGTACGGGGGCGTAACCCTTTTTAAGGGGGGTAGAGCCTCTTGGCTGTGCACGTGTGTGCACTAAGTGTTGTTGTTTCGTATGCGGGGCATAAAGTAGTTTGTGGTATGCGGGGCATACGATGTTTGTTTGTTTGTTTGTTTCGTATGCGGGGCATACAATGAATTGGTGGTATGCGGGGCATACGATATTTTGTTGGTTTTTTTGGTACGTGGGGCGTACGTTGTTGACTTGTTTGTGTGTGATGTGCACTTATATGTATGTATCTTTTGAGATACTTGTTTGAGTGATGTGTATACACCCATGTGTGTAGTACCTTTCTTATGATACTTGTGATATATATATATATTACCTTTTAGATTGATTACATATGGTATTGCCTAGATACGAAATGAATCATTAGATATGGAATGTGGAAGGATGGTATGTTATGGACACCTCGGGGAGGTTGTCAGGGTTTGTAGAATTGATAAGAAATAATGGTGCTGATGGATCGCCTATATCCATATGTTTGAATTAACGCCACAAATGATGGCTATGTGTTGTATAAGCACAATACGATGTGTGTAAATGATATATCACATAGATATACATTATGGGAATCATGGGTAGTTATATTTATATACATACCTATTTGAGAAAACGACTTCGGGACGAAGTCTTTTTAAGGGGGGTAGATTGAAATACCCCTAACTAATAAAACATTGATTAAACATCTAATCAAATTAATTAAGGCCTAAACATGCCTTAAAAGTCAATTGAGAACAACAATGGTCAACACAAAGCAAGAATTGCACCCTTTGACCGTTTAGGGTAAATATATACCCAAATGAACTCCTTAGGACCTAAAATTTTGTCCTAAGCATATTAACTCATAAATGAACACAATAAAACCATTCTCAAATAAAACCAAGCTCAGAACACCTTGGGACACAAAATGTGCACTAAAACACCTTAAAGCACGTTTTTGTGTATGAGCTCTAAGATATTGACTTTTTGTCACTTTAAGACCTAGATTACATTCTTTATAACATTAATGTGACATGATAGACTATATTATAAAGTCTAAATCAAAGTTTAAAAATAAAATCAAAATGGGTGATTTTGGGTGAATAGTACCCAAAATAATATTTAATTTCCTAAAATAAACCATGGTCAATGGTCATCCTTTGGTTTGACCACCCATTGCTGCCCACCTATACAGCCATACTCATCCATTAGCCAACATAAAATATCTACTAATGAGTCATCTAAAGACTATTCAATAAAGTAAGCAAATCTTACCTTATAAGCTCATTTTTCTTCTCTTTCCTCCCATTACTTCCTCCAGCCATATTATTCAGCCTCCATACCCTATCTTTCAACCTCCTTAACAGCAAGGAGACTCCAAGTTCAGTTGGTGAGATCTTTTGATCTAGGTAAGCTTCTAAGATAAGTTTATGTCCATTTTCTTCATCTTTCCCTTCTCTTTCCATTGAGCTTACCCACTTCCATTTTCATCCAGCCATTTGGTGTGAGTTGGGGTTGGAATATAGGCTGTGTTTCGGTGGAAAAATTCAGAGGAGGAAGGAAGCAAAGCTATATTGTTCTTAAAGTATAAAACATGCTTTAAGCATGGTCTTCTTCATTCTCTTCATTTCCAGTTGAGAATCTTAGTTTCCTAGGCTTATTATCTCCTTCTTTACATGCTTGTTCAGTTGGTATATCATCTGTCTCCAAGATTCTCCTTTGTGTAGCCTCTCTCTCTCCTTCCTGTTGTGTGTAAAATTATCTCCTGTGTGTGTATTATAGCATGCCCCTCTCGTAAGGTAAGTCTTCTCTTTTTATATCTTCAATTCTCTCCCTTCCAGTTACGATCTTCTGTGATTGTTTCTATCTGGTCCGGGACTTAGTCCATGTCTAAGGTCCTGGACCCCCCCTTTAAAAAGCGCCAAGAAAAAGTCTTTACATATGGTCCGGGACTTAGGGTATGTATAAAGTCCTGGACAAGCCTTCAAATCTGGTCGAGAGTTAGGTCTGTATGTGGTCTGGGTCTTAAGGTATGTAACAAGTCCCAGACCAGTCTTCAATGTAGGTCGAGAATTTGGTCTATATGTGGTCTGAGACTTAAGGTATGTAACAAGTCCCGGACCACTCTTCAATGTAGGTCAACAGTCTGGCTAAAGGTTGGTCCGGGACTTAGGACATGTATAAGGTCCTGGACCCAACCTAAAATTGATAGAAAATGCATGGCTTTGCTTCATTCAGCTTGTTTGAAAATCCAGAATAACGCTACAAAGATGGAAAACATGTTTTCTTGAGATTTTTACCTAAAATAGCACAAAAAACCCATCATAAAAGACAATTGCAAAATAAAACACAAATAGAACCATAAGACGGGAATTTATTAGTAAATAACAACGAATTAGGCATAATTAGATCCCATAGAAATAGGTAAATTCCTGACTTATCAGCGAGTGGTGATGATGAAGTTCAGTGATGGTGGGTGGATGATTAAGGCTGCGATAGGGACGGATGATGGATGGTATAGGTGATTGGCGTGGAGAATTGGGAGCAGTGCGTAAATGTATAGAGGTGTGGGGTATGGTGCGATCGATGAAGGATGGTCAGTATGGATAGAAGCGTCAAGAATTTGGAGCCGTGATAATGATTGGGAGCAGGGAAGAAAACGGCGCTGGAGAATCTTCAATGGAACAGTGCTGCCGCGAGTCTCAGGACTAGGGCTTCCGTGTCTGCCTTTGATCGTTTATATTAAAAATTTTATCTTTTCTGCAGCTTCGCATTTTGAAGGACCACCCTCCGATTCATGTTTGGACATGCGTTCGGACATACATGGTCGGACACCTCTGAGTTTGTCTGCGCAACCGCCTCCACGCGAGAGAAAATTGTGAGGCGTCCAGACTTAGTCATCCGGACGGATGTCCGAATGCTGCGTCTTGACTTCTGTCTGGCTCTGAACGTACACATCTTTGACATTACTCTTTTGACACTTGTAAGTCCTAACATAAGTCCGGACACGACTAATTGTGCTTCCATCTTCTATCCCTAGGCAACACTCTCAAAATCCTCTAGATTCTTCGTTCTTGCTCTGATTCACTCCCCGTTTGTATCGTTGCACTCCTTGAGATCCGAACTTTGCATTTCCAATACTTTTTCCTGGTTTTAACACATAAATATACATTAGTTCTCAATAAAAAAGAATCATAGGAAAAATAGAATATAGGTGTGAAATTTAACTTGAATCATTATGAATTTAGAAGTGAGAACTCTTAAAACTATATAAATTTCACGCTTATCACCCCCCTCAAATTTACATTTATGCACCTTTGTTTACAATTATGCACATTTATTTACATTTATGAACCTTTGTTTACATTTATGCACATTTGTTTACATTAAGCTTATAATTAATTAGATAGTTACGAAGTCTCTGTCGATACGATCTTATTGAGCTACAACAACTGGGTTCACTGCCCATAGTTAGCAAGATACTTTCATTAGTATTTTGCCTAACATTAACCGTACCGGTTAGACATTTCGGTATGAAAGGTTGTCGGTACGGTACCACGGTAACGATTTTTTTACAGCCCTAGGTGACGCGGGTGCACGTGGTGCACACAATGACGTGATGCACGCGGTGCACAGGTACACGTGCGGGAACATGGGCGCACGTGCGGTGACGCAGGCACGTGTGCACCAACGGTGGCTGGCAGAGTAAACCAGCCAGCTTAGACTGGTTTTGAACTATTTTTGATTGATTTGACTTGTTTTGACTAGTTTGACTTTTTCAAGACCGGCTTGACTTGTTTTGACTGACTTTGACCAGATTTGGCTAATATGTACAAGTTTTGACTACATCGGCTGGTGTTGACAAACTTCAACTGATTGCGACTCTTTTTTCTTATTTTTGTTCTATTTTTGGCAAAATTACATCCCTCACCCATGACGTTTGACGAAATTATACACCTCACCCACGTGGTTTCAAAAATTACTTTCCCCCATATGGTATCCTTTTTTTTCACATCCGACAACTTTTCTAATTTTGTTTCAACTTACGAGATGCTTAATTGTTGCTCAAAGTTGATGAAACTTTACAAGAATGATGCAAAAGTGCTATATTTTAGTCTGACATGAAATCCAAAGTTATTTATGCTCATATATGATCTGTGGGACCCAATAAAATATGTAACTTGTGAATGTGTGTTCATTGGGACCCACATGTCACATGTAAGCTTAAAAAATTTTGAATTGACATTGGACCAAAATATAACACTTTAACATCATTAATGTAAAGTTTCATCAATTTTGGACAACATTTAAGTATCTCCTAAGTTGAATGAAATTAGAGAAGTTGTCGGATGTAAAAAAGGGGAAACCACATGGGTGGAGAAAGTAATTTTTGAAACCTCATGGATGGGGTGTGTAATTTCACCAAACATCAAGGGTGGGGATGTCATTTATCCATTTTTTGTACCTTCTTTTAACTACAATCTAGTAAAAACTATAGTAAATGGCAAAAAGATAACTCATAATGATTCCCTCATACATCCCCATCAGCATAATAATCATCTAAATTTGACAAAGACGCCCCAACAATGTTATCTTCATTATTTATGAATTATATCGGGCATTTGTAATTTATTATAAGTTTTGGATGTATACTGTAATTCATGAAGACCTTTTAAAAGAAGGACGAAAATGTCATTTCACGATTGCCTGAAATGGAAATTCAACTTTACATATGAGGGTCAATACGCTCAGTCGGGTTTTCACTTCGCACAGTCGGAAAAAGACTATTTTGCCCCTTCTATAATAATTTTCAAAAATTACTATATTTACCCACAATTTATGATATATTACAAGGTGACCCCAAATTTCATTATATAAAGTGAATATGATATGAAATCATATTCAAATTCAGAAATCCTAAAGTTAGAGAGATGAAGTTAGAGAGATAAAGAGAGGAAATGGTTTCTTTCGGAAGTTTAAAGAAAAAATTTCGGTAAGAAGAGTAAAAAAGATGAAGGAAATGCTGAAGGTGGTGTTCCAGAAATGCATGACGAGTATGCAGATGATGTTAACAACGATGAGTACTCACGAGGGGCTCATTCTGAGGTACTTTCTATTGTTATTTTAGCAATTTAAGTACAAACATAGCTAGAATCTATACAAAACTGAACGAAAAAAAAGCAAAAAACGACGTCGGGAATAGCAAACGCTGGCGCCCCACTCATAGCGGCGCCAGCGCCACCTCAGTGTAACCCGCGCCCACCCCCTTATACGCGCCTGCGCGCCGCCTGATCTATGGGTGCCGGCGCCGGTGTCTTTCTGTCGGCGCCTGCGCCGGTGCCCGTTTTTCAAATAGCTGTATCTTCTTCGTTATTGCTCCGTTTTATGATCCGTTTGCGCCGTTGCGTTAGTCTTTTCGTGTACTGTACGATGATATACTTTTTTTTATTATTTTCATGCATTATGTGTGATTTACTCTAAAGTATGTAGCATTAGGGTTTACGAGTAGCACTTCATGATGAATGACGTTTTTCTGCTTAGGGTGATAACGATGATGAATTCGAGGATGTGAACGTAGACACAAATCATGTATTTAATACTAGCATAATCTTTGGCGATAAAGAGGAGGCGGTTAGTTATGCGCTTCGCACCGGACAGGATAATAATATTTATCTAATCAGACAGACTAAGAGAGATGACGGTGAACTAATACTAACGTGTGAGAGGTACGGCAAGCATAGGCCACGGGTTAGCACAGGAGAATCGTCATCATCTAGTCAAAGGCCACGGCGTGCCACGAAGAAATGCAACTGCCCCTTCCGCCTAAGCATTAGGGGTGGGGAACGTACGGGCTGGTCTATCTTGGTGATGGTCCCGACGCACAACCACGACTTAGCTAGTAACCCGCAATCTCACTTTGTCCGGCCTCGCTTTAGTGTCGATGAAAGGGCAAGCATGAAAAGTTTGTACAGGAGTGGTGTTGCGCCTAGGCAGATGTGGGCCCATTTGCATGACAAGAACCCCAAAAGTACCGCAGACAAGACATTGATTCATAACCTAGTTGTGAAATTCAGAAAAGAAGATCATGGGGGACGTTCAGATGTAGCGTCCTTCATGAACTTGCTAGATTAACGTAATTACAGTTGGTGGTCCGAGAAAGATGCAAGTAAGTGTTAGCACATCTGTTTAGTGTCGGTTTATTTGGATGTTAATCATTTTAAATGTTTGTTCTAATTAAATGTCCATTTTGCAGGGAATACATCTAGGCTGGGTCTTGTCTTGTTTGCGCACCCTTTTTCTCTAACGCTCGCTAAGATGTTTCCATATGTAGTGCTCATTGATAGCACTTACAAGACGAACATATACAAGATGCCACTAGTGGAGTTCATCGGAGTGACGTCGTGTGGCAAGAACTTCTGTATAGCGTTCTGTCTTACGGTGAGAGAGGACGAGTCTACATACACATTGATGCTTAATCAGCTGAAGAAGGTGTTGACCCATCCTCCAAATGTGTTTGTCACTGGCAATGAAAAGGCGCTAGTGAAAGCACTTTCAGTGGTATATCCTTCTGTACCACATCTTCTATGTCGTTGGCATATATGCAGGAACGTGGCTGCCAATGCGATCAAGATATTGCATGTTGACCGTGAGAGAGCCGAATTAATAGTGTATCGGTGGAAGCGAATAGTTTACGCCTCAACTATCGTGAAGTACGATGAACAATGCGACGATCTAGTACACTCGTATGGCGCCAACAATCCTTTCGTTGTGTACTTGAGTAAGACATGGCTAAGTCAGCGTGAGAATTTTTGTCAGGTATGGGTTAAGAGATTCATGTATTTCGGAAACACATCTACCAACAGGTTAGCTTAACTTCAATTGTCATCATGTTCTGTCGTTTCTATTGGTATGTTTCCCATTTATCTACTACTAATTATCTTTCAATCTATAGGGTGGAGAGCGCCCACTCAGCTCTAAAGTTTTGGCTTCATACATCCACTATCTCTAGACACATGCTTCGACAGCATACATAGATTCATCGAAGAGCAACCTTTCCACATTAAACAAGACTTCGAGTTTTCCATTGATAGAAGGGTTTCGGAAGACCAGCAATCCCATTTTTGTTTCTGGTAAATCAAGTGAGCCTCAAATGCTTGGAAATACTCCAGATAGAGCTGAGAGCCGGTCATTGCGATGTTGATCGCACAACGTCGTACGAAGATGTTTGTGCGTTTACTTCGACAATGGGATTACCGTGGCGTTTCGTATGTATCAGTACATTCAGGCCGGTTTGAATATACCAGTTGAAGAAGTGCATATCTTCTGGCGAACACTCAGATATGACCAACAGCAAGAGTTTGAAGCGCAACGCCAAACATGCGATGAGTCGTACAGCACAGAGGAACAGCTCTCGTGTGTAGGTTTGTGGTATGGGGATCTGCCTGAGCGGTTTGATCCTACGATGATCGAACAAGCGTTCAACGTGTGGAAGCCAATATGGGAGCCCGAGGATGATCACACTGGTTCACAGCCCCCAGAGGTAAAGGTGCTTAAGGGTAGGCCCCCTACCAAAAAAAAGAAGAGGCCAAACACTAGGGACAAGTCCGAGCATGAGCATTTAGGTCTTGGAAACCGTGGCCCACCCCTACGACGCTCGCAGTCTCAGCGACGCTCGACAGCACCCAAAAGTACAAGTGATCATGGGCCGTCAATGCAACACAGTCAATCACAGCGAGTGTCATCTGAGCAATGAGTCAAACTGGAGAAGGACCGACAATGCAACACAATCCACCTCAACAACATTCACCATATCCGACATACTGGAGCCCCTGGAAATACTCGCCGTATTGGACTGACCTCGATCCGAAATTAGCTGATTATATTATAGGTTATAGGGAGATAGTGGGTGATGGAAACTGTGGGTTTCGAGCTATTGCTGATGCTGTGTACAACGATGAAAGCCAATGGAAAGAGGTTAGACGTGCATGCTTGGATGAGCTGGAGAGTAGAAGAGATTGGTGGTTATCAAAATGTGAGCGAGCTTGGTACGATAGACAGTACCACCGACTGAATTGGTTTGGAGACACATTTGCACCAACGCCACACTGATTGAAATTCTCGATCTTGGTATCCTCTTGTCCACTGTGTACCACATTGTGCTTATCAGTTTTTTAAAAGGATTCTCTGGTAAGGCTAGTGGGTTGGTCGCACTGCCGCTACGTGATGATCGGGGGTTAGGTCGTCCAACAGTAGAGGTCAGTATTGCATGTGTCGCGGGGCAATCTCATTTCATTAGGGTCCAAACAGTCAAAAATTGTCCAGTCCCATGCATGAATTCGTTGTGGCGACGTTGTCATGAAGCCTCAGTTACAGCTTATATTGATCCGTACTTAGAGCGTAATGCACACTGGTACACATTGTTTCCCCCAACTAGTGGATCAGGAACAATGGTTATAGAAGATTAGAGTTTCTTTAATTTTTTGAATTCTTGTATCCCAGTAATATATTCAAGAAGTCATGTAATGTTTTGCAACATGAATCTATTTAAAAGGACACTTAAATTTTTGAATATGTTAGTGTCTTATATTGATACAGTGGATTATTCTTTATCTAATAAAAGCAAATTCATCGTAGATACAGTGTGTTCTAATGCTAGTGTGTTTACGCTTGCTTAGCTAAAGATCTATACAGATACTAAATAATGGCTTTCACCTTTTAACGACAACAATGGCTGAAGCAGATTCCACTAATTAATTCAGAACAATAGTTCTGTTTCTGTTCCTCCATTATAATTCCAAGGTTACTGTAAAAGTACAAATAATTTAGTGAATTCTTTTAATATCAAAAGCGATATCGGTTTGTCGTCGGAGATTGCTCAAATATTGTGCAGTAAATGATGACGACAAATATGAACTGCCTCATATTGACGATCTACTAGACTGCAAGAGCAATGAGGAAAGGCTAAAGAAGATCAAGACTTCAAAGTGTGCAGCTTCGCATTTTGAAGGACCACCCTCTGATTCATGTTTGGACATGCGTTTGGACATACATGGTCAGACACCTCTGAGTTTGTCTGCCCAACCGCATCCACGCGAGAGAAAATTGTGAGGCGTCCAGACTTAGTCATCCGGACGGATGTCCGAATGCTGCGTCTTGACTTCTGTTGGCTCTGAACGTACACATCTTTGACATTACTCTTTTGACACTTGTAAGTCCTAACATAAGTCCGGACACGACTAATTGTGCTTCTATCTTCTATCCCTAGGCAACACTCTCAAAATCCTCTAGATTCTTCGTTCTTGCTCTGATTCACTCCCCGTTTGTATCGTTGCACTCCTTGAGATCCGAACTTTGCATTTCCAATGCTTTTTCCTGGTTTTAACACATAAATATACATTAGTTCTCAATAAAAAAGAATCATAGGAAAAATAGAATATAAGTGTGAAATTTAACTTGAATCATTATGAATTTAGAAGTGAGAACTCTTAAACTATATAAATTTCACGCTTATCACCCCCCCCCCCCTCAAATTTACATTTATGCACCTTTGTTTACATTTATGCACATTTATGCACCTTTGTTTACATTTATGCACATTTGTTTACATTAAGCTTATAATTAATTTGATAGTTACGAAGTCTCTGTCGATACGATCTTATTGAGCTACAACAACTGGGTTCACTGCCCTTAGTTAGCAAGATACTTTCATTAGTATTTTGCCTAACATTAACCGTACTGGCTAGACATTTTGGTATGAAAGGTTGTCAGTACGGTACCGTGGTAACGATTTTTTTGACAGCCCTAGGTGACGCGGGTGCACGTGGTGCACGCAATGTCGTGATGCACGCGGTGACACAGGCACACGTGCGGGAACATGGGCGCACGTGCGGTGACGCAGGCATGTGTGCACCAACGGTGGCTGGCAGGGTAAACCAGCCAGCTTAGATTGGTTTTGAACTATTTTTGACTGATTTGACTTGTTTTGACCAGTTTGACTTTTTCAAGATCGGCTTAACTTGTTTTGACTGACTTTGACCAGATTTGGCTAATGTGTACAAGTTTTGACTACATCGGCTAGTGTTGGCAAACTTCAACTGATTGCGACTCTTTTTTCTTATTGTTCTATTTTTGGCAAAATTACATCCCTCACCCATGACGTTTGACGAAATTATACACCTCACCCACGTGGGTTCAAAAATTACTTTCCCCCATATGGTATCCTTTTTTTTCACATCTGACAACTTTTTTAATTTTGTTTCAACTTACGAGATGCTTAATTGTTGCTCAAAGTTGATGAAACTTTACACGGATGATGCAAAAGTGCTATATTTTGGTCTGACATGAAATCCAAAGTTTTTTATGCTCATATATGATCTATGGGACCCAATAAAATATGTAACATGTGAATGTGTGTTCATTGGGACCCACATGTCACATGTGAGCTTAAAAAATTTTGAATTTGACATTGGACCAAAATATAACACTTTAACATCATTAATGTAAAGTTTCATCAATTTTGGACAACATTTAAGTATCTCCTAAGTTGAATGAAATTAGAGAAGTTGTCGGATGTAAAAAAGGGGGAACACATGGGTGGAGAAAGTAATTTTTGAAACCTCATGGATGGGGTGTGTAATTTCACAAACATCAAGGGTGGGGATGTCATTTATCCATTCTTTGTACCTTCTTTTAACTACAATCTAGTAAAAACTATAGTAAATGACAAAAAAATAACTCATAACGATTCCCTCAAATCCTCATCAGCATAATTTTCATCTGAATTTGACAAAGATGCTCCAACAATGTTATCTTCATTATTTATGAATTATATCGGGCATTTGTAATTTATTATAAGTTTTGGATGTATACTGTAATTCATGAAGACCTTTTAAAAGGACGAAAAAGTCATTTTACGACTGTGTGAAATGGAAATTCAACTTTACATATGAGGGTCAATACGCTCAGTCGGGTTTTCACTTCGCACAGTCGGAAAAAGACTATTTTGTCCCTACTATAATAATTTTCAAAAATTACTATATTTACCCACAATTTATGATATATTACAAGGTGACCCCAAATTTCATTATATAAAGGAAGTGAATATGATATGAAATCATATTCAAATTCAGAAATCCTAAAGTTAGAGAGATGAAGTTAGAGAGATAAAGAGAGGAAATGGTTTCTTTCGGAAGTTTAAAGAAAAACTGTTCGTAAGAAGAGTAAAAAAGATGAAGGAAATGCTGAAGGTGGTGTTCCAGAAATGCATGACGAGTATGCAGATGATGTTAATAGCGAGGAGTACTCACGAGGGCTCATTCTGAGGTACTTTCTATTGTTATTTTAGCAATTTATGTACAAACATAGCTAGAATCTATACAAACTGAACGAAAAAAAGCAAAAAAACGTCGGGAATAGCAAACGCTGGCGCGCCCCACTCATTAGTGGCCAGCGCCACCTCAGTGTAACCCGCGCCGCGCCCACCCCCTTATACGCACGTGCGCGCCGCCTGTTCTATGGGCGCCGGCGTCTTTCTGCGGCGCCTGCGCCGGTGCCTGTTTTTTAAATAGTTGTATCTTCTTCGTTATTGCTCTGTTTTTTGATCCATTTGCGCCGTTGCGTTAGTCTTTTCGTGTACTTTATGATGATATACTTTGTTGATTATTTTCATGCATTATGTGTGATTTACTCTAAAGTACGTAGTATTAGGGTTTACGAGTAGCACTTCATGATGAACGACGTTTTTCTGCTTAGGGTGATAACGATGATGAATTCGAGGATGTGAACGTACACAAGTCATGTATTTAATACTAGCATAATCTTTGATAAAGAGGAGGCGGTTAGTTATGCGCTTCGCACCGGACAGGATAATAATATTTATCTAATCAGACAGACTAAGAGAGATGACGGTGAAGTAATACTAACGTGTGAGAGGTACGGCAAGCATAGGCCACAGGTTAGCACAGGAGAATCGTCATCATCTAGTCAAAGGCCACGGCGTGCCACGAAGAAATGCAACTGCCCCTTCCGCCTAAGCATTAGGGGTGGGGAACGTACGGGCTGGTCTATCTTGGTGATGGTCCCGACGCACAACCATGACTTAGCTAGTAACCCACAATCTCACTTCGTCCGCCGCCTCGCTTTAGTGTCGACGAAAGGGTAAGCATGAAAAGTTTGTACATGAGTGGTGTTGCGCCTAGGCAGATGTGGGCCTATTTGCATGACAAGAACCCCGAAAGTACCGCAGACAAGACTTCGATTCATAACCTAGTTGCGAAATTTAGAAAAGAAGATTGTGGCGGACGTTCAGATGTAGCGTCCTTCATGAACTTGCTAGATTAACGTAACTACAGTTGGTGGTCCGAGAAAGATGCAAATAAGTGTTAGCACATCTGTTTAGTGTCGGTTTATTTGGATGTTAATCATTTTAAATGTTTGTTCTAATTAAATGTCCATTTTGCAGGGAATACATCTAGACTGGGTCTTGTCTTGTTTGCGCACCCTTTTTCTCTGACGCTCATTAAGATGTTTCCTTATGTAGTGCTCATTGATAGCACTTACAAGACAAACATGTACAAGATGCCACTAGTGGAGTTCATCGAAGTGACGTCGTGTGGCAAGATCTTCTGTATAGCGTTCTGTCTTCCGGTGAGAGAGACGAGTCTACATACACATTGATGCTTAATCACCTGAAGAAGGTGTTGACCCATCCTCCAAATGTGTTTGTCACTAGCAATGAAAAGGCGCTAGTGAAAGCACTTTCAGTGGTATATCCTTCTGTACCACATCTTCTATGTCGTTGGCATATATGCAGGAACGTGGCTGCCAATGCGATCAAGATATTGCATGTTGACCGTGAGAGAGCCTAATTAATAGTGTATCGGTGGAAGCGAATAGTTTACGCCTCAACTATCGCGAAGTACGATGAACAATGAGACGATCTAGTACACTCTTAAGGCGCCAACAATCCTTTCGTTGTGTACTTGAGTAAGACATGGCTAAGTCAGCGTGAGAATTTTTGTCAGGTATGGGTTAAGAGATTCATGCATTTCGGCAACACATCTACCAACAGGTTAGCTTAACTTCAATTGTCATCATGTTCTGTCGTTTCTATTGGTATGTTTCCCATTTATCTACTACTAATTGTCTTTCAATCTATAGGGCGGAGAGCGCCCACTCAGCTCTAAAGTGTTGGCTTCATACATCCACTGGATCTCTAGACACATGCTTCGACAGCATACATAGATTCATCGAAGGGCAACCTTTCCACATTAAACAAGACTTCGAGTTTTCCATTGATAGAAGGGTTTCGGAAGACCAGCAAGTCCCATTTTTGTTTCTGGTAAATCAAGTGAGCCTCAAATGCTTGGAAATACTCCAGACAGAGCTGAGAGTCGGTCGTTGATGTTGATCACACAACGTCGTACGAAGTTGTTTGTGCGTTTACTTCGACAATGGGATTACCGTGGTGTTTCGCATGTATCAGTATATTCAAGCCGGTTTGAATATACCAGTTGAAGAAGTGCATATCTTCTGGCGAACACTCAGATATGACCAACAGCAAGAGTTTGAAGCACAACGCCAAACATGTGATGAGTCGTACAGCACAGATGAACAGCTCTCGTGTGTAGGTTTGTGGTATAGGGATCTGTCTGAGCGGTTTGATCCTACGATAAGCGAACAAGCGTTCAACGTGTGGAAGCCAATATGGGAGCCCGAGGATGATCACACTAGTTTACAGCCCCCAGAGGTGAAGGTGCCTAAGGGTAGGCCCCCTACCAAAAAAAAGAAGAGGCCAAACACTAGGGACAAGTCCGAGCATGAGCATTTAGGTCTTGGAAACCGTGGCCCGCCCTTACGACGTTCGCAGTCTCAACGACGCTCGACAGCACCCGAAAGTACAAGTGATCGTGGGCCGTCAATGCAACACAGTCAATCACAGCGAGGGTCATCTGAGCGAATGAGTCAAACTGGAGAAGGACCGACAATGCAACACAATCCACCTCAACAACATGCACCATATCCGACATACTGGAGCCCCTGGAAATACTCGCCGTATTGGACTGACCTCGATCCGAAATTAGCTGATTATATTATAGGTTACAGGGAGATAGTGGGTGATGGAAACTATGGGTTTCGAGCTATTGCTGATGTTGTGTACAACGATGAAAGCCAATGGAAAGAGGTTAGACGTGCATGCTTGGATGAGCTGGAGAGTAGAAGAGATTGGTGGTTAACAAAATGTGAGCGAGCTTGGTACGATAGACAGTACCACCGACTGAATTGGTTTGGAGACACATTTGCACCAACGCCACACTGGATTGAAATTCTCGATCTTGGTATCCTCTTGTCCACTGTGTACCACATTGTGCTTATCATTTTTCAAAAGGATTCTGGTAAGGCTAGTGGGTTGGTCGCACTGCCGCTACGTGATGATCGGGGGTTAGGTCCAACAGTAGAGGTCAGTATTGCATGTGTCGCGGGGCAATCTCATTTCATTAGAGTCCAAACAGTCAAAATTGTCCAGTCCCATGCATGAATCCGATGTGGCGACGTTGTCATGAAGCCTCAGTTACAGCTTATATTGATCCGTACTTAGAGCGCAATGCACACTGGTACACATTGTTTCCCCCAACTAGTGGATCAGGAACAATGGTTATAGAAGATTAGAGTTTCTTTAATTTTTTGAATTCTTGTATCCAGTAATATATTCAAGAAGTCATGTAATGTTTTGCAACATGAATCTATTTAAAAGGACACTTAAATTTTTGAATATGTTAATGTCTTATGTTGATACAGTGGATTATTCTTTATCTAATAAAATCAAATTCATCGTAGATACAGTGTGTTCTAATGCTACTGTGTTTACGCTTGCTTAGCTAAAGATCTATACAGATACTAAAGAATGGCTTTCACCTTTTAACGACAACAATGGCCGAAGCAGATTCCACTAATTAATTCAGAACAATAGTTCTGTTTCTGTTCCTCCATTATAATTCCAAGGTTATTGTAAAAGTACAAATAATTTAGTGAATTATTTTAATATCAAAAGCGATATCGGTTTGTCGTCGGAGATTGCTCAAATATTGTGCAGTAAATGATGACGACAAACATGAACTGTCTCATATTGACGATCTACTACTAGACTGCAAGAGCGATGAGGAAAGACTAAAGAAGATCAAGACTTCAAAGTGTGCAGTAGATGTCTATCTTACATTTTAAACATCATGGATTTTCATATCACTATCATTGTCTATCATTTCCACCGATTGAACGGTTGCTCAAATATTGTGCAGTAAATGATGACGACAAACATGAACTGCCTCATATTGAAAATCTACTACTAGACTGCAAGAGCGATGAGGAAAGACTAAAGAAGATCAAGACTTCAAAGTGTGCAGTAGATGTCTATCTTACGTTTTAAACATCAGGGATTTTCCATATCACTATCATTGTCTATCATTTCCACCGATTGAACGGTTGCTCAAATATTGTGTAGTAAATGATGACGACAAACAAGTACTGCCTCATATTGACAATCTACTACTAGACTGCAAGAGCGATGAGGAAAGACTAAAGAAGATCAAGACTTCAAAGTGTGCAGTAGATGTCTATCTTACGGTTTAAACATCAGGGATTTTCCATATCACTATCATTGTCTATCATTTCCACCGATTGAACGGTTGCTCAAATATTGTGCAGTAAATGATGACGACAAATATGAACAGCCTCATATTGACGATCTACTACTAGATTGCAAGAGCGATGAGGAAAGACTAAAGAAGATCAAGACTTCAAAGTGTGCAGCACACATGTTTATCTTACGGTTTAAACATCCGAGATTGCTCAAAAAATGTTTTTTTATACAAATGAAAATGTATACATCTTTGAAACATATTTTCAGGACTTCAAAAGCGAGATCGGTTTGTCGTCGGAGATTGCTCAAAAAATGTTTTTTTATACAAATGAAAATGTATACATCTTTGAAACATATTTTCAGGACTTCAAAAGTGATTCTATTTCGGAGTTTCATTTTCAAACAACATTGTTCACACGTCATTTCTCATAATGTTACAACTTATTCGACACACGCATCATTTTAAATCCTAGAACAATTAACAATTCTGTTGACTACCAGTACATGAAATCTAAATGTGGTTGCACTAATCAAGTCGGGGGACGTCGTCTCCTCGTACTAGCCCTGTAGCGTGCATTGTGTTCCCTACGGTCTGCCTCAGCCCTGCTTCGTATTACATCGGGGTCTTTGAAGTCTGAATCATCTTCATACTTCACAAGAATCCTAACTCTTTCCATTATTTCTCCAAGGTCTAAGTAGTTCTACAACATCGTGCGTACGTCCGCATCAGTTAGTATATCGATGATAGAGTCATTGTACAGATCTTGGTCCATCCTAAGATAGACAATGGAAAAGACGTTGAGCTGATGATTATCAAAATGTGATCTGACAATTTGATTTAATGACACTGCTAGATGGTTAACACTTCTTGGAGTTCTAAAATCTGTATTGATCAATGCCCATCCCGGAGCACGTTGGAACCGTGCCCCATATTCATTGAGTGCGGTGTAATGGTTCACGTGAATTGCATAGGGAATTGACATCCTAATGACATAAACAAGAATGAATTATTTAAAAAGCAAATAAACATATATTAAAAATACAATAACCACACCAGTTTAAGCATCAGTACAGAATGTTCAAAAACAGCATCAACTAATAAGTCTAAAAATATCCAAACCCACCACCACTATACCCACCCCTACCATACCCACCCCCACCATACTCACCCGCACCAGCCCCAGAACCACCACCAGCATGTCCTCCCCTGTCATCACCACGCCCTCCCCTCTCATCCATGTCCTCTCCTCCATCACCTAGTCCCCTCGTATCATCACCGAGCCCACCATCACCCCCATGACGACGCGCCTGCTCCGTGTGCCTACGGTACATACCCTCCCCTCTAGGCCTAAGGCCTCTGGTGCGACGCCCCACGATGTACCACTCCATGCCAGCACAAGGCTGGTTAGGGTTCCTGTGACGTGTGGGCGAATCAGGGGTGGTCGGGACATTAAGCAGGCAATACTCAAAGGCCATCTCCAGCGTATCAGCCGCCCAGGTGGGGAAGCCGGTGGGCCAGCCCGGGTTGTTCTCCGGTGCAAGGCTCATGATAAGCGGCGCTGTCTCTTCCCAATACTGCAGTAAAGTATAAATGTGAAGTTAGTATTTAAAAACAATTACAAACAACAACAAAATTTAACAAGACAAAGTATATACCTGGAGCTGATCCTAGTCGTGTACTGGGGCCACCGTCCGCTCCTAGGGGACGCACCTGTCCATGAGAAAGGCACTGGAACCACCAGATGTAATCCTGGTCCACGGCCCATGGCATCCGCGCACGCGTCAGAGGAAACCTCCACCTGTTGGGCCCTGTCGTGTTGTCCCACACGGTTGTCCCGTAGTCGTACGTAGCAAGGTATGCCTTCCCATGTCGGGGACGATAATGGGTGTCGGGTCTGATAGGCTGAGGGGGGATAGTCTGCACGTATCCAAACTGGCGCAGACACCGCTCGGGCATATACGGCTCAACAATATCCAAGAACTGTATGGTGCCATAATATCGGGAGCGCGCATGTGATATGACGGTACCCTCTGCCTCAAATGGCAGCCAACCAACCTACGTTTCATTTAATGGAAAACAATTAACAACTTAAATGAGAAACAATGTTTGACGATACGTTAAACGTCAACTTTTTATTACTACAATCGCTAAGCAACTCGTACCTCAGTAGAGGACATCGTGTCCAGCCGTCCCCTCACGAAACGTAGCCTGTCATCATCCATCAAATTCCTCGTGTAACGAGGCCACCTCGCCGCCGTCGGGGCAACCGTCCCAGCCTGAAAGCGGCTCTGGCCTGAACATGGGGAAGTACTCATAGATCCAGCACTGCAGTGATCATCCGAAACCATTAGCCAAGATACTCAAACAATAAGTTTACAATACTTAAGTCGTGAGCTCGCAATCAAGTTCTCACCAGAAACAACATCAGGCAACAAGCCAGCTGACGTGTATCCGCCAGGGAAGCGATGTCAAGCTGTCGGTACAGGTATGCCAGTGTCCCAGCCCCCCACGCATACAAGTTGACCCTACTAGGGTCACGGATGGGCCAGTAGGACGGGGGCATAGCACGATCCCCGCCCGTGTCGATGATCAATGAGTGGGCCACCAAATACCAAAGGTAGGCCGTCGTCTCCTAAAGTGGGGTACAGTATAGACCACCACAAGTATCATGAAGAGCTCGGTAACGTACCTGGCTCTTCTCCAGGAACCTACACTCCATCAGCTCCTTCTGGTCCGCCGCGCCAAACAGCTGTAGGAAGTGGGGGATGAGAACTTGTAGTGGTGGGGGCGCTACACCGACCCGGGCGCCATCCTCGGGCTGGTATAAATCACCATGCCAGTGATGGGGATACCCAAAATGTGGTAGACGTCGTGGAGAGTAATAGTCATCTCTCCGAAAGGCATGTGAAAGGGTTCGTGTCAGGCTGTCATCTCTCCACGAACGCTGAGAGGAGCGCGAGGTCAAAACAACCATGCGCTATGTCGGCAAGATGCGCAAGTCCGCTATCCTTAACCGCTGCTCGAGACTCTGGGTGCCTCAATGTACTCGGAGTCCACACCTCCAAATACTTCGTCTTAGCCTTGAAGCTAAGACATCCCTTCTCCTGTTGAATATTTATAATTGATTTAACACCACATTAACCATTTCCTAAACAATCTAAAATTTTATGGAATCTATTACCAGATGGGAAACATACCACTCCTCGCCACACATCAAGCGCGACGTGACCATCGAAGCTCAGGATCAAACTCGTATCGTGAGGGCCTCCGGGCACTAGAGTTGGCCCAAGCAACCAAGCATCAGCAGCCGGCATCTGCGCCACCTCCTCTGTCGGACCATGTACTGAGGACCTGCGACGACGGTGCACCCGTGTGCCCTCATGCTCAGTACCCGGCTCATGTACATCCTCATCATCAGCGTCAGCCTCGTGATGACTTGCGTCTCCGGTCCCGCTCTGTGGAGAAGTAGGCCAAGCAGGACTATCAGACCGCACGACCAGCGTCCCATCACCGATCAATGAGTCGAGATCCACACCCTGCAGCTGGTCCACCTCCTACTCCTCCTCCTGGTCCTGCGCCTCCGCATACTCGTCCTCCTCCGCTTGCTCCAGCTCATACTCCGCTCGCAACCTATCCTCGCACGCTCGTAGAAGCTCAACCTCCCTACGCTTCCTAGACGAAGTTGTAGCGTACTGTGTACGCCTCCTCTCTGCAGCAGCAGCATCAGGGCCGCTCATACGAGGGTGTAATGAACTCTCGCCTCGATCAGAAATGGTCTAACCCTTACCCTTACCCAGACCCAACCTACCAAGCATACCCTTGCCCTTTCCTCCCGCCATCAATTGTTTACCGTAGAATTTAGTCATACTATTTTTACAGTTAGTCTAGGCCGGTCGAGGTTAGTCAATACCGGTCATATATGCATCTTAGTAGTTCAACGTCAAAAATAAATTCATACAAATCTAGGAACTAATTAAAACACGCATAATAGAGGTATACAATGACTAAAATGATCAATTATATAACAAAACAGCAAAAAACGAGCCCCGACCCTTCCCGACAGCAGGCGCCCCCGCGCCCCTTTCTTCCCCGGCGCCAGCGCCGCCTTCGGCAACCGCGCGCCCGCGCCCACGCCGTCGCCCGCGCGCCAGCGCCCTTGCCGTCGTCCCCGCGCCCTCACCCTATTCCGCGCACCCTCGCGCTCACTGTGCTCCTGGCACCTGCGCCCCACGCTCGTGTGCTCCCGACACCTGCGCTCGCGGTCCTGCCTCCCCCGTTCCCGAATTTGTCTTCTTTTTTTGCTAATTTTGCTACTTTTACTGCTATACTATGCTAAAACTGTAAATTATGACAGAAAAGAACCTGGTTTTGCAGATCGAACTAGCAGAAATGATGACTTGTGCACCGGCTTTCCTCCTGCTCCTGCTCCCGCTCCGGTTACTGCTTCTAGAGAGAGGTTAGAGAGAATTCTAGAGAGATAGTGATGAGTGTCCAAATAAGCATGTTTTAGGGGTATATTTCATATGTTTAATCAACACTTTTCATGCTCATTTCTCCACTCTAGCTTGTTTTCCTATAGTTTTGTGTTTCATTGGTGTTTTACACATTTATTGTTTAAACAGGAGGAGTAACATAGCTAGGAGTAAAGTAGATGAAGAGAGGAACGCGTGGGCACAAACGGATCCAAAATCAGAGTTAAAACGAAGAAGATACAGCGTTTTGAAGTTAGCCTGACTCCGACCGACCTTAGGACCGACCTTGCAAGGTCGGTCGGGTCCAAATTTTGCCCAGATTTGCGTTTTTGCAAGCTACTGGAATCGACCGACCTTGCAAGGTCGGTCGAACTTAAAAACGCGCCCGAAAATTGCTACTGACTCCGACCGACCCTAGGACCGACCTTGCAAGGTCGGTCGGGTCGAAAATTAGCCCAGATCTGCATTTTAAAACGGGGAATTTTGGGGAAAACTTCCCCATTCTTCATTCAGTCGAGTTCCACCCCAAAAACAGAGAGGAAGGGCGATTCTAAAGGAGAAAAGAAGAGGAGAAGAGAAGAAGAAAAGAAGAAGAAGAGAAGAGAATGGAGAAAGAGAAGAGACTCACCTCCTTCCAAGCTCCATTAATGGCTACTTTTATCCCTTGCTCTTTTATTTCTCTCCTATGGCTGTGTAGATACATTTGTAGCTAGGGATTGGGGATTTTGTCCCAAAATCCCTAAACACCATTGTAGATTCTTGAACTCATTTATGGTTTTATTTTAGTCTTTGAGCTTAATGAAGATGATTATTGAGTGTTTATGACTTCTAAACTTGTTGCTCATGATTTGGGGATTTGTTAAGGGGTTTGCTCAATTTGTCTTCTATGTGTTAAATTGGTTGGTTTGGCCTACCGATTAGTTTAGCATTATTGTGGATTCTATCAAAATGTTATTCAGAGATAGAAACCTAAACTGTTAGAGACTAAAACGGTGTACTCTGATTTCGATAATTTTGATATTAGACTACATTGCAACCTTAGTGGAACTTGAGCTTAGTGCTATCGATTGACCCGGGGCTTAGCTGAATGAGAAGTCTCGATTAAATTGGTTAGGATTAGTAGGCCTAGATTAGGTTGCTAATTAATTAAGCGTTCCCGTGGTTTAGCTATGAGTTCGAGGTTCGACAATCGGTAGTAAGGGGAGGACGGTGCAAATATCCATCCCGGGCTACACCTATCCTAGATAGTTAGTTTAGTGTTTATTGCTTTTCTTTATTTCTCCAGTTACAACCCAAAAACCCAAAACCCCTAATTTACATTTATGCACTTTTGTATATATCCTTTTACGTATTTACTAAGCTTTAATTAGCTAGATAGTTACGAAGTCCCTATGGATACGACCTTGTTGTACTACAGTGATTGGGTTCACTGCCCATAGTTAGCAAGATAGTTTCACCACTAATTTGCCCAACAGATAGAGAGTTTGAGAGTTTGAAATTTTGTGGAGAGATAATAGAGGGTAAAGGTGTATAGGAGAATTTAAGGGTAAGGGCAAAAGCGTAAAGTTTTTTAAATTTTCAACTGTGTGAAGTGAAAACCCGACTGAGCGAACGAGTTCAGTTGTGAATTGGTCATAAATTACAAAAAGAAAATATGGCATTACGTGAAGTTACGATATTAACTGCAGAGTGATTAGAACAATAAAAGAAACAAGAGATGGGGCTAATGCAGCCTGATTTGGGATGTCTCCAAAATGGAGGCTAAATTTTGGGGTGTTTGCTTGTACTTGCATATATAATCGAATTGGGTAAATAATTGTACAACCGGTTGTACCGAGAGTATCGTATAACCGTTCATTTAAGTTTGAAGGTTGTTCAAGTTTTTGTATTGATTATTCATATTGATACAAAAGTTATATGTGTTATTATGAAGATTGTTCAACTTTATTTAATGGTTGTCAAATTAATTGTGGAGATTGTTCGAGAATATATCTAAATATTGTATAAACAGTTATACGATAGCCGGATTGATGAAATTGTATGTCAACCTATTCATTGTAGAATAAGTTTTGTTAGAAACCGTTGTGTTGATGAACGAAGGTGTGTTGATGAAAGTTGAAAAAAATATATGAGGTGGTTACACAATGAACTTATCAAAATTTCAACGAAAATGACTAAACACGATCCGATCTTAATATGTTTGGATTTTTAATTTCATTCTCGAAAATATATTCATTTCTTGTTTGTGTGGACACTCATTGTTTTTTTTTTTATCATATAGTATGAGTACATTTATTTAGTGTATTCACGCATATATGAAAATAAAAACGAAACAATATATAAAATCTTGGGGTTAATGGGCTGACATCATATAGTTATCTTTTAGCTCTATTGGGCCTGCCTATGATCATTATGATGTAAAAACAAAAGTTCAAGAGGTTGATCATTCGGTTTCAAATATCAAAATCCTTTGAACACAATACGTCTTCAATCCAATTTAATATTATTACTTTTACAATCTTTTTGTTTCCTTTTCATTTTTCTTTCATCCTTTGAAATTCAGTCCAATTTAATATTATTACTTTTACAATCTTTTTGTTTCCTTTTTATCTTTCATCCTTTGAAATTCTACCATCTCTCATTTCAAGACTCAACCTTTAGGATTTTGCTCATTTCCTATCATTTTTATGTTACCATTCTCCATTTTTTTTTTATTTTCCTTGTCAAATTTTCCTCTAGTGTGCAAGTCTAGTTGTCACGAGCAAGGACTTCGTCTTTCAATAGAAGAAGCATTATCGAGTGCAGTCCAGCGATTCTTTTATGGCCCTAATCAGTCAACAGTAGCCGACACCGGTTTTGTTACCATAGCCCTTTTAACCGACTCAACGCTTACTTCTAACCAGGAGTGACTCAGAGCACACAATATAGAGTGCCGTTGGCGACTCTGTTTTCGGGTTCATCTCAATAGTATGATAGCGTATGTTAGGGGCGTAGCAAGTGAGATAGGTGTCTAACTAACCTATCAAACTCAGCCAAGGCCCGTCATTGAAGGGTAACAGAAGGCAACAGTCTTAATCCCTCGTATCGGCCGGCTGTCTTATGACGGGAGACACAACAAGTAGGTGCGAAGCCCAAACAAGCTTTCTTCGTTCGCACCTTTTAGCCTCTGTTACAGAAGTGGAAGGAGTAGTTGGTAGTTTGCTCTCTTGCGTTAGTAGGTATAAACGATTCGGGTTGCCTAAGTAGAAGGCATGGAACTAGTGATTCCCTTGCGATCTTGTCTTCCTACTATAGAAGGATCAGCGCACTAGCCTAACGCACTCAAGCAGCTCAGTTTGCTTTCCTTTATTCCCGCTAAAGCGCTCTAGTTGAGTTGGGTGACGCGCACACCGCTTGTTGATTGCATTTTCTTTCATTATGGATAGTGAAACTACTAAAGAACGGCAAAGGCATGATTTGCTTTTCCCCTATTTCAAGATCTATGGCGGAGGGAAATTCTCATTCTTTTTCAAGGTCGGTTGGTAGGTCAGGTCAAGTTGTTGAGGGAGGATCCCTTCTTCCTCCATGTGAAAGGAAGGAAGGTTTTTCCACTTCTTTTTAAAAACGAAAGAGCTCTTTTTTACGCAATAGGTCAGTTAAGAGTTCATTCTTTTACTTCTAGTATGAGTGTGCCAAGCCAGGCAAGCAAGCCAAGCAAAGAAGGCAGTTCGTCTCCAACGGGCAAGTAAGGTATTTTACTTAATTTAAGAATTGGAAAATGAATCCAAATTTTAGGAACTTCGCGTCATTTCACTCCATCTAACCAAAGACCTTCATTCATATCTAAGCGAGAAAAAGTAACACCGCTACGCCCCTCTTTTTCAGTATGAATATAAATCGAGCGTAACCCTGCTCATCCAAACAGGGATTTTAAGCGAAAGAAAGTGCAACTTCTGGAACTGCTGATAGACCTTTTCCCTTAAAGAAGAAATCTCCATTCACTGCAACTAAAACCTCAGGAAAAGTGATCTAGTTAGACCTTCCCGGTAAAGATTACTAAGACATGGAAAGAAATAACGCAATTAGTACCTCATATGACGCCCCTTATCCCTTTGGCTTGAAATATCACTTTACCTACCCTCTCAAGTCTCGCCTCTGTCGCCTTCTACCAAGAAGGAAACTATTTACTACTCATATGGCTCTCGTAGAACAACTACTGAGACGAGTAGACTATCAGGTTCACAAGAAGACGGGGAGACACCCTACTCTTGGGAAAAATCCTACACACCTTAGACTGGGCAGGAAGAGTACTCTTAAAACTTCAAGCTCTCAAAAGGTATATATCCTCGCTACGCCCCTTATACACTGCCTTATGAAAGTTCCTCCTCACTGCCAGGTATGAAGTGACTGGTTTCGTCAAAATGAAATCACAGTTGGGATGAATTCCCACTCCCTTTTTTATCTTTCTTGAAACAGTTATGGGTTAGGGGGCTGAGAAGAGCTTGCTGCTTGCTGTCTACTTCGCGAGCCTAATGCTCTTCCTTGTCTTGGCTTGGAGGAAGGACAATCCCTATGATTCAAGCTACCACGCCAGATAGGCTAACTGATGCAGTCCGAAAGAAATGAAACTGTTAAGTTACCGGCTATACCTATTCAAAAAGAAGCGAATCAGTCTTTTTCGCCACATCGCGTATAAGGGGAATCGAACCCCCTCTGCTGCTGGCGGGCGGATGGAGAATGTTATACTTCGATCCAGCAACTTGTGTTGAGTAGGTTTTGGGGCAAGCCAAAACGTTTACTAGTAAGGGCAATAGTTGCTTTCCTTTTTTGTTTATCCACACTCTGTGAAGTATGCTAAGAGAGAGTTTCCTTAGCCGTGCAGTCAGTCAGCGGTACTCCGTCAACAGAGTCGAGGCTAGCGCTTCCTTGCTTCTTTCTTAGGTAGGGGCTTTCCCCACTGCAAATTGTTCTGTTCCTGCATTCATTAAAGAGTGAAGTTACCGGTATTCCATCCTTCCCCGGATTCGGGTTAGTCTTAGTCACAAGCTCCCCTGCCCTCTCTTTTTTAGTAGCAAAGTCAGGAGTGCAAGTCTAGTTGTCACGAGCAAGGACTTCGTCTTTCAATAGAAGAAGCATTATCGAGTGCAGTCCAGCGATTCTTTTATGGCCCTAATCAGTCAACGGTAGCCGACACCGGTTTCGTTACCATAGCCCTTTTAGCCGACTCGACGCTTACTTCTAACCAGGAGTGACTCAGAGCACACAATATAGAGTGCCGTTGGCGACTCTGTTTTCGGGTTCATCTCAATAGTATGATAGCGTATGTCAGGGGCGTAGCGAGTGTAGCGAGTGAGATGTCTAACTAACCTATCAAACTCAGCCAAGGCCCGTCATTGAAGGGTAACAGAAGGTAAACGGTTAGCGAGCGGTGTCGGTAGGCGAAACAGTGCCTTTGTCGGCTTAGAAAGAATTCCCTCTCTAAGCGCCTACGTAGTCAAAACAAGGCAGTGATTCGACGATCATATAGTAGGTGTACCGCGTGTGGCTTCTCTGGTCTTCGATGACGGGTGAAGGTCCAGCTTTACTTATTCCACTTTCTTTAGGAATGACAGAAGAACCTCACCAGTTGATGCGGACGGTCTTAGCTGCTATAGCCGGCCTCGATACGGATGACCTGGACCCTGAGAACGAAATGCAGATAGATGGGTCAGATGTGGCAGAGGAAGAGTAGTACGAGGATTGAGGAAGAAAGGAATTTGACCGCTGGTATGCTTCGGGCTTAACCCGCCAATTCTTGGCTACGAAAGGGTTGGTGTGGCTTGCTGGTCGTCCCGGTGCCTCAAAGTGTCCGAGACGAGAACGAGGTCAATTGCGTAGATGGTTGAATCGGCCATTGAGTGAGTGAGTAGAAAATGTTTTTATTTACTTAGGATTCGTTCTCATTTTTTTTATCTAGGTAGATGAAGATGAATAGGGGAAAAACGTTGGGAGTAGCGTTCGATTAGAGGATGATAAAATCTGGATCTTTTCATATTTGTGGGACCTACAAAAAAATTTTCTGGATACCAAAAAAACAAATTTAATTCGCTAGATACCATAAATTACGAACCTAGTACATTTTAGGATGAAAATACCCCTACTTGTTAATAAACATAGTTTAAAGGATACCAGATAAATACTATTAATTCAAAAAATATCATAAAAGTTAATAAATATATATTATAACAAAAATAAAAATTTAAGTTTATCATATTATTTGATAAAAATTTATAAAATAAAAAAACCACACAATTAATTAATTTTTTTTAAAATATAAAAAATACGTATATATCATTTAAAATCTAAAAAAATAAAAAACAAATTAAGGGAATGATAACTCAAATTTTTATAATACTTTTACTCAAAGTATTTTTAATAATGTAAAATAGTATTATAAAAAATTAAATATATACAAAGTGAATTACAAAATATTAAACAACCATTATATTATATTACTGCTTTTGTCTATTTTAATCAAGTTTTTGGTTTCTCTAATTATATTATACTTTTTATAATTATTTAGAGACACTTTTGTTATATATATGGTATTTATATTTTTTCAATTTCAACCCATATAAGAGAAAGTTAATTTTGCTACTTTTAAAAAATATGTTTAATAATCTTTATTTTAAAATATATAAAATGATATTATAAAAAATGTTAGACTATTATACTCATAACTATAGTTTTATTTTATTTTTGTCTTATTTAGCTTGAATATAGTATAAAATAATTTTTTATAATATCACTTAATATATATGTTTTATTCAAAAATACAACACAAAATATTAAATATATATTTTTTAAAAGTAAGTAGCAAAAGTAACTTCTTTTTATATATGAGTAAACATATATAAAGTGATATTATAATTTTTGTTTGTAAGAAGGAACAGATAGAAAGGGATGAGTATAAAAAAATAGGTAAATAGAACAAGGAAAGAATGGGGACAGAAATAAGAAAAACAATAGGTTGGGAGAGAGACGGACATGGAATATCATTATATAATTGAGGCAAAACAAAAAAGGGGAAACAGAGTTTGAAAAAAATAAGGTAACAAAAACTTTCTTTATTATGGGTTTTAAATTGAAAAACTAAATAAATTCCATACATATAACAAAAGAATCTCTAAAAAATATAAAAAGTATAATATATTAGACAAACCACCAACTTGATTAAAAATAGACAAAAGAAGTAATATAATGGTTGTTTAATTTTTTATAATTACTTTACATATAGATTTAATTTTTATAATACTATTTTAATTACTAAAAATATTTTACTATAAATTTTAGTTATCATTCCCTTAATTTGTTTTTTATTAGTTTTTAGCTTTTAAATGACATATACATATTTTTTCATGTTTTTCAAAAATTTAATTAAGGTGGTGTGGTTTTATTATTTATAAAGTTTTATCACATAAATGATAAACTTAAATTTTATTATTATTACTGTTCTTAATATATATTTATTAAATTTTATGGTATTTGTGAATTAATAATATTTGTGTGGTATCTTGTGAACTATGTTTATTAACAAGTAGGGGTATTTTGGTCTCAAAATATATTGGATTCGTAATTTGTGGTATCTGGTGAATTAAATTTATTTTTACGGTATCTGGAAAACTTTTTTAAAAACTGTGGTCTTTTGTGAATAACAAAAACTTTAGTGGTATCTAGTGAATTTTCCCTATATTTTATTAAATTTTGTGGTATTTATGAATTAATAATATTTATGTGGTATCTGTAAACTATGTTATTAACAAGTAGGGGTATTTTACTCTTAAAATGTTTTAGGTTCATAATTTATGGTATCTGGTGAATTAAATTTATTTTTTGTGGTATTTGGAAAACTTTTTTAAAGATTGTGGTCTTTTGTAAATTAACAAATTTTTTAGTGGTATCTTATGAATTAAAATTCATCCTTACTTAATATAGTGCCAGAACAGGGCAACACATGCTCACGTTTATAACAAGAATAGTTCTGGCGTATAAAAGGACAACAAAATATCCGGGCTATACTCAAAGTCAAAAGTTAGCTAATTTTTTCATGATGGTATTTGTTTCCATGAGACCCCTTTTAAACTTTTTCTTAGTATTACTTTTTGGATGAATTTATCAGATTTTCTTCACTTCTTTCTCGTGTATTTATTATTTAATTCTTCTGATTTTGCTTTATGACTATTTTAGATTTCATTCTGTTTTTTTATGAGTTGAGTGAGTTAATCTTGACTAAACTTGTTAAACTTATGCACCTAATTATGTATTATAGTTTTAGATATATTGTTGTAAGTTGTCTACTAAATTGTTTTGTTTGTAGATTATTGTAGAGGAAGGGATTTAACAAAAGGGGAACTTTTTTAGCTCATGAGAAATAGAGGGTGATGAGGTGAAAGAAAATCCTGCTAAATACGAGGAAGACCATCATTATTTGAGGTTTGGCTATATGCTTTCAGGGGTTGTTTATGAGAACAGTGGATTAAAATAGTTAATTGTAAATTGTGTGGGAAATTTAAGGAAAAGGCTGCCATATATTGGACTTGTGCATAATCACGGTTGTGAAAAACAGTATGGGAGTTAGACTATTGAGAGAGTACGTGATACGGATAAAACAGGGAATTTGTACAGATGAAATATTATGTATTTAAATAACAAAAAATTTAGAAATAAATATTTACAAGTATGAAATATATTCTACTTGTACATAATATTTGTATTTGTTATTAATATCTTAAAATTGTGTATGTATATATTATAAAGTTATCACATTCTTAATCATAAGAATTTTGTAGAAGTTTTGTTGAGTGATATAAAATAGTTACATAAACGAATTTTAAGAAAAAGTCACACTATTACTAAGTAGAAAAAAATAACAAAAAATAGTAGGACTAAAAAGTTATTGTATAGTTGTAATTTTGCCTCACAAATATTTAATTTATAGGTTAATGGTGGTGGTGCTTATATCATAATTTTTGTTAAAGTAAAACCTAATATAAGGTTAATATTATTTTCATTTAGATATTTAATAGAAAAAATATATTCATGTTTTTGCTCTGTCAAATCGTTGTCTTTAATAGTTTATATCGTATTTTTAAAAATACAATAAATACGTAATACTAGTGATCATATGGTCGTACATCATTGCGAGACGGGGTATTCGACGGGACGAATTTCATACAGCCGTGTCAATACATTTCATTACAAAAATAGACGATACACCGTATAAACGGTCATACCGTACCGTTTTTTACAACCATATACACAATTTAATTGTTGAATTTCTACACAGCTTTGTCATGTTGGGCTTGAGATAAACATTGGGCTTCTTTAGACATGTACTTTAAGTCTTTAGGGCATCCACAATAGCAAGAGTGGATTCCACTCTCAAAATAATAATATTTTATTCTTCTCCTCACAATCTCTCTCTTCATTTGCTAAGACACCCACTTTTTGGGGTTCTTAGTTAAGAAACTCTCTCACAACTTCTCTCCTCCATGTCATATTTTATCTTTTGTTTTACTAATTTGGAGTGGATTCCACACCATTGTGGATGCCCTTATGATATAGGACTCTCTCTAGTAAGGTTGACTCATTTAGTATTTTATGTATTCCGCTTAATAATTGGTGATAAAAGAAATACAAATGTTGGTATGAACACTAGATTATGCAGTTACTTTTAACCAACCATATTGTATTTGTTGGCTGTAGTGCACCAACCAACCCATTATGTTATTAATACATATGAAATGAGACCACAAAGAAGTTGAAAACATAGAAACCCACCAAATGATACAAATTCCAGAGAAAATTAGAATTCGCTTTACCAATGACAATAAATAGAACAATTTTAACAAATGAAAAGAGAGCTATATCTATTCTATTGAACAGAAGGATTCTAACAATAACAAAGGTGTGGGTGGACTGGGTGGGGTCTAGATATTAACTACAAGTACAAAGCTAAAAAGAAAAAAATGGAAAAGAATGAAGATACGAAAACTAGGGGCCCCGGCTGAGATCCATATATGTAAACACAAGTACTTCATATCAGCTGAAAGGGGACAAAAATTGAAAGAAAAGTTAGTACAAATCAAAATATACCCAGAAGGTCAGAGAAAGTCAAATAGTCTACCCAATCAGTCCTTCAAAACTTCACTTTGACCGTCACGCCTCGCCTCGGCCCGTCCCTACCCTACCCTACAAATCTCAGAAAATACTAAAATCCCTTTCATCATAATGATAGCTGCGGGCAGAGCAACCATACCATACCTGAAAAGTCCCCTCTGTCACCATCAATCCTCTTTCCACCTTCCTTCCTTCCCCATCTTTTCAAAAGCAACTGGAAAATAAAACTAAAAAGAAAGTACACATACAACACAAACCCGCAAACTCTCCCCCTCGGTCACCATCTAATTCGTCACTCTCACGCGCCAAAATCCCACAACTGTATAACCGACGGGTCCCCACCTACCGCCGCCACGTGTCTATCACTCACAGCAATGTACGTAACTACCCCCGCCACCCTCTCTCTCAAACTATACAGCAACTCCCCGTGCTCCGCATCCCAAACCCTAACAACTCCACTCACCGCCGCACATATCACCACACAACCTACATTCATCGCCCCCAACAACCCCCTCGCCGCCGCTTGCGACCCACCTCCCCTTACCACTGAAAAGCTGCATACTTCCTCCATCGTACTCGCCCGCCTCACAGTCGCCACCCCCCGCCGATCCACCACCACATACGTCGACTGCCCTAGATTGTCATCGCCGCCTCCAACCGAGTCAAACGTTCCAACGATGATGCCGTAATGCGGCTCCAAATCCGCAAGCACGACGCCCTGGTGATGTAGGTCAAAGGTTAGTGATCGTACCGCCGTGCACGCCACCGCTCTCCCAACCTGTGATACGGACTCGACCAACGGTTGCCTCCGCCGTTAGATCTGTTAATGTGTGCCACCCGATTACTGCTTCTTGGTCTGTCAATGTACCGCCCACGAAAAGTAGTTCTTCTGATGTTCCGTCCCATATGTGGATTGCCCGACCCGGCACTCCCGCGTATAGCCCTACCCAATATCTGCTGGTTCAGGTTCACCCCAACAAAATTAATTACATAGAGCCTCAACTCATCCGGAACTTTTCAGTTCATTTGTATTGTATGATTTTAGTTGCCCCGTACAAATGAAATGTTTGACTAGATTGAGAGACATGGCATGGTTACAAGTGAATATAGTACCAAATTATGTACAAATAGCGTCATTCATTAGAATTCAATCTTACATTATTAATTAAACAAACACATAATAATACATCATACCTTTCACAACCTGTGAAGTCCACCAAGGTACCATCGTTCACAACATCTCCAAGATATGCACGATGTGTCCCACCACCATCAATAGCCGACACGTGTATATCACCATCTAGACAACCAAACACTACTTGCTGCTCAGACAATACGATCACACCCGTAATCGCTTGTGAGAACACGCCGAGCCGGTCACGTGGGAGTGGACGGAACGTATGAAGGTGAACACGAGGATGAAGGTTAAATAAACGGACGGACCCGTCAGAAAACCCGGCGGCTAAGTAGTGATCAGATAGGGTTAAACGGAGACAAAAAGTTCACTGCGGCTCCACCAGCTGCTGCGACTCCCTCATCGACTACGTCTGGGGCCGCGTCATCATCGAACCGGAGTGTGGTGTAATCGTATCTACGGATGTGGAAATTACGGGCTGTGCGATGCCAGTAGATGTACTCGTCTCGCCATCTGTGGTCTGGGTTGCGGTGCCGTCGGTTCCAGATATGGCCGGTTAGGATTTGCCAAAGGTATTCTGATCGGGATACCGCTCGCCATGTGGAGCATACCTGTGAGTTGAATTAGAATCAATTCACTGCTGATTTTACTTAGACGAGACAATACAATATTGTTGGTTCAGATAAACCCTAAATTAAGCATTCCGAATGTTAGTATGTATGTATGTAAGCTAGAGTGTAGTGACCTTATTTAGTAAATCTGAAAATGGGAATTGTCTCTGTGATTAACAAACATACTAACTACTATTTTATCTATTACTAACCTACAATTATGGCCTCATGATCATACTCGTCCAACACTTATATATCCTACCTAAAACAAATCCATGGTTGTTATTTCAACTTCAACAATACAAGTCTATTTCAAATTCATCTGAAACCGCTGCTTCTCAGCCACTAACCAATATGCAATTCTAATTCATTTTGAACTAGACAATAAGTAAAGATCGATTGTGACCAAAAATAATCTGCTACATTTCCCTGCTTGTAACCATCAAATATCTCTCAGCTTAAGTCCATCTCTTCCTCAAAGACCTTGAATACCAAACATAGTAGTTAGTAGAATGGAACTAAGGCACCTTGACCACAATCAGCTAGCATTAGCTGACTATTTGGTACCAAAATCCTTTCTCATCAGCTTAAGCTTTCAGGTAGTATGTAGTTTAGCTACATGACATGTATTTGTATTTGTGCATAATCAGCAACAGCCCTTCTCAAGGACCACAAACAGCCAAATCCAAAAAAAAGTACCTTGACGCTCTACATTACTACTATTGACTATCAGCAACAGCAGTAAATAAAGAACCAGAATGAATCAGAAGTGCTAGGGCAGAAAAGTAAGCATAAAGTCAGGACAAACAACTACAACATCAGATAAACGGTAAGTAGCTAGGCTAGGGCATTTGTATGCATATATAACGTAAGGACTAGAGCGACAGACCAACATCAGACCAGACTTAACTCAGGTCAGATATTTTTTTTTGAAGAGAACTCGGGTCAGATATTGATGAAACATAACATAACATAATAAAGACATGCTGCTACTACTACAACATGAGAGACATAAACATTCAAAGCTTGTTTTGTCGTTGTTGCTGCTATCTAGCTCGCCATTCCAAAACTGAGGTACGTACGTCAGAAACTTTAAATTCATCTTCCCTTACTTTGCAGTGTTTCTTATCTTCTCTTCTCGTCTGAGTATATAAGACTACTACTTACAGATGTAAATAAAAGAGAAGAAGAGATCTGACATGGACCACAGAGAGAAGAAAAAAGCATGTCAACTTGGCAGGGAAGGGTAGGACAGGGCAGGGCTAGCTACAATTTGTAGGGTTATCAGTCAGAAACAATACTATACAACTTTTAATGTTTACCTAGCTTAAAGAAAAACTGCCTGCAGGAAGTAGAACTAGTAATGGGGCAATACATATATAAGATGGGTAATAATGGGTTTGTAATGTTTATGGCCTCATTTTTTGCATCGGATTTATTTGATCAGCTAGTTTATTGTCTCCGTATGTCACATACATCAATTATCATATCAACTATTTTTCTCCTCTACTTTTTTTAATTTTCAGCTGACAACTCACTTCAACTCACATCAGCTAGATTATCAAAAGGTGCAAGTCTTGAATTGGGTAGTACTCGTATTATCTGGTAGGGAGTAGTAATTAACTAGTGTCACTGTCAAAACACTACAAACACTCCACCATCAATTTCACATTTACTACTACTTCACAACAGCAAATATATCTGCAGGTAACGAGTACACACAGGCATAATAGCAGCAGCTAGCATCCTCTGCCATATTCAAATACTGCAAATTACATCCTACTAATGCAAATAAGCTCTGTTCAGCTGCCATATGAAATATATGCACCTTTTAAAAACAACTAATTAAGTTAATGGGATTGGCTTGCTCTAACGAATTTTTCTCCTGTCTTTTTCTAATTGCCACTTTCATCTACCAGATGATTTGGAAAACAAGGTTTAACACTCAATTTCAAAACCCATAAGCAACTGCTTCTGCTAAAGCATATACAAAGATCTGACAGACCCAACTACTGGGTACGTAAACTTCTGATAACTCAATTCTCTATTTTTTGTCTACACCCCACTATTTAAGAGAACGAATACACATCTTTCAAATCTACACACTAGTAGTATATACTATTTTGTTCAAGGACAAAAGAGAGGACTAGTGGATCACATTAGAAAAAAAGCAAATACAAATGCAATGCAAATTGTTGGTGTGGTGTGGTCCACTAAAAGTAGAACATCAGATTGCTACCACTAAAGTACAGTACTACTGCTACACAACTTCACATTCTTTAAACAATCAAATTTCATAATAATAAAATAGTAGTATAAAGTTAAAAGAGCTAGACTCGTCGTCCTCCTCCTCCAGTCATACCTGCTGTATGTTGTCCTACTCTACATATCTATCTTCTCTTTTTCTTCTCTCTCTTTCATTTCCAAGAAAGGAGGTAGTAGGCCTAAATGCTTATCTCGTTTGAAGCGACGAATCTCTCTCTTTTCGTCTCACCCACACTGGTGTGCACCTCTGACCACTGCACGAAACACATTACTACTAACAACACATGCTCTCTCTCTCTCTCTCTCTCTCTGTGTCTGGCTCTTCTCTCATTATCTGGCAGCAGAAGCAGACTTTGCAGAACCCTATTTCCCCTACAAATGAAGGCCTCTATAGCTCTAGCTGTAGGTAGTATATAGGTGTGTAGCTGGCTTCCCACTAGCTCACGACTCATCTCCTTTCTTCCTCCATCTCCAAGCTTTTCCAACTTTTTATTTTTATTTTCTTATTCATATTTGAATCTTTTTTTCTTGAAAGGATAAATTCTCCTATGGGAGTTATGGATGGGCTCTTCAAATTCATATCTGTGTTCTACCTAAATGCTTAATGTTAGATTATTTCATCAGCATCAACAATACTGTTCCATTGGTCATATATCATATGCTTCTCAGACAAAGCATGTAAGAGCAAATTAAGCACATCATAATATATATAGGATCCGGGGTCCTTTTGCTCTCCAAGTACTATCTAATCTAGGCAATAGATATCATATTTTATATAACCTGCTGGTTTTCTTTTCCTGCTCCTGTCTGTTACTTATACAGTTATTATAACAAGGGGGAAACATAACTTCACTGCTCAGAAACATTGAACATAGACAGCAGTGACTCCCTTACCTCACCGACATCTCTGTATAATATACACACGACCCACAACTTTTGATTCAATATATATTTATCTATACTAGACCTACAGCATAGAATTAACAATGCTTTAAGTACAAGACTGTTATGTAATGTCTTCTATTTAGTACTAATAATTAAACAAGGACCATACATGCATTGTATTCTATGCAGTGGCCTTCAAGGAGGGGGACAAGAGGAAAGACCTTATCCGTATGGGGTAGCAAAGGAAAAAGAAAGAGGAATCAATCAGAGAAGTAGTTATACTAAAAATATCGCGAAAACAAGAAAAGGGGATGGTGGAGGAGGAGAGTACTACTGGCATTGGGCTCAATAAATTTTGTTTGTCGAAAGAGATCAAGAATCCCAAGACACAAACACACATATAGAGGCTGTGTAGTGTAATTAACGAAGCCAACCCATCATAGGAAACATGTATACAGATGTACTAGTATATTAAAAAAAACTTTGCTTCTTACACCTAAGTAATACTTCTACAGTAGTATTCCCTCTTTATTTAATTTGATAAATCAAACACACTAATTAACCGTCTCAAACAAAATTTATAATTATAACCATATACCCAAGGATGGCTACCTGTAAAAAAGGTTATTACCTTGATCATCTAGCAAAACTGGCGACATGAGTGAGACTGTGCACGGGGAACACACAAGGGTTGGTTGGTTGTTAAGAAAGTAGTATAACTAGACAAGAGAGGAAAAGGAACTTTTAAGACGAGAAGTGAAGGGAGACAATAAAAAAAAGGGGGAAAAGGTCCAGAAGTAGAGTGCCCTAGCGCAAAACCTAGTCTATTTCTTTATATATGATGATCCATATAGATGGATATATATGAGTCTTTCAGTTTACTGAATACAGATATGTGCATTGCTATATATGGCAATAGTACAACTCCAACAATTAGGGCAAGAACTTGCTATAGTATTATACTATGAAATAGCAACAGATTCATTCATAGTCATAGGGGGTGGCTAGCTTGTCTTATTGTGGATGTAGTAAACAACAGTAGTATATGTAGTATGACATTGACCTAATATATTAGTAATCTCTTCTCCCAATGACAAAAAGACTTTCTAAACCAAAAGCACCACAAAAAGCACAATGGGCAACACACCCCAAAACCCAATATTCCTGATTTCCTATCTTTAGTGTCTGCAGTGTACACATGAGTATTGCAATAAGATGGCATTGCAGAAGAGAGCGGTGTCTCTAAAGGGAGCATGATAGACCAGAGAAAAGTTCAGTCAAAAAGGAAAGGCCGAGTGAGATAGAGAAGACAGGACAGGATAATATAGATCACAGATAACTGTGGTAATTCTTCTAGAGACTTTTGTTTATTAATTTATTTATTTTGTGTGTGGTGTGGTGTGGGACTGTGGCTGTGGGTAAAGGAAAGAAAGATGAGATTCAAAGTCCACCACCAGGCACCAGCAGCTAGAACGAACAACAAGAAGACCCCTTTTTTCTTTTGTTTTCTTTCCTTTTTCATGTGTATCTGTGTGTATATCCATAAAAAAGGGGCACAGGGAAAGGAAGCACCTTCCGCATCTAAATGGTACAGAAAAAGAAAGCTACCACATTTTTTTTCTCTCAAGGTTTTCCTTCCCTCCCTGAATTATTACAGCCACCACAGCAACAGGAAACAAAAATATTTATCAATTGATTTCACCATAATCTTAGGTATATACAGATTTTAGGTTGGTGATGAAATCCAAATTTATTTTTAAAATAACTACACTTTTACACATAATAAAGAAATTAAGGAATTGCTAACTAATTGCATCTTTAAAAGTACTGCCACCACGTTCATGGTGTCATCATGGCTTTTAACTCACGGCCACGGACACAACACGGGGTCAAAATACAAAAATATACTACTACAACAAACAATGATATAGCTACAGATTTGCTTGATTATAATACTCTTCAACAGTCAAGTTGATTTTGATTAATTAAAAGTAATATTTTATGATCTCGCGCATGGAACATAAAACAACAAAATCAACCGACCCACCAACAGTAAAATGATGATCAAATATAAAAAAAATAGATGGATGACATAAAGAAACAACAATACTGACTTGGAAGAGAAGTGCAATGGCAGGAGCAACAGCCAAACGCCCAATGGAAGAACGAGCATCCACAGCCACTTGAAGTACAAGCGCCTCCACAAACGGCTCTGGCCAGATGTCATGACCGCCTGTTGACGAGGAAGACGCACCGGCAGCAGCAGCAGCAGCAGCAGCAGCTTGAATGAATTCTTCTTGTTGTAGTAATTGCTGGTGATGATCGTATGGGAGATTGATATTGTAATCAGTAGCTGAACTTCTGGGTCTCCTCCTTCTCCCACTTCTTCTCCGCCTAACAACACCACCGCCAGTTGCACCAACTTGGGAAGAAGTTGGAGAAGAAGATGAAGACATCAAATCCAAATATGTTGTCTGGGTTGGAGAAAAACGGAAGAACAAGGATGTTGTTGCTCAACCAAAAATAAAATCCAAAAAATGGAATGAGTAGATTTTAAAAAATTAAAGATGTAAGAAGAAGGGAGGGAAAAACAAAATGAATATAAGAATGAGAAGAGTCGGGGACGTCAGTCAGATAGATACTTCAGCTCGTCCGAGAGAGCTGAAAATATCACACTGGCGGAAGATGGACAAAAAGCAAGTCTAACTGAAATAAGATAGGAGAAGTAAAACGGCAAATTGTGCTACATGGAACAACGGGTCCCATGTACTTGAGAAATGTGTACGCACTCAAACTCCTCGACCGGATTTTGGTCCTCAGCGGACCTAGACTAATAAAAGTATATACTCTTTGTGAATAGAGTGAAGAGTTTTTTTTTTCCTAAGGCCAAACTACTTTCATTAAAAACAAGGAAGGTAAATAACAACTTTGGCCAACCTCAACCTAAGTAACAAGAGTGATATTGATCAAGTTAATAATCTTTGTTTGAAAAACATCTTTTTTTCTGATACTAATCAGATTAACTATAAAAAAACAAGAGTGTTTTAGGCTCTACCAAAGGAAACTCACACATTACACAAATAAAGCCGGTAAGATCCCCGACACAAACGAAGTTTAGAGTGACTCTATCAACTAGGAATTTAGACATATACATAGCTTCAAAAAAACAAAACCCAGCCATAGTTGCACAAGTACTATGCTGAGCCTCACGCATCAACCAGCACAAGTCTTCACCTTCACCACAAGAACCACCGGCAACAGAAAAGCAAAACCCATTAAAGCCCTCACGTTTTCCACTTGCAACAACGACGTGAAGGATGAGTGGAGAGAGATCCGATTGTACCAGATCCCACCGAACCAGATACACCGTGAATAGACCCACATCCACCTGTAGATCAAACACTAAAAGTTAAGGAAGGAAAAGGGGAAAAAATTGGGAGCTCTTAAAGAACCCCGTGAGATAAAAGCTTCAACTTAAAAAAAAATGCAATCTAAGAATAAATTTCAAATAGCTTAGATGATGAACTAACGACTTTTTCACTTGACATATATTGCATACAATGAATTCATTGAATGTCTACCATTGATTGACTTGTTATAACCTTTCCATGTAAGATCAGTGGGACAAACATTGTAAGAAAAATAGTACAATCATCACTGTTCCTCCACATAAAAACATCACTCAAGTCTTATGATATATACATCTCTAGTTTTTTAGAATGATCTTGCATCTAATTATTTGGGGATACCTGATTGATCCCCCATGTGCATTTGTGGTGATTCCTAATTTCATATATATATTTGATTTAGGGGTTTTAACCAAGAGAGAAACCTAGTTTTGCCCTCTTTAATTAGTTGGTGAATCTAATTGCTATGCTGGGAACTTGTGTTTAATGTTATTTAGTGAGTTGAACCTAACCTAAACGAAAGATTTATTTAGCTAGATAAGAATTGACTTATTGTAAGATTTTAGAAAGTCATATTTTAGTTCTATTAGATAACTAGAGTGAATTAGGATTAAGGCCATGTTTGGGTGTATTGGTTGAGGACACTATCCTAGGGTACATTTCCCATCCAATCTATCCAAATACCATTATAGTTAATTTTTTTGTTTTCTATATTCGATTGAACCGAACCATCAAGCTTGCCTCTGGCTAAACCCATATTTTCTACTTTTTTCATTTCAATTACTAGATATCGAAGCTAGGGATTTAGAAACCAATTTCCTTTGGATACGACATTCTTGTGCTAGAGTGATTTGGGTACACTTGCTCTTATGTTTGCTTAGGTTAATACTGATATAGTATTTTTCTTACAATATATACACAGAGACTCGTAACTATCTAGATTCTTAATAGTTTAATAACGTATAAACAAATTTATACAAAGGGAAAAGTTATGTAAATGTTGGGGGTTTTGTGGTTTTTGGTTAATAAACAGATACTAATAAAGAAAGTGATAAAACTAAACTAAAATCTGAGATAGGTGTACCCTGGGATGGATGTTTTCACACTTCATCCATTTACTACCAATTGTCAGTTTATGAACTCACAGCTAAACAATAAAAACATTTAATTAATTAATAACCATATTCTGGTCTACCAATCCTAACCAATTGAGTTGGGAATCGATGGCTCGTCAACCACCTAATCATTTGATAGCATTAAGCACAAGTTCCCCTAAGTTGCAATGATGCCTATCTCAAATACTTGAGATGTTCATTGATTTAGTCCCCACGGTTTAGGTTTCCACTTCCGATACCCATCCATAGAAATCCACAAAGATAACACATTGAGCAAAACCCTAAGCAAACCACACAATCAAATGCAGACAAGCTCAAGAACATAAATACTCAATAATCATCTTTCATTAAGAACAAGGACTAAAATAAAGCATTAAAGAGTTCAAGATTCAACAATGAATTTTTAGGGATTTTGGGGCATAATCCTCAACCCTGTTTACAAGGAGGCTATTCCTCCATTAGAGCCTAAATGATAGAGAAGGGAGAAGAAATAACCATATGAGAGGTTGAAGTAGAGCTTCAACAATGGGGAGGCTTCTTCTTTTTTGTTGTGCTGCTTCAGCTCCCCTTCCTCATCTCTCTCTTTTTATCCTCGTTTTAATCCGGGTGTGCGTCTAGGTGTACTTCCAGGTCTGCAGACCCGGACCACATTGTCGTGGGACACCCGTGTCCTCTCTTTTCTGGTCCGAGTTTGTTATCCGGACATAAACTCGAACAAAACCCATGAAATGGCAGTAGCTTCCTCTTGGAGTTGGTCCGGGTCTGTTTACCCGGACAAGGACCAGGACCACTCCCAAAACTTTACAGAAGCTACATCCCTGTTTTTATCTAGGTCTGTATACCCGGACACATACTCGAACGTGACCTAAAAGTCACCCGAATCTCATTTTCGCTCTCGCTTTTTTGGTTTAGCTCCGATTTGAGATCTGTTTACGCCCACACATTGCTCTCTTTGTCTACTTGCTCCTAGTTATGTTATTCGTCCTATTTAAACTGTAAATGTGTAAGAACATCACTAAAACACAAAACTAGTTGAAACTAGCTAAAATGAAGAAATGAGCATGGTAATCATTAATAAAGCATATGAAATAAACCTCTACATCATAAAGCTCCAACTTTTCAAACCATGCTTCACAGGACGAAATAACTTAAAATCTCAAGGAAACCCCTCACTTTAGCCATTCAATGAAGTATTTTGAGGTGGGAGCCATACTCTTTTATGGCTGGTTGAACACGACTAAGATAAGAGGGATGAGAAGAAAATCTGATTGGGGAAACGAAAAAGAAGAATGAAGAAAGAGAGAAGGAATTATCATCTTTGAACTTAAGTGGCATATGTCTTGCAGATGTCTTCTCATTTCTAATTTTATTTTTATAAAACACCCTCAAATCCCTATAATAGCATTTTAAACACTCCTTTTAAAATTCCAAAATTTGCAATAAGAAATTGTACACATTTTTGCCATCTTAGGCCATAAATTAAAGCTGCCAATGTGACCGAATAGAACCAGACCTGGTGGGACTAAGCCGTAACCGGTTGGAACCGTATCCAAACGAAGCGAATCTGAATACATTTTTGGGGATACGGGACCGAACCAGACCCGGAACCGGAACCGCCTGGAACCGCCCAGAACCGGCGTCCAAAACCGAACCGTCAGAACCGGAATCGATGGAACCGCCCCAGAACCGGTCAAACTAGCCATCGGTCAAACGCTAAAACGACGTCATTTAGGCTCAATGGCGCACACCCGTTTGACAAAAGAGCCATTCAAATCGGAACCGGTCAAGAAATGGCCCAACAACTCTTTTTTCCTTGTGTCTTACGGTTACAAACGGTCATTTCCTCCCAAAACCCTTGAAAGTACATCAGTTTATGATCATTCTCACCACACAACTCATCATACTCTTCCTCTCTCTTATTACTACTATTTCTTGTGCAATTAAGTGTTATTTAGCATTTAGCTACTAAAAAGCTCATTTTCCACATTACTCAATTCTCATTTCCCACATTCGAGCAAAATGTCTAAGGGAGTCGAAAAGGAAGCGATGCCTCTATCATTCCCGCAAGGTGGAAGTTATAAAATTTCTCAACATGGATCTACTAACATGGGGCCAACACAACCATCAATGTCCCCATTTGGTAAGTTTTAATATTATTAAAATTTATTTTATACTAACTTTAATTTTAATTATATTTTTATCTTAATTATAGTCTAAATAAATTTTTTTCAATTATAGGTACATCCTCTATCTCATTCGATGCCCACAATCTTGATCAAGATCAAGAAGAAGATGATCAAGATGATGGTACCAACACACATGCCATTAAGAAAGAAACCGACTTCTTGGGTGAGGGCTTACTTCACAGAGAAAGAAAACCCTAAGAACTTCGGTACATACAAGCAATATTGTAATATTTGCAATAGGGGTCTTGCATGGGCGGCGGGCACCAGAACCGGATCCTTTGTAAAGTACTTGAAGACACACAACATCTATAAGGATACGACGATGAGGGGCATTGGTGGTCAAACTATGGTTACCGTGTTCACCAACCGACAACCTGATCCAGGCTTTTTTTGATATGATCAAGAAAGAATGATAGATGACATGGCTAGATTTATGATTTGTTGAACATTTGCCTTTTGATTTTGGGGAAAGCACTTTAAGAATTTTGGTTGCACCACTTTATAACCACAATATAGCAGAGTACCTAGGAATACGCTTAAACGTAGAGCTTTTGCACAACATAAGCAAACTAGAAACAAACTAATGAAAGTGATGAATAAATTTGATGGTTGTGTTTCCTTGACTAGTGATATGTGGACGTCTACAACTAATGAGATGTTTATTTGTGTTACACTTCACTGGATTGATAGTTCTTGGACGCTTAAGAAGCATATTATTGCTTTTGATATGTTCGATGATGCACATAACAACATAATATTTCTGAAAAGCTGATTGAAGTATTATCTGAGTGTAATTTGTTAGATAAGTTTTCTCCCTTTCTTTAGATATATGCTTTGAACAATGTTAAGTGTGCACAATATCTAAAATGTGATGATTAGCTCACACTTTTGCATGATGGAGATTTTTTGCACGTTCGATGTGTTGCACATGTTTTAAATTTGTGTGTACAATATGGTTTACATCATTTGACTTATACTCTAGAACCACTTAGGTGTGTTATGAGAAAAATTAAGAAATCACATCCTGTTAAAAATGAATACAAAAAATGTGTAAGCAAGTTGGTATACGTCCTCGTCATTTTGCTCCCGACGCCCTCACTACATGGAACTCCACCTATGATTTTTTAGTTAAAACTAAGAAACATCAACCCATATTATCTCATTTGTATAACACAATGGTTGTTCAATCCGATGAGAAATTAATGACTCCGGGTATTTGGACAAAGTCTAATGTTTGTGTGCAGTATTTTAAAATGTTTTAACAGTGTAACTGTTCTTTTCATTAGTTTATGAATCTAATGTGCATCTTGTCCCAAATGAATGCATTACTATTTTCAATGTTTTGCATCAGAACAAGAATGTTAATGGGATCGATAGGGTTATTAAGGATACGATGGCTAAATGAGTTACATACTTCAATGATTTTTTTTTATTTATTGTATTTTAATTGTTCTTGATCCATAAATAAAATTGGATAGTCCAAAATTGCTTAATTATTATTATAGTATTGTTCCACGAGGTCCACCCGTGACAGGTTATGTTGAGCAATATGTTGCAAAGGTTGTTAAAGCCTTGAAAAAGCTACATGATGATTATACTTCAAAGTTTCGTCTGTATAAGCTTTCTTATGCTGGTGGTAGCCCTGGTAGCAAAACGAGTTCTTTGATTTCTAGTATTTTTAAAAGACCAAAATCTGTTCAACCGGGTTCCGAATTTTATACTTATGATGATTATCTTAACTTAACTTTTACTTTTGATGATGGTGATAGTGATGTAGATGTTCTTAAGTGGTGACAAGCACATGAAGGAAAGTTTCTCATCCTTGCAAGGATAGCCCGAGATGTGCTGGCAATTCCAATATCATCCGTTGTTTCTGAGTCAGCATTTAGTGTAGGCAAACGAGTGTTGGACGAAAAGATATCAAGCCTTGCACCAAACTCAATTAAGTTCTGTGTTAAAAAGTATGATTGGGACTTAGCCGAGCTGAGATCCCAAGCACGCGCATTGCATACGAGGGCAACATGATGAGTGGTTTGAGATGCATGAAAACACACCATTTAGGACTTTTATTATTCTTTTCAAATGTATTAGTATTAATTTTCTTTCCATGTAATCTTTTTTAAGACTTGCAATCATGTAACCTCTCAGTAGTTGTCCTCTTTTTACTTATTAGGGTTTTCTCAATGGGTTTTTACCTAATAAGGTTTTAATGAGGCAGTGAAATCATATCATATAATAAAATTTGTTTACTCCATAATTTTGCAAATTCAATCAAAAGTTCTAAGTCTTTTTTTCTTACACAATTATGATTTTAAACTTGAGGAATAGTATATCTAGAAGTAAAGTGCACAAAAAGAACAACATGTGCGCGCAAATAGATCTCAAATCAGAGCTAAAAGAAGAAACTAGAGAATACCGACCCACAATGAGTCGGTCAGACCCATTTTCTCGTCTGAATCTAGAACTGAATGGAACCGGTTCCAAAATCGAAACCGGTAAGGAACCAGTTTGAGTGAATCCAAAGCCGGATGTAGTCTTCAGAACTAAAACCGCTCAGGAACCGTCCCTGACCGGTTCCAAACTCGAATACACATTATCCGGAACCGAAACCAGAACCAGAATGAAACCAGAACCATGACCAAGTTTACCACCAATGTGCTTTAAACCTATAAGTCTCAAAACTTAACCAAAACTTGGCTTTTCTTTTCAAATTTCTTCTCCATCATTGATGGCTTAATAGTCTCTAGTTAGAGGTTATAAATAATCTTTTTAAGGTGAAAACATTCCAAAATACTCAAAATTACTAAAATACACCTTATGGCTAAAATACGATGTAAGCTAATTTCTTCATAACTTTTGAACTTTTACTCCATAAATACACTTTAAAATTCTTATTAATAGCAAAACTGAGGTTTAAATCACTGCAATTAACCTCATTAAGACCGAATATTTCATCAAGTCTCACATGCATTTAAACGATCTAGTTGTTGCCCCCGTTGACTAGGAAGGATAGCCTTGATGCTTCCGGTACCTGATCCACATATTCAAAGTAGATTGAGTCATGTCCTTTCTAAAGACTAACTTGATCCCTTTCTTCTTATTCCTTCTCATCCAAGTTAACGTGTCAATTACAATAATAGGCATCTAAAATGTACTCCTCCGTTAATTAATATCTGTCGTTTTAGGATTTAAATTTGTTCAAAAATATAAAACATTCTAACTTTTTGAATTTTTTTTCCACTTTTGACCCTACTATCCCACACAAAAGTAATTAGGGAAATTTCATGAAATGCCGCTATATTTTTGGCTAATTCATGAAATGCCATAAAAAAAAGTCACAAAATGCCACTATATTTTCATAAAACTCCATGAAATGCCACTATAGTCATTGACCAGAGGGGAAAAAGACAAAAATACCCCTACTAGTTAACAAAATACTTTTATAGTTCAGAATACGCCGCTAAGTGTTAAAAAATTACAAATATTCAAAAACAAAATCAAAAAAAAAATAAAAAAAAAAAAAACTAAAAAAATTAAAAAATAGAAATTTTTTATAAAAATTAAAAAATATTATAAAAATTAAAAAATATTACGCAAATATAAAATTGAAAAAAATGAAAATACCATAAAATATTACAAAAAATAAATATTTCATTTTTCAAATTTATTCAATACCATAAAAGAATATTTTTAAATAAATAATGTATATCAATTTTTTACCACTGTATACCAATTAAGTACCATAATTTTTGCCACACATTTTAAATATAATTTCTATCGATTTAAATTATTTTTTCAAAGTAAATAATTTCATTTTTTTATATTGTTAGTAAATTATAAAAATTAAAATTTCTAAATATAATAATTTATTTTGAAGAAATAATTTAAATTGATAGAAAATAATAATTAGTAAATGTATGGTAAAAATTATGGTACTTATTTGATATAAATTATGGTGTTGCTAGAAAAATTAGTAAAAATATTTATTTAGAATATAATATTATTTTTATGGTACTGGATAAATTTTAAAAAATGAAACATTTATTTGTTTTAATATTTTATGATTTTTTTCAATTTTTCTAATTTTTATAAATTATTAAAAAATTTATTGTAATTTAAATTTTTTGTGAATTTTTAACAAGGGGATATTGTGAACTTTAAAAGTATATTGTTAAAGGTATATTTTTTAAATTGTTTTCAATTTTTATAAATTTTTTAATGTACTTTGATATTTTTGTGAATATTTGTAAATTTTTTAACACTTAGGGGCATATTGTGAACTTTAAAATAGTTTGTTAACTAGAAGATATTTTATCTTTTTTCCATCGATGCAATGTCTATAGTGACATTTCATAGAGTTTTACGAAAATATAGTGACATTTTGTGACTTCCTTTTTTTTAATTACATTTCATGAAATAGCCATAAATATAGTGGCATTTAATGAAATTTCCCAAGTAATTATAATCTAAAATCAAAAGTAAAAATTAGGGATACGGAAGGATTATCTACTTTTTATTCCTTCTCATCCAAGTTAACATTTCAATTGCAATAATTGGGCCATCTAAATGTATCTACCTTTTACGAACGTTGTTTGAGTTGTGCTAATCGGCTTCGGCAGGATCTGTTTCAGTCTCGCAACCACACTTTTGCATTGTCTATTTTGGGGAAAATAGTTACCTAGGCCAGATTGACATCCTTTGGCATTGTCTCTGATTGAAAAAAGTCAACACATTCAGAAAATCCTTTCCCAATAGAGCACCATATATATCACAAACTTTATATATCTATCAGACCGTGGAGCCTTTGATGGGTTGCAAGATTTAACAGCATCCATTATTTCATAGAGATGGAATAGCCTCAATTGACTCTGCCTCTTCAGGGTTACGTGGTTCTTTGGCAGGTTAGGAGGTAGAGCAAATTCTTATCTCCTATCACAGAATTGAATCTTGAAGTGTACTACTACTTTGATTTTTGCTGGATCGTAACACCTCTCTCCCCCACTTTCAAGGCACTGTTTGATTCCTTCTTTTGTTAGGATTAGCCCATTATGAAAGCATATCGCTTACGATGACTGCTCTTCCTTTTGCCCCTTGAGTTACTTAACCGTGAATTCTCTCCTCTTAATTGGCGCTTTTTCTCCTTCCCTTTCTTTCTTGTCATTCGTCTTCAAGGTAATCACTTCTCAAAAATGTTGGCTCTGTCATTTTTCAGGCCCATGAGCAGTCCGGCTCTGTCATTCTTTATGATGACCGGAATATGACCCATTTTGTGATCTGCATGGAGGGGCAAGGACCTATTTCAACTACCCATGAACCGGCAGAAAGCCAGAAACCCTCCCACGGTTGATCCTGCGTTTAAGTTGGCGGCTTAGGTTAAGATGGAAATCGCCAATAGTGTAAACATAACTCAATATTGGAATCACATAATAGCACCAACTCCAAACTAGATGTAACAACTATATAAGCAGGAATTCCTCCACTTCTTCGTTCATAGTGAAGAGGAGTGACCTAACCACTTAGGAAGAATCAAAACCATATAAAACGTTCCAGCTTCGCCGTCCTTACCTTCAATCCAATATCACCCTCCTTAACTGCCATCGCTTCTTGCCCATCGGGCATGGTGTCACTTCCTGCAAGATTGGACATCTTTCAGAGAGGAAATTGCAAATGAATCAGTCACACTCACCACGCCCCTGAACTTTTCAGTCAACGGGTGCTTTACTTTCTTTGTTACAATTGCAATCATCGTTTATTCAACCAATTGTTGAGCAGGATACCACTCTATGCTGCTCGTTTAAATCTCAGTCAGCAGATTTGTGCTTACTACTGTGCCTCCTGCTATTCCCTATCCGCATTATTTTTGGACAAGCTCAAAGCTTTTTCTGCGGAGCACACATCTCTTCTCCAGCAAATAACAAATGGCAAGTGCTTTCATCAGTCACATAAAAACAATGAGTAATGATAACCTTAGTAATTGCACAGATTAGCAGACGCAAGACCATCAATTTCAGAACTACGGAATACTATTGAGTAAGACATATATGGATACATGATTATGCAACAGACATTGTAACTATGTGGAAAGGCATCAAAAGTTATAACTTGATAATACTGAGGCAAGATGTATAGGAATTACACCAGTCTGTAATACATGCTGAAAAGATTTAAAAATCTGCTGAACAATTCCCGTAAGCACTCAAGACTCAATCCAGCTCAGAAACAACTGAACCTAACAAGTGCGACAGGCATAAGGCCTAGTTAAGTTCATCAACTGAAGAGTGGGCAAGCGAATCATGTCCATTGACGAGACTTCATCTATGTTTTGCAGTGAATTTCCTCGGTCAATCTCAAGATTTAAATATAAAGGAAAACCATAAAAAATAAAAACACCATTCAAATCATCAACTGATCCATATCAAAGAAAACTATTTCAAGCCCCAACCCTTCTTACAGCAACGATCCCAACTCCAAGTGTCAAAGAACAGTATCAGTTCATACTACATACCTTGTTCAACACCCATAACTGTGGAAGTGTGAACCCGCATTTTGGACATCTCATAAGTGGGCTAACATATATGCAAGTGCAGCTTCTCTCTCAGCTTGCCTCAATTAGGTAGCCTCTTCCAATAACATCATCCTGCCCAGGTCTATTCTCACTTTCCAGATCCATACTTCACTCTATTTAAAAAAAGAAGATAAAGCAAAAACATAAGAGTGCAAATTCTCTAATTTAGTTGATCAGAGCTGAGCTCTGCCAAATTTCCCTAAGCTGAACAGAAATGCTGCGAGAGGAAATGGTTCCTCTTAATGCAGTTGCACGTCCCAGAGAAGCACCACCCAGAATAAACTCACCATAAGATCAAGATTTGGTGGTGCGTAGGGGTACTATGTTTGAGGACGAAATTATCTGCAGAAAAAAGAATGCTACAAAAAAAAAGCTTCATTATAGACAATAGAATATATTAAGGGTGGAAATTTTATGGCAAATTTGCTGTATCATGGGCCTGGGTCTCCTTTTGCTTTTCCTTTGACAATGTATGTATCATACTGGTGCTCCATCTGTGAACGTGATGCATTTGTTCTTTTGACATGTACAATGTATTAAGTCAATAAAATTTAAAGCTCATCATGCCAACCAACACAACCCTATGTCCAAGAAAGAACTGGCAACTCAACCATCAACTAACAAAACAAAAACAAAAAAAGTATACAGTCAACTCAAAGCACTAAGAATCTACATAGTGAACAAATACAGGACTTCCAAGACTCCAAACACAAAAAGATTTTATTCCTTTCAATCACTCTACATATTTTACTTTATCCACTTGCCCGACCCCCATGAACAGAGCATTTCAAAGCTAACAAACCATTATACTAAAAGATGCTTTATCTACGCAGCAAACTTACAAATATTGCACAATTGGTGATGATGAATCACCCATTTGTACAACACTCTTAAGCGACACAAAGCTTGGAATATGAGCGATAGCAGCACACTCCAAATCCTCCATGTTGTGAAACCTCCTTTTTTGAGGATCATACGCCAGGATGTACCTGTGTCCACACAAGATAAGAATCGTCCCATTCTTAAGAAAATTGGTCACCTGGATCCACCGATATGGGTCCCACCAGTCCACTGCTGGGTCCCTAATCGAAAGCTTCTTGACCCATGAATCTGAAACACCATAATCTTCCATTACCCATACTTCCACATCAGGCCGGAATACCTTAGCATCAATGGCACAGATGGAGAGGCAACCGGCTAATATCCCCAAGTTCGACCAGTGATACTTATCCTTCTCATCCAAGGAAAATATAGGAGGGGGTTGCATAAATCTGAAACCTTCATCTTCGAAGTCAAAGCAACATATCAATTGGTTTGCCGGGACACCAGTGCTGCTAATATAATCCAATATCCAATGAAGACCACTATGAATGAAAAACCCAGGTACCCGCGAGGGAATCTCACACGGGGCATCTCCAATTTTCCTCCATTTACTGTTCCGTGCACCAAAATTATAAATCTCCGCCACCCATTTAGATGGCACCGATGACTTCATCTCCTGAAAAATCCTGAGCACCTTGTACTCTCCTAACCTAGGTGAGAAGCCAAACCCAGCCACAACCTTTCCGTTGGATGCAGTAGCAGCCTTGGGTATGATGAGAAATTGGCCCAAGATTGGGTTCCAAACGACAATGGGTTCCCTTGACCTAAGCTCTCGTAGACAAATTAGACCATTGCAGGAATTTCCGAGTTGATATCTCAAGTTCGGTTGACAACTGCTACGACCGCCAGCTCCTTCTTCCTGGCCAGTCTTTACATACACATCTCGTGAAACAATTGTAGATTCATCAGTGGCATCAACAACAAAGATATCTCTTAGAGAGTCCAAACTGTCCCCTTTGACACGGATAACGAGAGTGGTGGGTGTGTGTGTGGAGTACAGGGCAAAGAAGTAAATCTCAGCTAGCATCGCATTCCATGCTTTGCAGACGTATCTGCACTGAACAAGGGTCTTTAGTGGAAGTCTTCTTAGTATCTCCACAACCACACTACTAGGAAGCTCCGGGATTTGGGAACTTCTCATCTTCATCAAACTTCTACCCTACAAACTGCTCCCGATATGTTTTCGCTAGTTAGAAATGGCAAATAGAAAGAAACTATGGTTCGTGTACCGCCATACATGAAGCCTAATACCATTACAAAAAAGGCCATTTCATGGCCACAAAGAATAAAACAGAACAAAAAGAAGGGAGAATACAAATAAGTTAGAAGGTAGAAACCCATAAGCACATCTGAAGAAATCATAGATAGCACTACAAAGAACTAATTGCAAATCAAACTGTAACCTGAGTTATAGGAAATGGAAAAAACCTCACCCCCAAAAATTCAGCTCAGGCCCAACTTAGGAAACCAGAACGCCACAATTCCACTCCAAATGAACCCTTTTTGTCATTTCAAAGGTCACAAATCAGAGAAATCTAGTTCACTGACTCGGGTAAGGAGAGCTGAACTCAACTTTGACCCTTCACCTCTTCTACTTGTGCAAATGTGATCTGCATTGCAATCCAGACGGAAAACTGCGAAATATGCAACAAAAAGGATATCAATAACATTCATTCATCAAGTCACAGAAAAAAATAGACATACACCATCAAATAACCCAGTCAGTGCAAGTCCAAATCACATATTCGCTGAAGTGTTTCAATTTTCATAAACAAATACAAAATCTATTACTATAAAATAATTTGAAAACTAGAAATAACAGAGCTAACAGACTCGAAAAGGGAAATATGAAATCTTTATGGTTGGTGAAAGAAGGGAGCAAAAGAGCTATTAAATAGGAAGCCTTTTTCTTCAGCGCCTGATCCCGGAAGCCAATTGACTCTCCATATTTGTGAAGCCTTTCGAGGAGGAAGATGTGAGTCGTTTGGGTTTGAGGGTAATTGTTTCAAGGAATTAGAAATCTTTAGCAACTAGGATTCCCTGCCTGCGAGATGGGGAGATTATATTTGCAAAATTATGATTGAAGTATTGAATTCCATCCTAATTTATCTAATACACTTACTACAAATACTAATTTAATCATTTTGAAATCTTAACCAAACCCTAAGAGAAATGTGAATAAGACCCCGGAATTGTAGAACTAATTTGAACCCGGAGCACAAACTGAAACCGCGGAATTTGATCAAGATGCTAAAATGCGGATTCAGTTTGACAAACTCAAATTCAAATAAATAATTAACCCCTGAATCAAATCTTCTGGGTTTATTGAAAAACAAATGCAGAAAGGAGGCACTTGCACATAGATGCACGAGGAAGAGCGAAGAGCGTACAGATCACGGGGAGAGCGAGAGGTACAGCGAACAGGACAAGGCTGAGACAGAGAGGGCGTTGGTGCGATCGGCTACGAGAGGGAGGGGAGGGTTGAGGTAAGCGAGGGCGGGGCTGCAAATGGGAGAGGAGAGAAGAGGTTTCGTGCTGCTGTTGCTGCCCGGCTTCAATTTTCTTCGTGGTGTGCTAGTCGATTGCGGATTCACCTCACGCTCCCTTTATTTTTGGTGGGAGAAGTCGATGGAGGAGGGAGAATTCCGGATTGCAATCTCGGGGAGCGGATTTGGGAGGATGGACGCGTCAAACTTTCGAGGCTAATGGAAGTTTTTTGGGCATCTGCTTGGGGAATTATGCTCGTTGATTTCTGGGATTCTCCGCTCATGAGAGAGAGAGAAGAGCGAGCAAGACGTCTCCTCCGACGAGGATCATAATGCAGTGACGATCATGATGCGGTGACGATGTTTAGCATTCCTCTATTTTCCCTTTGCCGCTGTGTTGCAAACGTCTCCGCTCCCTTCTTCCCTCGATGAGTCTGTCAGAGTCTCGATAATTCGATATCTCTTTTCAGTGTTTCCGCATTTTAAGCAAGCAGTGTATTGTACACTGGTCTTCTTTAAAACTGGGAAGCTACAACCGATTTTAGCCTAATTTAAAATGATTAGAGGTTTTTTTACTCAGAATCCGGTTCGGTTTAATCGATAATTGAAACTTTTTCGGTAGAAAAAATTGAATTTTAAAACTGTTTTGTAGAATTTTAGTTTTCTCAGTTAAGTCAGTTAACCGATTTACTATTCGGTGCGGTTACAGGTGAGCATCTGGATAATTTGGATATCCGAAATCCAAAATAAAAAAAATTGAATTAGATTTTGGATAATTGGATTTAAACCCGAGTTATCCCAAAATTTAGTCATAATCGAATTATTCTTTATCCAAAAAATTTCTAGGTGTAAATCCAAAATCCGATGCGAAATCTGAATTTTAGTTAGTTTGGTTTTCAGTTAAACAAAATTTAGACAAAAAATCAAAAACCAAATTTGTTCACTTGTATTATTCTCTGTATATATAATGTATAAGGGGTATACATGTCTATATAGGGGTGGCAATTTTTACCCAATCCGATAACCCGACCCATACCCAACCCAAAAATAGCGGGTTTGGGTCACGATTATTGACCCATTTAATTATTGGGTCGGGTATGGGTTGCCTATTAAATTTGTGGGTTGGGTATGGGTTTAAAGTCCTAACCCGTAGTCAACCTGACCCGTTTTTTTTATTTTATTAAAAATAATAATAAATAAATAATTAGATAAAAATATAAATATATTACTAAGTAAGTGCTAACCTACTATTAGTATAATACACATTATGTAGTATCTTTTTTATGAGAGGTTGTTTATTTGATAATACCACTTTGTTGTATTTCTATATAAAGCAAAAACAATTGTCAAAAGACGGTGTGTTGCTCTCTCCTCCACAACTCCCACTGTGGTCCTATCTCTTCTGTACTCTGAAGATTTTTGTCTATGTTTTGATTCTATATTCTGAAGGAGAAAATATAGTTATATTTGGCCCAGACGCGTACACATCACCTTCTTCTGTTAAGTGCCACTAAGCACGACATGTATGTGGAAAAAGAAAAAAGACGGAGGATAATGAAAACTCTGGAATATCTACCATATTGAATGTATGATTTCATTCATTTTTAACTCCGTTTGAGCAATCATATAAAAAATTTAATTTCAGGTCTTTTAAATTTTGCATAGCCTAATTATGTGGGTTAAACGGGTCGGGTATGGGTTTAATCATTTTATATGGGTTGGGTATGGGTTGATAATTTGTAATTCGTATATTTTTGGGTCGGGTATGGGTCAATACAATTTTAATTGGGTCGGGTATGGGTGAGCTTCAACCCGACCCATTAACCCGAATTGCCACCCCTATGTCTATATATAGGAGAGGGAAGTCAATAGTCGGTGAAATATTCAAACTTGCATAAAGAAAGAAAAAGTGGTTTTTAGTATATCATAAATATGACATTTAGAAGGGCATCCACAATAAGAAAAGTGGATTCAACCCACTAAAAATAGTATTTAATTTTTCTGTTACATTCTCTCTTCATATGTCAGTAAGAACCTTCTCTCTCTGGGTTCTTAATTATGCAACCCTCTCACATGTTCTCTCCCACCTCATCATTCTTATTTTTTTTCTTTTTTACCACCATGGGTGGAATCCACACCATTGTAGATGCCCTTAAGGAAACAATGGATAATAAATGTGACGTTTGACCTTAAGCAAAAGAATGGGTAATAAATATGTTAAATATGATGATTGACTTAAAGAAAGTATATATAATTTCAAATAAAAAGGAATTATGGTACGGTTGGGACCAAAACAGATTAATATTTTGTTATTTCCATCCAAAATCTGAACCATATAATAACTGGGATATCCGGGATTTAAAAAGTAGTTACAAAATTTGGATAAAAATCCAAAAATATATTTTAATTATTGTGGACTTGGATAAATCCAAAATATCTTATCTAAATGCTCAACCCTAGGTTATTGATTTTGGTTTGGTAAATTCAGTTAACCGATTTAACCGATATTTTTATGCATAATTAAACCTTAGATAATCTTCAATTGATTCGACTTGTAACACCTAGGATTTTACCAAAATATATAGTAAAAAGGTTTAGAGAAGTAACGCTGCAAACGGAAGCAAAACGAGCCTTAAAACAAAGATTTAAGTTGTGTCTGACCTTGGAAGTTCGGACAAGGTCTGAAACTCAAAACGTATATGTCCGGACTTGTGTCCGGACTTGGAAGTTCGGACACCAGTCAAAGCTTAAAACCAGAGTCGTCTGAACCTTTGTCCGAACATTGAAGTTCGGACGCCAGTTACGAATAAATCCTCTTACGCGGTCCAAACATGTGTCCGAGCTTTGAAGTTTCCGTTTATAATTGTCTTTCCATTTTGCATAATTCATGATATTCCATTTACATTTGGGGTGTAACACCCACCATTTTATGAACCCTAATTGGAACCCTAAATGCTAGAAGCACATTAGAAACCCTAATTCCCGGAAAACACCCGGTAAACCTTAATTTCTCGGGATTCTTGAAACTCCCGGAAATGACTGAAATCCTCAGGAACTGGTGATGGCTACTAATCCTAGGAGGTGTGTTTTAGACCTTGGAGGATGTTAGAGGTTAAATACAACCAAATACCTTCTTTTACAATGTAGGACAATTTTGTTACATTTTCAGTATTTTAGTGATTTCAGGTAAACCGAGCTCAAGGAAAGCTTCAAGAATAGCCATAGGAAATTCCCTTCACATGAGTACCCAACCTAGTATTGATCTACACACAAAGTTAGCCTTAATATCCATGAAAGACTCAGCCAAACAAGGCCTTAAGGGGCTGGCCGATTTTCTTGCCAATCCACCTCCTTACGTTTCACTACTATTCACTATTCTTGTCTTATTGTCATAATTAACAAGGCCACTTGTCCTCTTCATTTATTGTGGCCGGTTGCAAGTGGATGGCTAGGATTAGAGTTCAGCTAGATGGCTATCATCTTAGGGCTTGTTAAGGATAAGCCTTATCATTATAATCACTACCCTTAATTAATGAAAGTAAAATGAATCTCATTTAAGAGACCACTCACGCCTTTATAAGAAGAATATAGGATCAAGTTTCCTTGCTACTCTTTACATACACACACGCCACCAGGAGTATATAGGGGTTGGTAGAGGATAACAAACACCATTAGAGAAGGAGAATTCAAGCTAAAAATCAAGAAAAACAAGGTTTCAAGGAGGGGAAATTAGCTGGTGATCTTGGGCGAATTGTTTGGTAGAGTAACTTGACTCAACTAGCTAAGGAACAAGTAAGGACGTGGTTAGAATGGCAAGAAGATCCCAGGTATCAACTATGCACACCAATTCTTTCCTTAAACCCTGTTTTTGGCTTTAACTTCTTGTTATTGTTTCATTATGAACCCTAGCTTATTTTGAGCTAATATTTTTACCATGTCTATATCTTGATAATACTAGGTTATTTTAAAAAACTTAGGCGAAAATACTCTTGGTAAGTAGTATAAATTCTAGGATACTTTAAGAGAGGAAAAATGTGTTTTAAGACCCTAGAGTGATTTCGATGGGATTTCCTTGGTTTTGGTGGGTTATTCTACCTATATGAACTTATAATAATTTATTCTAGCTGGTGGGAGTTCGTGGTTAGGTATAAACATGCTAGGTAAAGGTGGTAGGGTTTAAAAGGTGCTTTAAGCCTTGAGACTTGGTTAAATAGGTTACCAAATTTATTTGGCTTTGAAATTTTGGGAGTAATATTTTTTCTAGGCATGTGGCTTATGTTCGGAAAATCAAAGAAATTTATAATTGGGAAGGTAGTCAACCCTTAAGACCTAAAAATGTGCTTTAAGGCTTTTATGCTTGAACTTGGGATTTGTGTATGACTTTAAAAGGTTTCTTTGGTGATAATAAATTAATTTGGTTATGTTTTGATGATTTAGATGTTTTGACCCTTGGTTCTAAGTGGGTTGAATTTCATTAAATATTATGTTTAATGGTGCCTTATGAATACTTTGATGTTCTGAATTATATGAGGTTGTTATGATGGTTTGATATTGCTTATGGTGGTGGCTTGGTTCTGAGAATTTGTTATTTAAGGCCATGGTATCCCCATTACTTATTCTAAATCATTATTGATTTATCAGTCGGGTTTTGTACACTTCTGTCCCATGAAAAGAAGCGACCTATAATCTACTCTTTGGTTAACATTAGGGGGTGTGCATACTTAAGGTTTATATGGTAAGGAGGTGATGATGAGTGGACCTAGTTATTGGGATTTGTCCTTTGTGGTTATTCTGGAACTTATAACTTACAGGTATGGCAGTGATGCTGGAAAGGTAGTTGGGTGTGATGTATCTTAATGTTTATGCTTTCTTGTGATTGATGTGTGTGCATGTAATAATGGCTCAAAGAGTTTTTAAGAGAAAATGAATTTTACAGGATGTGGTAGTTGTTACTCAGTTTCGCTGACTTTACCTGCTACCCCTTTGTGTGCTTGTATGGATTTCTGGTTGCAGGATGATTTCTTTGGGGAGCTGATATGGTATGAAGATACCATGTATGATACACTCTATGTGCATGCTTATTATACCCGTAGTAAGGAGTTGTCGCCTGGAGTTACTAGGATTATGTACGAGGAATGGATCCAGACAACCCAAGTTTAGAATTAGGAGGAGAGATGCAGTTTCACTCTTTTGTCACCCCTTTATCTTTTGGTTGTAATATAGACACTAGAGCTAACATAGAGTTAGCAAAGGAAGGGGTTGGTTTGTAAGGTGTAAGGGAATGTAACTTGGTAGTAGTATTTAGTTGTAAGTAAAGGAGGTAGAAATGGTGGTAGGTTGTGATAGAAGATAGCGATGGAGATCAGCGTGAGCATCTGCTGTAGGTGGCAGATGTGGCGGTAACTCTCCCGGTTATGTTTTGTAATCTTCCGCTGATGTAAACTTTTAAGCAGGATATAAACACAAGTACGTTTGTGTTTTGGAAAAAAAATGGTGGTGGTTTTAGGTCCTGGAAACCGGGGTGTTACATTATGGTATCAAAGCCATAGATTTAATAAGTGGGAGATTGGATGTGTGAGGAAGTTCGGCGACTCAGGCACAACTCAAATAATCTAGGCAGAACTTAACTAAATTCGGAAAAATGTGATTTGGTTATTATGATTGTATTGTGTTGTTGTATTATGATTATTCATGGTTATATCAATGCTATATATATATATATATGTCTCGGAATAATGGTGAGGGGAGGGTCAGCTGGATGAGTTTAAGGGAGTTGATTGTAAGCATGGGGAAATTCTGAACAACATGAAGCTAGAGCGGAAGCATCAACAAACATCTCCTGAAAATAGCTACGATGAAACCCAGTACTTATACTAGGGAGGACCCAGTGGTTTTAGAAGAAGGATTCGGGAGTTTGATAAAATATTTGATGTGGTGGATTGTCCTGAGCATAAGAGGGTGAGTGGAGCTGTATTTTATTTTAGAGAGGGAGGCGAATCTTTGGTGGACCGCTGAAAGGAAAGGTTGAGGGCTATACCCAACTTTGGATGGGGCCTTAAAAACTGCAATGAGGAAAGGTTTTATCCAGAAATGTACGGTTGTAGAAGTATCATGAATTTGCAGGGTTAAAACAACGAGCGGATGATGTTAAGACTTATCATGCTAAGTTTGTGGAGCTTGCCAGATTTGCTCCAAACATGGTGTCTGATGAAGCTTCAAGAGTGCAACACTTTCTGGAAGGGCTGAATTGGAATTTGCAGGAAACTTTAAGTGTTATACCGCTAAGTACTTTGCAGGAAGCTTATGAAAAGGCTGCTAATCTTTATCGGGTGCAGCAGAGGAGAAAGGAGGTACAAACAGGACAAAAAGGAGAGATGAGAATCAAATAAAGCTGGAAGTTCGGATAAGAAGATTAAGATTGAAGCAAGTGACTGTCTATCTAGGGCAGAGCTCGACTGCTAATCAGAATAGAAAACCTAGATATTTTTACTGTAGGATTTGTGAGCGCAATCATCATGGAGTGGATTGTCAAGGAAGACAGGTAAAATGTAACAAATGTGGAAGAATGGGACATCGAGCTTATGAATGTAGAGTTAGGAATATAGAGGTGGCAGTGAATGAAGGTGGTAACCAGGCTGCTAGATTGCTCCTCGTCAGAATTATAACAACAGGCCTGGTAGGGGTAATCAAGGTGCAGCTCAACCAGTTACTTACGGTGGCTAGCGAAACAACTACAATGGCCCAAGGAATCAATATGGTGGGCAAGGGAAACAACCCCAATATGTTGTGGAGGTGCACAAGGAGGAAGTCATGGAGGAGGTTACAAAATCAAGGACACATCAACGTGATAACCAAGGCTGAGGCTGAAGCAGAAGCTGAGCAGAGAGGAACACTATATCAGGTATGTTTCCGGTTCTTAGAACTCATGCTAAGGTATTATTCGATTCGGGTGCATCATGTTCTTTCATATCTTCTGCGTTCTTGAAAGAGTAGGGTTTATACCCAATATAGATATTAGTATCTTTGTCTCTACACCCGGGAAAAGTAGTAGGATGTACTAAAAAGGTTGAAGGTGTAAAGATATGCATTGGAGGCAAAGAATTTGAGATGGATGTGATAGAATTCGATCTAGGATATTTTGACTTAATTCTAGGGATGGATTGGTTGAGTAGATAAAGGACGTATAGATTGCGAGAAACAGAAAATAAGCTTACAAGGGAAGAAAGGAAAAGGGGTATCCTACACCAGGGATGGAACCCAAAACCATAAGGTAGTATCTACCTTGAAGTTGTGGAAAGGTCTCCAGCCTGAAGATCAAGTTTTTATATGTTATATTCAAGAGGAGAATTCTATGCAAGATAAAAAGGCAACCCCAACAATTGAGGATTTACCTGTTATGCGGGAATTCCGGACGTATTTCCGGATGAGATTCCAGGTCTACCACCAGATCGTGAGATTGAGTTTACTATTGACTTGGTACCGGGAACAACTCCAATATCTAAGCATCCTTATAGGATGGCACCAAATGAGATGGAGGAATTAAAGAAACAGTTAGAAGAACTGTTAAAGAAAGGTCATATTCGTCCAAGCGCGTCGTCTACAAACAGGTTAATTGATCTACTAAAAACTAAACAAATTAATCTAGAAAATAATAAATCAATAAGTCTGTCGGGTTGCAAAAATCCCGGTCACTATAGTATAGAAAGTTAAGCAACCAGATATCGAACCGCGGGACTTGAATAAATAAGCCTAAGTCCTAAGAAAACTGGAAATTCAGGGGGTTGTGAATTGTTTTTGTGTTTGAATTGAATAAATGCACATCAAAGTTGAAATGAACAATTGGTGAAAATGAATGATGAGTTTGATAATATGAGTGGAACTCCGGGTTCGGGTCGTTCTTTACTGGTTAAATCTAGTAACGTCTACAATTTAATTACGAGAAACGGAAAGGCCAATTCTTTCTATCTCTTCAATGCTAAATCCTAGTTCATTGAAGAGCTCACCTATCAGAACATGTCAACTCTATTCTAGCAGTTGGCAAAACACATATAGGTGGAATAGGCACAAACAATTGTTAGCGTTTGTAGGAAAGATTATCTATCCGACTAATCCTTCCCCAAATCCCCAGGTTAATTCGAACTCCCTATTAATCACCTTGTCTGATCCTAATAGGTTTCGCAAAACAACTCTATAACTCGCGAAATTAATAGAGAAGATGAATGATAATCATTAACCTGGAAACAATCCATTACAGTCTCATAATCAAATTGCAGAATTCTTAACTACATTGTATCCATTACGAACAACCCTACCCCAGAGTAAATCCCTACTAGCCAGACATTGCAAAGAAACAGATAAATACAATCAACGTAGAATTCATCTAAAGGAAGAAAAACCCTTGAGTTGAACGTTTATCCAGAATCAATGGCTGCAGGTGCAAGGTTGAAGATGATGGTCTCACTCCCTTCTGTCGATGCTCCTCCAGAATGATGATGATATGCTTGATGAATATGGATGAAGGTGAACTGATGTAATTGGCGTGGATGAGTGGAGAGAACCTTGTTAATCAGCGTGAGAGTGTGTGAAGTAATGATCGATGATGAATGACTCGCCTCCCCTCTGATTAGGTCATTTAAATAACTTTCCTCCCTCTTTTTCCCTTCAAAACGCCGAGTTTATGCTGAAATTATCGTGCCGTCCGAACATTGGTCCGACCTTCAATGTTCGGACACAATGCTTTGAGCGCTCCAATCCCAGAAGTCTCGACTTGTGTCCGAACTTGGATGTTCGGACACAAGTTCGGACATGCACCGTAAGTCAGTCCTCCGTCTTTTCTCATTGAGATTCTCGAACCATGTCCGAACTTCGATGTTCGGACCGAAGTTCGGACATCTCATCAGACACAGCACCCAAATTCTCGACTTGTGTCCGAGCTTGGAAGTTCGGACACAAGCTCGGACACACCTTCAAAATCCTCTAAATTCTTCGTTTGACTCCAATTCGACCCCCGTTTGTCGCATCATTCCCTTGTGAGTTAATCACTGTTTCCTTGGCTTTTCTCTGCATTTAATCATAGAAAAAGGTATCAAGCCCTTAACAAACAACAAACCAAAGGAAAACGGAAGATAAGTGTGGAATATTATCGATGGCGTATAAATTAGATTAGACCACTAAAACCATTCATATTTCACACTCATCAAACCTCCTCACACTTAACCTTTGCTTGTCCTCAAGCAAAGCAGGAGTAAAATGTCTCAGAATGCCTCAGGGCCAAACCTTGGGATTGCACAAAATAAGGAGTTTAAGACACAATAATCACCCAAGAATCGATCTGCTCTTAACTGCATGTCTCTTAAACAATGAAGTACGCTTTTAAAACAAAAGATTATGAAGAAGCCAAATCATGAGGTCAAAACGTAGAGTAACTCAGAACCTTCCAACCTTTTCTCTTCTCAAACCCGTGGATGACAAGGGGTGTGAAGTTCTGCCATATTCCGCAGAACCTTTCAACACCACGTACTCATGATCTAATTAAAAGATTTGCCATAAATATAAGACTTTAAAGAGCTTCTCTTTTTTTTTTCTTTGCATACATATAATTTTTTTCGCAAATAATTCATCCCCCAGACTTTTCTCTCCATCCTTGTAACGGTATTGGGTCTTTTATCCCAGATCAGACGACCTTAGGTAAATGGGTGATGAAACACCCCTAGGACTTAATAACCGGATGGAAGAGGCCTGTTTTTGGTTCAGAAAATAACTTAGATCAGAGGAGTACCTTGCCTTTATCCTTCATTCCAGACATTCTCATCATTCCCAAGGTTCCAAGTTAAACCAGTTCTAACTCCACAACCAACTTGTTCACAGACATTTAACAGAAGTCAGCCATTTGAAAATATGATAAGAGAGCACACAACTTTGAGCAAACCAACCCTAAAGGTCATTACCGGACTCAACTCCACAACTAAAGATCCACCCAAGTATTCAACACTAAGAAGCACTCTAAGGGAATTACCCCCACATAGCCCAAAACCAAACAAAAATTAGGGCGGGAATAAATGACTGACACATTCAGAAAGATCTCCCCCTTCCTCACACTTAATGAGGAGCAATGTCCGCATTGTTCAGAAATTTATCACAAGAAGGAGATCGGACTAAATGTGTCAGACTCACAAGGGTGAAATGAACAGTGACAGAGTTATACGCGTTAAAGCACGGGCCGAACATTAACCAAAAAGGAAAAGAAACTGAGAACTCCCCTGATTTCTTTTGTGATGCTTTGAGGAAGAGGTTCTTCCTCACACTTAGTGTCGTGTAGGGGAGATGTTTCCTCACACTTGCTTCCAAGCTAGTGTCCGGCATGGAGTCAGCACGTAAGGCATGCTTGCACACATTCAACAAACAAAACAGAAAAGTATGCTAGAGCATCGCATTAGAGACAACAGTATTCAGAGTTAAAGAGTAGAACAACTAAAATTGAAAAAAAAATACAACCCAATCGAACTAAAAGTAATAATGCTAACACAACTGAAAAAATCCAAAAAGAAGTCCAGAGACGGCTTCTAAACAAGGCACAAACAACAACATGATCACTGTGGGGCGGGTAGTACGCCTGCCACTGCTGAAACTGAGCGCAGAGCCTCATAGTCGTCCTGAGAGCGCGCGCCTGCTGCTGTAGAGTCTCGATCTCCGCCTGATAGCGACGATCCACTCCATGAAACGAGACTCCAGCTGAGCAAACTCATAGCGAGTGACGTACTCGCTCCCAGGGGCCGGCAGTGCAAGATATGCCTCCTCCTCGTCAGGTGTAGCAGCAGGAGGGCTCTGACGGTCCCTCACCCGCCTCTCGTGGCGCTTCTGTGGCGCGCTGCAGTCCTTTCTTCCTCCACTCCCCCTCTCTAACTCAAACCACATCTTCTTCAGAGGCTCCCACATCAATAGGAGACCGCGCAGCATGCAGCCCCAGACGGAATGGTAACCATCTGCCTCTTAAGGATGTGGCAGAGCATGACCGGAAAGCCTAGCTTGTGTTTGTCCTTGTGCTCCATAATATGCTGCATGTGCATGAAGATCACCCAAGGCAAATATGTAACCTCGGCAGCTCCTGCAAACGCCGGATTCAGGACGGCCTGCAGAAGAAGGAAATCTGTCTGGTTTAGGTCCGAGCTCTGACGTGGTACCACATTCGCAGCCAGTAGTGCGAAGAGGACTCTCTCCTGTGGGCTCTGAATCAGATCAGCAGGGACGACCTGTTTCGATGGGTCATCCCCTCTGCGTCGACGTGGCCCCTGAGCCATGAGCGGGGTGTAGTGGTTTAGGGCCGCTGCTCTGAAGTCATTTGGGTTAATGTGGTCAGGACGGTCGGGAGCAGGATAAGGAATGTCCAGATATTGAGCAATCTCCATCGTGGAGACTTCCACTCTATCACCATCAATAAGGGATTTGATCTGCCCATCTTGGTAGATCGCATTTGCATAGAACATGCGCACAATTCGTTCAGAGTACGGGCCTCCCATATCCAGAATCTTGCCCCAGCCAAGTGGGTCTAATAACGCCCTCAGTCCCAGCTGCTGCTCCAGTTCCCGCACCACACAGCGCTCAGCAATTATGTCCATCCCTTTGGCGAACCACTCTCGGGCTTCATCATTTCTAAATTCGTTTTCCGGAGCTCGACGGCTGGAGCTTGCACCAGCCCTTGCAGCCCTCTTACCACGGCCGGTAAATCTGCTCAACATCTGCTCATACAAGGGTAAGCACTGTCAAATAAAGCAAAGCAAGGACATAGTTCTGAATGTGCACTGAATTTATCCAAAATTCGACAGAGTGTCCCCTAAAAATTCATTATTCTCCATAACACAGATTTATCAGTTTTTCATTTGCACTGAGAATACTACCATTGACCAGCAGAGATTAACACAGGAAATTATATCCAACCGTTTGTAACACTATCTCAGTCAACGATTCTATCTCACCATGCAGAATCCATATATTCAAAATAACACATCAAAATATTGTGGTTCAACCACTTCTACCAACAGTTCAACCCATAGCAGAGATTGAAGCTAATACATGCAGATTTAGTTCAACACACTCAACTCAAACAGCACTTTACCGGCTAATGATGCCACAGATTTCGAAACTTTGCACAAGCACAACAAAAGAAGTTAAGAAGTGGAGAAAATACCTTGCTTGAGTTGAATGAATGCTTAGAAGTAGATAAAACAGCAAAATCTACAAGAATCGAACTCAAAAACCCCCAAATTCGGTAGTTAGGGTTCAAAGTCGAACAGGGTCTGATGTGGCCTCGTGTGGGAATTTGCTGGCCGATTTTGGTTGCTAGAATGATGGAGAATCAAAAACCGAGGAGTTTGGGACCAAGATTGAGAGATTTGGTGGAGATTTGAGGGAGTTGTGTGAGATTGGAGAAGAGAGGGTAGGGAGTTTGCTGCGGGCGTCGCGAGGAGGGAGAAGTTTTGAAGTTTAACTCGCCCGCGCCCCTTTAATTCAGAAATTTTCGAACTGTCCGAACTTCGATGTTCGGACCGAAGTTCGGACACACATACCTGGGCTGCGCTTCGTGTCTTGTCCGAACTTCGAAGCTCGGACCGAAGTTCGGACATCTCGTATTGTCGATTCGTCAGACTCTCGTATCGCGTCCGAACTTCGATGTCCGGACCGAAGTTCGGACATGTCGTTTGCACAGACCTTAATCTCTCGAACTGAGTCCGAACTTCGATGTTCGGACCGAAGTTCGGACATATTGTTTTGCGCAGGTCTCCAACTCTCGAACTGGGTCCGAACTTCAATCTTCGGACTGAAGTTCGGACATCTCCAAAATTGCACCACTTTGTTTCTTTTTGAGCTCCAACCACTGCAACAACAACATTACCCTAAAACAAAACTATAAACAACATAAAAACAAGAATAAAAGTACCGAAAACACTGGGTTGCCTCCCAGTCAGCTGCTCTTCTTTAATGTCTTTAGCTAGACAATTTCTGCTTGATCAATCAGAAGAGGTGTGATGAGCAACTCTACAACAGCCTACAGCGAATTCCTTCAGCCTTCTCAATTCTTTTCGCATTCGCCAAGAGAATTTCTTTTTCACGTTCGAACTCGTCTCTTGAGAATTCATCTTCGCTGTAGGATTGGATTCACTCTCCAAAAAGAATATTGCCTGCAAGGGAAAAAGATTATGATCAGTACCAAGATAGCCTTTTAATCGAGCACCATTTACCTTAAAGGTTTCACCAGCCTTATTCTCCAGCTCGTATGCTCCATAGGTTGTATCTCCCACAACTCTGAAGGGGCCTGCCCAGTGTGATTTTAGCTTCCCAGGAAAGAGACGTAGTCTAGAGTTAAAGAGCAGCACCAGATCCCCCACTTTGAAGTCTCTCTTTTGAATCATCCGGTCGTGGATCCTCTTGGTGCGCTCTTTGTAGATCTTTGAACTGTCGTATGCCTGGTCTCTCAATTCCTCCAACTCAGAAAGCTGAAATCGCCTCTTCTCTCCAGCATCATGTAAATCAAAGTTAAGAGCCTTTAAAGCCCAATAGGCTCTGTGCTCTAGCTCAACTGGGAGATGACAAGCCTTCCCGTATACCAGCTTAAAGGGGGACATCCCAATGGGAGTCTTGAATGCGGTTCTATAGGCCCATAAAGCATCATCAAGCTTGACAGACCAATCCTTCCTGGAGGAGTTGACTGTCTTCTGAAGAATCCATTTGAGCTCTCGGTTACTCACTTCTGCTTGCCCGTTAGTTTGGGGATGATAAGGTAAAGCAACCTTATGAGTCACCCCGTACTTAGTCATCAGAGAATCAAAAGCTTTGTTGCAAAAGTGAGAACCTCCGTCACTGATGATAGCTCTTGGCACACCAAATCTGGTAAAGATGTTCTTCTTCAAGAATTTTACCACAGTTCTAGCATCAGCAGAAGGGCAGGGGATTGCTTCACCCATTTGGAAACATAATCTACAGCAACAAGGATGTAGTGGTTTCCGTGAGAAGAAGGAAATGGGCCAGTGAAGTCAATACCCCAGACATCAAATAATTCTACTTCAAGGATTCCCTTCTGCGGCATCTCATGCCTTCTTGAAGTGTTCCCCATCCTCTGGCAGTTATCACAGTGAGCACAGAAGCGGTGGACATCTTTGTGTAGAGTGGGCCAGTAAAAACCACACTCTAACACTTTAGCAGCTGTCCTAGTAGGACCGTGGTGACCACCTGCCTCTCGGGAATGGCAGAACTCTATTACACTGTTTACCTCTTCATCAGGGAGACATCTTCTGATTAAACCATCAGCACATACTCTGAAGAGATAGGGGTCCTCCCAAACGTAATGACGGGTCTCAGACAGAAACTTCTTCCTCTGGTTGTAACTTAGATCATGGGGAACCAAACCAGAGGCAAGATAGTTAGCCAAGTCAGCGTACCATGGCTCTTTGACTTTCCCAATTACAAAGACCGTTTCGTCAGGAAAGAATTCATTTATGGGGACCCCGTCATCTGGAGTCTCAAGCCTCGATAGATGATCTGCAACCCCATTCTGCTTCCCTTGCTTATCAACAACTTCCAAGTCGAACTCTTGGAGAAGCAGGATCCATCTTAGAAGTCTAGGCTTAGAATCATTCTTTTGGAACAAGTATTTCAAGCGAGTGGTCGTGAGCAATTACCTTACTCCCCAGCAAATAAGGCCTGAACTTGTCAAGAGCGAACACCACAGCAAGTAGCTCCTTTTCAGTGGTGGTGTAGTTCTTCTGAGGCTCCGACAGAGTCTTACTTGCATACGTGATAACCCTCAATATTTTATCCTTCCTTTGACAGAGTGCAGCACCAACAGCAAAGTCACTAGCATCTGTCATTACCTCAAAAGGAAGGGTCCAGTCAGGGGGAACCACAATGGGGGCAGAGATGAGTTTATTCTTGATGGTTTGAAAAGCCTTCAAGCATTCTTCTGAGAAGTGAAATTTTACATCTTTCTGCAGGAGATCAGACAAGGGCTTCGCAATTTTTGAAAAGTCCTGGATGAACCTTCGATAGAACCCTGCGTGACCCAGAAAAGATCTAACTCCTCTGACTGAAGTGGGAGGGGGTAACCCCTCAATGACTTCCACTTTTGCCTTGTCCACCTAAATGCCATCTTTGGAGACCCTGTGCCCAAGCACTATACCCTCATGCACCATAAAATGGCACTTCTCCCAATTTAAAACCAGGTGGGTCTCCTCACATCTGCTTAGTATCTGATCCAGCTGATCAAGACACACATCAAAATTCTGGCCATACACCGAGAAGTCGTCCATGAAGACTTCTATGCTCTTCTCAATAAATTCGTTGAAAATGGCCATCATGCACCGCTGAAAGGTGGCTGGTGCGTTGCAGAGACCAAATGGCATCCTCCTATAGGCGAACGTGCCATAAGGGCAGGTGAAGGTGGTCTTCTCCTGATCCTCTGGCGCAATGGGAATCTGGAAGTAACCGCTGTATCCATCAAGGAAACAGTAGTACTCCTGCCCAGCCAGCCGCTCCAACATCTGATCGATGAACGGCAGCGGGAAATGGTCCTTCCTTGTGGCCTCGTTCAAACGCCTGTAGTCTATGCACATCCTCCAGCCAGTGGTCTGTCTTTGAGGCACCAGTTCTCCCTTATCATTGGGCACCGCCACAATTCCTCCTTTCTTGGGAACGACTTGCACAGGAGAAACCCAGCGGCTGTCAGAGATGGGGTAGATGATGCCCGCATCCAAGAGCTTTAATACCTCAGCTTTCACTACTTCCTTCAGGTTGGGGTTTAATCTCCTCTGGGGTTGCCTCACTGGTTTGATACTATCTTCCATGTAGATCCGATGAGTGCAGAACCCTGGACTAATCCCTTTTATATCTGCCACTGACCACCCCAATGCTCCCTTGTGCCTTCTTAATACCTCCAGAAGTCTGCTTTCCTGCGAAACAGACAAAGAAGAAGAAATAATAACCGGCAGGGCGCTACCCTCTGCCAAGAAAGCATATTTAAGATTTGAAGGGAGAGTTTTTAATTCAAGAGTAGGGGGCTTCTCTACTGAAGGAATGAGCCTCTGAGTAGGCCTGTCCAGTGGCTCCACAGGAGGAGCATGAGGGCGAAAATAGGTTCGTCCCTGGTTAAGCTGCTGGACAACAGTAGCTACCTCAGTGCTCTCCTTGTCATCCTCAATCGAGTGGCATAACACCTGTTCTAACAGATCAGAATTCTTAAACAGGAAGGAAGAGTCATCAGTATTCTCAGCGACAAATGCGTCATACTCATCAGTATAGTCGACATCAATAGAAAGCACAGCATGTGAGGAAGCATTTGTTCTCATCATCTTAGTGATATCAAAACTAAGCTCCTCATTATTAAATTTAAGGGTGATTTTTCCTTTGTCAACATCAATGACAGTTTTAGCAGTTCGCAGGAATGGTCTACCCAAAATTAATGGCACTTCAACATCCTCATCCATATCAAGAATAACAAAATCAGCAGGGAAGAAGAAGTTACCAACACCTACCACAACGTTCTCAACCATACCACGAGGTTTGATTGACGAACGATCAGCTAATTGCAGATTAAAGTTGATTGGGACAAGCTCACCAGCATGAAGCTTCCTAAACATTGAGTACGGCATCAGATTTATACTTGCTCCAAGGTCGCAGAGTCCGTACCCACAGTCCATGTCTCCTATGGTGCAAGGGATGATGGGCTGCCCTGGATCTCCACACTTCGGAGGGAGCTTCTGCTGGATGGCTGCAGAGCACGTCTCTGTCAGCTGAACAATCTCCTTTCCTTGAACCTTCGCTTGTTAGAAATCAAATCCTTCACAAAGCGAGCATAGTTAGGCATCTGCTTGATAGCATCAATCAAGGGAATATTAATAGTAAGCTTTGAAAATACACTCAAAAATTTCCCAAATTGATCATCAAGTTCTTTCTCTTTTAACCTATTAGGGAAAGGAAGTTCCTTAGGAACCACCTTACCCTTGGAGTTTTTAGCATTTAAAATATGAGAAGGGGAAGAAATAGGAGCCTGGGTCTCCTCAACAACTACCTCAGGAGGGGCTGAGGGCCCTGACGGTGCACCAGTGCTAGAAGAAGGGCGACCGGTCTCCTCGTCAGCTTGATCCTCAGCCACTTGATTTCTATTTATCAATTGCTTCCCGCTTCTTAAGGTAACTGCTGCCACCTCTTCAGAATCTGAGCAATCCTCAACTACCACGGTTTCCGAAACCGTCACTGCCTTCAACTGAGCTTTAGGATTGGGGTCTGGTTGGGAAGGCAGTGAGCCAGACGGTCTCTGCTGTAGGAGGAACTGAGTCAACTGACTCATCGTTCCCTGCATCTCCACCATGGCGTTCTCGAGCTTTTGCTGGCCAGCTGCCAGATTCTGATTTATCACTGTTTGTTGCTCTTGAGAGGCCATCAGTTTATCCATCATCTCCTTCAGATTAGCATTATTTGAACTCAGTGACGATGGCTGAGCTGGAGACTGCTGTGGCCTAAACTGATTGTATGGGGGCCTAACAAAACCGGGTGGTCCTCCCTGACTTGCCCTCTGAGGCTGCATCTGCTGTGAGTTGAGGGCGTTATTTGGATTTCCGTACCTCAGGTTTGGATGCTGGTTCTGCATCCAAGGCTGCCTGTTGTACTGACCAATTACATTTGCCTCCTCAGTCTGCCTCATCTCAGCAACCATCGGGCAGTCGTCATAATCATGGCTGTCTCCACACTGAGAACAGCATACCTCATGTGGACCAGTAGACACCTTCTTGACAGATTGCACAGATGTCTGTCCCATAGTGAGCTGCTCGAGCATCTTCGCCATGTTACCCACTGTTGTACTCAAGTGGGCCTGCTCAGCAGCAATCTGCTCCATCATAGGATCTGGAGTCCGAGAGGAAGTCTGCCCAACTGTGAAAACTCTTCCACCACTGTTGCTCCACTGGCGGAGCTCCTCGCAGTAGGACTCCATGGCTGACATAAATTCTTCTCCACTTTAGCCAGCAAATTTCCACCCAGTGCAGCTCGGACCTCGCCTCTATGCTCATCTCTCAGCCCTTGGAAGAACCCCTGGGCCAAGATGTCATGTTCTGACCATGATGCGGGCACTGGCGGAGCAGCTCCTTGAATCTATCCCAAGCTTCGCAGATTGTCTCACTGCCGGACTGTCTGAAGGCGGTCAGGTCAGCGATCATCTGTCTGGTCCGGGAGATGGGGATATACTTCTCATAAAACTCTCCGTCCAGCTCCCAGGTGGTGATGATACCTGGTGGTAGACGGTGGAACCACTTCGATGCTTCCCCTGATAGACTGTGCTGAAATAGCACAGCTGAGCATACTCCCCAGCCCCTGAGACATCCCCAAAATCCAGATGGACTAAGAACGATGCACATGGTCGAGCGCATCAGCCGGGTCTGCGCCTGAGAAGGTCCCTGCTAGACCTGGCAAGGTGACCCTAACCAGAAAAACCGAACCGATCCAGCCCGATCCGAACCCGAACTTAAACCGAATAGCGTGACCCGAAAATCCGAACCGAACCAAATCAAAACCGAATCAAACCGAAATTTGGTATAACCGAATCCACCCGAACCGAATTCACCCGAACCGAATCCACCCGAACCGAATCAACCCGAACCGAATCAACCCGAACCGAATCCACCCGAATGTTTTGCTAAATCTAATCTCTATAGTGTTCCAACTGTAAAAAAATCTTGAAACCAAAATCACATAATGGAGATTTAGACATCCAATAAGTGTTCATTGCTCACAAATGATATATATATATATATAATATTGAACATCTTCAAGCATCTCAAGCCTTGTTGTACTAACATTCATAATTGTGTTATTACTTTCCCACACATGGATGTTTTGCTACAAACTATAGATGTTTTGCTATAAAATGTTTTATAATACAATTTAATGTGTATCATTACTATTTTATAATACTATACTAATTTTGATTTTAATAAAATTAGGTTTTTTATGTTTAGGACAGACTTGGGAATGGTTTAAATGTTGATGAAGTTTAATTATAAAACCTAAACTTTTTAGTTGAGACATATACTATTCAAGATTAATGTGTATATGCCTAAAGAAAATTATGCTAAATGAGGAAAATAAATATTCCAAATGGTAGATTATTTGAATCGTGAGATAGACTTTTTGGAGGATGAATAAGGTTTGGAGGATGAATAATCCCCACATTATTCCATCTACCTTAAACAACTTAACTTAAAATGTTGTATAAGACATGTAATGTGTATCATTAGTATTTATATTACTCTATATTTTATAAACTTAGGTTTCTTTATATTTAGGACTTAGGAATGGATTGAATGTTGATGGATGGGCGTGGGCGTGTGACGCTTGTGCGAGGCGGTGATGGATGGGTTAGATGCGTGACGCTTGTGCAAGGTGATGAGCTCAGGGTGTGACGGGCGCGGGATGACGGGAGGCACGACGTCGGGCGTGGGCGGGGTAAACTGGACGTCGATTGCCGAATATTGACCACTAATTCACAAAAGCTAACTTTGTACTTAATCTATACAATTAATAGTTTAAATTCATTTACAAATTTGTCATCCAGTTTGATTTTATCCAACCTATACACAATAGAAGTCTTGATCAACATTAACACATATTAAAAGAATTTAGAGCCGCATATGAAATCATGCAAGTTACGAAGGTTGCTTAAAATTCGTACTTTAAAATTTTTATCAATTAAACCCGGATAAGTCACCCGAATTTGACCTATAACCCGAAAAAACTGAATGACTCAAAGGCTAACCCGAACCGAAAGCACCCAAACCCGAACTCAACCAAACCGAAATAACCCGAATCAAATTTAAACCATTGAACCCGATCCGATCCGAACCAAACCGAATAGTAAATATCTACAAATTGACCCGACCCGAACCGAACCGAACCGAACCCGAACCGAGTGACCCGAATTGCCAGGTCTAGTCCCTGCTGGATGATTCCTGACAGCATTTGTTTGATGGCTCGGTTTCAGCTTTTGCCATTCTGCTGTTAATTCTGCTGTGAGGTTCGGTAGAGTCACAGGTCCTCTTCTAGGAGCAGCTGGCGGGCGATTAATTCTTCCCAATGTGGACTGCTCATTATTTACCGGTCCGTTGGAAGCCATGGTGAAGGTGAGTGCTCTTCTCGCCCTACGAGCGGTACGGTTGATCTCTGGGTCTAAATTGAATCTTGATGGGCCTCGAGATCGAGTACCGTGCATTCACCAAACACCTGCACAGTTACACAAAACAGATCAAATAAAATAAAAACAATTGACAACCAAGGCAAAGGACTTGACAAAGTCAAGTCCCCGGCAACGGCGCCATTTGGCAAACAGGTTAATTGATCTACTAAAAACTAAACAAATTAATCTAGAAAATAATAAATCAATAAGTCTGTCGGGTTGTAAAAATCCCGGTCACTATAGTATAGAAAGTTAAGCACCAGATATCGAACCGCGGGACTTGAATAAATAAGCCTAAGTCCTAAGAAAACTGGAAATTCAGGGGGTTGTGAATTGTTTTTTGTTTGAATTGAATAAATGCACATCAAAGTTGAAATGAACAATTGGTGAAAATGATGAGTTGGATAATATTAGTGGAACTCCGGGTTCGGGTCGTTCTTTACTGGTTAAATCTAGTAACGTCTACAATTTAATTACGAGAAACGGAAAGGCCAATTCTTTCTATCTCTTCAATGCTAAATCCTAGTTCATTGAAGAGCTCACCTATCAGAACATGTCAACTCTATTCTAGCAGTTGGCAAAACACATATAGGTGGAATAGGCACAAACAATTGTTAGCGTTTGTAGGAAAGATTATCTATCCGACTAATCCTTCCCCAAATCCCCAGGTTAATTCGAACTCCCTATTCTCACCTTGTCTGATCCTAATAGGTTTCGCAAAACAACTCTATAACTCGCGAAATTAATAGAGATGAATGATAATCATTAACCTGGAAACAATCCATTACAGTCTCATAATCAAATTGCAGAATTCTTAACTACATTGTATCCATTACGAACAACCCTACCCCAGAGTAAATCCCTACTAGCCAGACATTGCAAAGAAACAGATAAATACAATCAACGTAGAATTCATCTAAAGGAAGAAAAACCCTTGAGTTGAACGTTTATCCAGAATCAATGGCTGCAGGTGCAAGGTTGAAGATGATGGTCTCACTCCCTTCTATCGATGCTCCTCCAGAATGATGATGATATGCTTGATGAATATGGATGAAGGTGAACTGATGTAATTGGCATGGATGAGTGGAGAGAACCTTGTTAATCAGCGTGAGAGTGCGTGAAGTAATGATCGATGATGAATGACTCGCCTCCCCTCTGATTAGGTCATTTAAATAAACTTTCCTCCCTCTTTTTCCCTTCAAAACACTGAGTTTATGCTGAAATTATTGTGCCGTCCGAACATTGGTCCGACCTTCAATGTTCGGACACAATACTTTGAGCGCTCCAATCCCAGAAGTCTCGACTTGTGTCCGAACTTGGATGTTCGGACACAAGTTCGGACATGCACCGTAAGTCAGTCCTCCGTCTTTTCTCATTGAGATTCTCGAACCATGTCCGAACTTCGATGTTCGGACCGAAGTTCGGACATCTCATCAGACACAGCACCCAAATTCTCGACTTGTGTCCGAGCTTGGAAGTTCGGACACAAGCTCGGACACACCTTCAAAATCCTCTAAATTCTTCGTTTTGACTCCAATTAGACCCCCGTTTGTCGCATCATTTCCCTTGTGAGTTAATCCACTGTTTCCTTGGCTTTTCTCTGCATTTAATCATAGAAAAAGGTATCAAGCCTTAACAAACAGCAAACCAAAGGAAAACGGAAGATAAGTGTGGAATATTATCGATGTGCGTATAAAAATTAGACATTAAAGATCACTAAAACCATTCATATTTCACACTCATCATCGTCATGGGGAGCTCCTGTTTTGTTTGTCAAGAAGAAGGATGGAAGCATGCGGTTATGCATTGACTATCGGGAATTAAATAATGTTACCATCTAGAATAAGTATCCCTTACCTAGGATTGATGACTTATTCGATCAACTGCAAGGAGCTAAGGTATTCTCAAAGATTGATTTGAGATCAGACTATCATCAATTGAAGATAGCAGAGAGAGACATATCCAAGACAGCTTTTCATACAAGGTATGGACACTACGAATTTGTACTCATGCCATTTAGGTTAACTAATGCTCCAGCAATCTTTATGGATCTGATGAATCGAGTCTTTAATCCATTTCTCGACAAATTTTTCATAGTATTCATTGATGATATATTAGTATACTCAAAGAGCAAAGAGGAGCACGCGGATCATCTTCGTCAAGTTCTCCAGCTTTTGAGAGAAAATAAACTGTATGCCAAGTTAACAAAGTGTGAGTTTTGGCTTAAGGAGGTATCATTTCTCGGCCATGTAATAACTGGAGATGGAATTTCAGTAGATCCTACGAAAATTCAAGCAGTTAAAGATTGGCCTAGACAAACAAATGTTAGGGAAGTCCGAAGTTTCCTTGGTTTAGCAGGATACTACAGGAAATTTGTTCAAGATTTTGCCAAGATTGCAAGACCACTTACAAATTTGATGAAGAAAGAAGTACCATACAAATGGGATGAGAAGTGCGAGGAAGCTTTTCAAACTTTAAAAGAAAAACTAACTACATCTCCGGTTCTTGCATTACCTTGTGGAACAGAAGGCTTTGAAGTTTACAGTGATGCATCCAAGTATGGCTTAGGATGTGTCTTAATGCAAAATGGTAAAGTAATAGCCTATGCATCAAGACAACTGAAAGAATATGAGTCGAGATATCCAGTGCACGATTTAGAACTTGCTGCTGTGGTGTTCATGCTAAAGATTTGAAGACATTATCTATATGACACCTCATGTAAGGTCTATACAGATCACAAAGCTTAAAATATATCTTCACTCAGAAAGAGCTCAATATGAGGCATAGAAGATGGTTGGAACTTATTAAAGATTATGATCTAGAAATCTTATATCATGAAGGCAAAGCTAATCTTGTAGCGGATGCCCTGAGTCGAAAAAGGACTCATGAAGGTGAGGTGAATTGGATTCTACAAGACAAACTAGTAGAGGACTTAGAATAATGAATCTTGAGGTAGTAGCACCTGAAGAGGTTAAAAAGGAAATTTGTGCTAGTATGCAGACATTCCTTGATATATACAAGGAAATCCTAAATCATCAGCAAGATGATGAGAAGTTAAAGAAGATAAAGGAGAAGGTAGAAAAAGGAGAAGCTCCAGATTTTAAAATTCACGAAGATGGGAGCTTAAGATTTAGAGGCAGATGGTGTGTACCAGATACATGTGGGGATCTCAAGGAAAGATTAATGAAGGATGCTCATTGCTCCAGTTATTCGATGCATCATGGAGGAGATAAATTGTATAAGGACATGAAGAAACACTTTTGGTGGCCGAATATGAAAAAGGAGATAGCAGAGCATGTATCCAAATGTTTGACGTGCCAAAAGGTGAAATTTGAACGTCAGAAAGTTGAAGGTATGATGCAACCTTTGGATATACCTAAGTGTAAATGGGACTCAGTATCTATGGATTTTATAGTTGGGTTACCATCAACTAAAGGAGGAATAGATCAAATTTGGGTGATAGTGGATCGATTAACTAAGACTACTAGGTTGATTCCTATGAAAATCACGTGGTCAATGGAGCAACTCGTGGATGCTTATATTAAGCTTGTGGTCAAATATCATGGTGTTCCTATGGAAATTATTTTTGACAGAGACCCAAGATTTACTTCTCGCTTCTGGCAACAATTTAAGAAAGTTATGAGAATGAAGTTAAATCTCAGTACTGCTTATCATCCTCAAACTGACGGACAGACTGAGCGGACTATACAAACTTTAGAAGACATGTTAAGAGCCTGTGCAATGGAATACTAAGGATCTTGGCTTGATAAGTTACACCTAATTGAATTCTCTTACAATAACAGTTATCATTCAAGTATCCACATGCACCTTATGAGGCATTATATGGAAGGAAATGTCGGACTCCGTTGTGTTGGGATGATTCGAGAGAGTCAGTTATAATAGGACCAGAATTAACGGAGGAAATGGCACAGCAAGTCAGAAATATTTAACAGAGGTTGAAGGCTGCTCAAGACAGGCAAAAGTCATACGCTGATCTACATAGAAGACCAATCAAATTTAATGTGGGAGACAAAGTATTTTTAAAGGTATCACCCACCAAAGGAGTGGTACGATTCGGGAAAAAGGGGAAACTTGCTCCTAAGTTCATTGGTCCCTACGACATTTTGGAAAGAGTTGGGAAGTTGGCATATCGGCTAGCCCTGCCAATGGAGTTGGATAAAGTGCATAATGTTTTCCATGTCTCACAACTGAAAAAGTATGTTCCAGATGAATCACATATCTTACAGCCAGAAGAGGTGGAGATAGGGTCCGATCTTACTTATGAGGAGCAACCTATTAAGATTGTGGATCATAAAACATGGGAAACTAGAGGTAAATCCGTGGACCTAGTCAAAGTCTTGTGGACTCATCATGGGATTCAAGAAGCCACGTGGGAGCTAGAAAGCAAGATGAGGAATCAATACCCGGAACTTTTTGACTAAGGTTAATAGTAAAAGTTTTGGGAGAAACTTTTTCTTTTAAGGGAAGGGAGAAGCATGGATAAATGTTGGAAATGTTACATGACTGATATGTTTGTTCTCCATGTTGTACAAATGTTCTTGTTAACTTAATAAAGTGGAATGGTGGTGAAATACCCCAGACCTTAATATATTAATGAACTATCTAATTAGGATATACTAAGGCTAGAACGTGCCTTAGAAACATTAGAATAAGAGTAAAACAACAATTTACACCAAAACATGCTTTAGGAACAAGAGCAAAAGGTGTTTTAAAGAGTATAAATAAATTAGGGAACTACCAATAAATTCCCAAGATATTGAAAATATGAAATACCTATAAGATTAGTAATACGCATTAAGCGGAATTAGTGTTTGAACCGAAAATGCACCTTAGAGCACAAAAATGTGCTTTAAAGGAAAACGTGTTTTAAGAAACCATAGATATTTCATGACCTCAATAAGGATCCAAAGTGAATTCATAAGGCTTATAATCAAGCTAAGAACATTATGAAACCATTACCAAAGAAAACCAAGCTCAGAAACAACTCAAGACAAAAATATGCCATAAAAACCCCTTAAAGCATATTTTGGATATATTGTCTTAAGAATGAGTCTTGGATGGTTTAAAGGCTTGATTATATGTGAATGTACTAAAATAAAATAATAAAATTATTTGCAAATCAAACCAAACTCTAAAAAGAGTTAAGACACAAAAAGGAGCCCGAAAACTCCTTAAAGCGTGTTTTTGCGAATTGTCTTCGAAATTGGTTTTGAGTGGCTAGTTGGCCTTGTATACATACTAGAATACATGTATACTACCTAATATCATATTAGGAATTTAATTTGAAGATTTTACCAAAAATTTTACAAATATAATATTTAATGTGAATAGTAACCTCAAATAGTACCCATTTAGTCAAATATTGACCAAGAATGGTCAATGGTCAAAAAATTGACCATCCTTGGCTATTGGTGTCGGCAAGGACAAGGGATAAGGCCAGCTGATCAATCATGCCACAAAAATAATGGAGATGGGTTGTTAAATTATTAGTGGAATCTTTACTTTTGAATATAATAATCATTTTCTTTACTTTTCTCATTCTTTTACATCCCATTCAACGATTGCCTATCATTCCTTGCAATTGCCCCTTGATTAATTGATCAATTAGAAGCTTATCCATCCTCTCTAGCCAGAACAATTCGTGGCTCCTTCTCCATTTGAAGAAAACTCCATTAGAACTCCATTTACTTAGGTTAGAACCTTAAAGAACACCTTGTCTTGCACAGATCATAACTTTCTCGTCCTAGCTCCAAATCATAAGATTGATAGCTCGTTGGAATCCTCTCTTCAAGAGCTTTACAACCATAGCTCATGAGCCCCCAGATTCTCAGGAAAAACCACGAAGAAGTACCTTTGATTCTCGAGGTAAAACATTACCTTCTTGAAAACTTCTTATCCTTTGGTTTTTGTTACAGCCGATTGGCATGGGATACTAACCCATCTTATTCTTCATCTTGTTGTGTAATTTTGGAGCCAATTTCTCTAGCAAATTGCTGTCAAAATTTCTAAGGAAATCAAGCTTAAATATTAAGCTAATGGTTAATATACAAGGTAAATCCTACAACTACCTATTTCAAGGTTATAAATATAGATCTATATATGATCTAATCTATTGTGTACCTTGTTTATTATGGCCGATTTTGTTAGGTGTTAGATTTAATTTTTAGCACCTAAAATGTTAATATTTTGTAAATCTAAAATTAAATTTATACTCCTTATGATATAAGCTACAATATAAACTATCATAATATACAAGAAAAGTTTATATACTAGAATTTAGAGTATGGCCGAAAATTAAGAGAACTTAGGTGAGTTAGAAAAATTATATAACTAAGTTAAATTAAAGGAATTAGTATAATTAAGTGTAATATGTAAAATTTGTGAAGTTTTTGGTCACATAAAATTAAGCCCGAAAATATATATGAGTTAATATGTATTTTTGAGAGTTTAAGTGATGAGAAAATAATTGTAGAATTAAGTTTACAATTTATAAAGAGTTTATAAGTATTATAAGGAATTTATAAGGTTTTTGGTATATTTAAGGATAATAAAAGATGGTATTTATATACTATAACATTAGATAATTAAATCTAGTGGTTTAGAGATGTTTAAGATGATTTTTGATGTTCAAAAATCTGTAGGAAAATTAGTTACGAAAATTAGAAATTAATTGGAGTTAAATTGGTTAATAAATGAGTTAGGATAAAAGAAAAGACCACAAGGGTAAAATGGTCATTTTCCTGGTCAAACATGGTCAAACGTGGTCAAACTTGGTCAATGACAGTTTGTAAAATGTTTAGAGGAGCTAGAATAAAATTTGTAGCAAAAGATTAGATATTAAAAGGATAAAGGAATAAAAAGTTAAGTTAAATTAACTTTAGGGGTAATATTGTAAATTATGGAAAGTTAGGGGGCTTGACCATAAAAGACTGGACAAACTTGGGTATATTTTGGTAATTGACCAAAAGTATTAAAGAAATTAATTAAGTAAGACTTTGGAGGGAATTAGAAATAAAAATAACAAGTTTAGAACTTACTGTGGATAAAATGGAGATTAAGAGAAAACTATGGGTAAGTAATATAAATAACACATTTTTATATGTATAAGAAGGTTAAGGAAATTAAATAAAGAATTTAGAAACAAGTTGTAAAAGAAACAGAGTTAAGACGGGTTTAAATGAGACCCGTATATAAATTAAGGTATACGAGGGGTATACCCGTAATTTAATAAGTATAGGAGAAAAATCAGTACTTAAAGTATGTTAACGAAAATACAAGTTATATTGGAAAAAGAAATAAATACGTATGATACGGACGGGCGTATACGAAAAATTTTAGTGTACATGAATAGTACTCGTATACGTGAATAGTATACATACACATGAATAGTAAATATGTATACATGAATAGTAAATACGTATACATGAATAATATACGTATACATGAATAGTATACGTATACATGAATAGTAACTACATATATATGAATAGTCAAATACGAGACATATACGTGAATAGTAAAATACGTATATGTGAATAGTGAAATACGATGAATAGTAAAATACGAGGCCGTATAAATGAATAGTAGAATACATGACCGTATAAATGAATAGTGAAATACGGATGAATAGTGAAAAATAAGAAAATCTAATACAAGGTCCATATAAGTCTAAAGTTGCTAACTGTGCAACTAAATAACTGCTAACAACGTTAGTATGTTAATGAATTAGAATTGAGCTTGAAAACGCTCCTAAACGAACGAACCCGTTTAACGGTATACTATTACACCCGGGTTAACCTAGGAAGAGATTTAAGTTGAAAAGAGAACCGAACTAGTTCTAAGACACAGGGACTAATACTAGTTCTGATTACAGATCTAGATAAGTCAGAGGCGTTCGGCGGATTAGGCGAACGTGGGATTAAGAGCTAGCCAGTCTCCGGTGTACGGTATGGGATTTGTTGTAGCTTGTTTGCTAACGAGGTCTACCTCGGTTTATGTGCTATGTGTTATTGTGATACGACCAAACAAGATTAAGCATGAAACCGATTTACTGTATTGTTATTGTGTCTATTGTACACTAACATTACTTGATTCAGAGCTTGTTCATTAACTTTGATTAATAAACAATTGTATAAAGCTATCAGTACCCTTATTGTTAGTTGGTTAATACCGAGAGAGGTTTAACTAACCAATTGTCAAAGAGACTTCAGCTAACTGGAACTTGTGAGGAGAGGAATCCGGGACTGACTCCGGTCATGCATGTTCAGGTTTAGGAGGTCGGCATCTGCATCAGATCTGTCTTCCGCCTAGGGTCGACAAACTGACCCGGCCATCTCGAGTGAACAATTCGAGATGGGAGGCAACTTCAGGAGGCGCAGGAGGGTCAAGCCTACATCCCTCATAACCTAAGAATTATTGTTTATTAAACCAATGGAGCTAATAACTCATTGGCTAGGGTTACTTTGACCCGACAAAATGAACAATTCAGTTAGAGAACAACCAATTCTAATAGGATAATGGTTGACACTTATAAGGAATGGTCAAACACGAGAACTAAAGAATTCTCAGGCCTCAGGATTTAGGAATCTAACTTACTCATTAATGGACGTCCATTACGACGTTCGATTTATTTGAGCTGTGAATGTTTCACATAAATGTGTTGTTTGTTATCGTACTTCTTATTATTATTTGTATGAATAAACAATTGCATGTATACGACAAAGTAATCGTGTGTTACCCGGCTAGCTTGTGGGCTGCACGTTTTCTATACCAGCAATATACTGAGCCCCTTGGGGCCTGTGATTTAAACTTTACAGGTAGGTACCAGACGAAGACTCGACCTGAGAGTAGGAGCGGGTAGTGTACTTCGGGTTGCTTTCATATTTGTTACACGAGTTGTGCATGTACACTCGTTTAGAATATGATGAGATGTTAGTATGATGTATTAGGATGTGAGATACTCGGTATAAGTTGTGGTTTATGAATTGTAATGTTTTAGATGCTCGAGTAATTATCCGGTTAGTCAGACCGACTTGTAAAGAGAATAGGCCTAGTTAGTCACGTGGGTGACTGACGGCGGTAACACCAATTTAGTAGAACTTTTCCGCTGCGATGTTAATGTACGAGATGGACTTAGGGCGATGGTCATTGTATTGGAGTTAGGGGTGTTACAGGTGGTGCTATTGTTCTGTGTTATTATAATGATAAAGGGTGGTTATATGCACTATTTATGCTACCAATTGAACTATGATTGTTCCTTGGTGAGGTGAATGTGTGATGAATATTATTGCTTTGCATGATGCATGTATTGAATATTGTAATGCAAGCAGTAATTATATTTCATTGTTATGTGGTTCTTCATGTGAATGATGAGTGTAAGCTTCGGGGACGAAGCTTGGTTTAAGGGGGGAGGATGTAACACCCACCATTTTATGAACCCTAATTGGAACCCTAAATGCTACAAGCACATTAGAAACCCTAATTCCCGGAAAACACCCGGTAAACCTTAATTTCTCGGGATTCTTGAAACTCCCGGAAATGACTGAAATCCTTAGGAACTGGTGATGGCTACTAACCCTAGGAGGTGTGTTTTAGACCTTGGAGGATGTTAGAGGTGAAATACAACCAAATACCTTCTTTTACAATGTAGGACTATTTAGTTACATTTTCAGTATTTTAATGATTTCGGGTAAACCGAGCTCAAGGAAAGCTTCAAGAATAGCCATAGGAAATTTCCTTCACATTAGTACCCAACCTAGTATTGATCTACTCACAAAGTTAGCCTTAATAGCCATGAAATACTAAGCCAAACAAGGCCTTAAGTGAAATACCCCAAATCTAATTAACATTATAAAACCATTATTTAATGGAAAATAATCCAAATATAAACCATTTCACGTACACATACAAATACATGCATGAAAACGTCATGTAAAAGTAGTCGTTTCACCATAAACGCTAAAACGCCTTAGAAACATGCGATTAAGCATGACCTTGTATGACCTTCTAAAAACTCAAACCAAATGGTCATACCCTCATTATATGACTATACAAACATAGTCCCTAGGCTATATTTAGTCAAAAACTCAAAACGCTCGGGAGTGCTCATGCACGCCCCTTAAAGCACGAAAAGACCGGAGAGGTGCCGAGGCGGCACAAACTCCTATATAATTCATTATTAGAGTTCCTAACATCATTAATAATCATCCTAAAGAGAACCCACGAGCTAGTTTCTCAAAATTCAACAAAATCCTCGGGGGAATTCCTTAACGCTCCTTTTTACCCCGGGAGTGTCCCGATAGCCCGGGAATTATGTCATGAGTTGATGTAACCCCATATAACTCAATTTAACACCTTAATATATCATTATTTACTATAATCAATGTTTATAAACACTTGGAACTCATAGAGACAACTTATTTTCCAAAATATCCTTAGAGCACAAAAACGCACCTTCGGGTGTCACTAAAACGCGTTTTACGCAATTACCTTGTAGTTTTTGACAAGCCACGAAGTATGAATCTTAAATGGGGATGAATTGAACCTCTAAATCAACTAAAGGCAGTGTCAAAAAAGGAGCTCTATAGGGGCCTATTTTCTACCTAAAAAGTAGTATAAAATTTACATTTAAAACTTATAAAAGACATAGAACATGGTGACTCACCTACCCATGTGCTACAATACCTAAAGACAGAAGAATATAAGTCTCATTTGACCTCCATGCTGTCAAAATCCTGCAAGAAAACAAGGCCATGTTAGCTTGACAAAAGCAAAAATAATTAAAGCAAAAAGTAGATCTAGATTCTACTTTTTGATTTGTTAAATCCAAGTGACATCCCATGCTTGTCTAAAGCTCTTGGCTGCCGATTGAAGAGGCTCCAATTAGCCCTAGAAATCGTCTACATACAAGGAGGGAGAAGAAGACAATTGACATTGAAAAATCAAAAGAACTAAACCTTACCTACCTTACCATAATACCTTGTCTAGCATAATTTATGCAACTTGTCTTCTACCTCTTATCATGGCCGAATGGGTGCCTTAATTTAGGGATTTTGGAGCCTAAAAATCAAAGACAATTAATAAACAAAGTCTAGACCTAACATGCCAATTATGGGTCCAAAATAAACAAATCAAAATTCCTTCCATTCTAGCCTAAGTTATACGGTTGCAACCTCATTTATTTCATCCCTTGCAACCGGTTGGTAAGTCTCCTCTCTTCTCCTTTCATCTTCTTCCTTTGAAGCTAAGTCCATTAATGGAGATTTAACTTCTATCTTCATCTCTAAGGTAATTTCCTAGCATTTCTTATCAAGCCTTGAAGCAAAACTCTTCCTAGCACAACTACAAGGTTTCGGCATCAACCTATACTCCAAGGAGGTTGTCTAAATCAACATTAATCCAAGGAGTATCTCAAGGTTACCTTAAGAAAAGTTTGTTCTTCATTCATCTTAGGTGTGCCGAAATTCTAAGAAGAAAAGCTTAAGTGGAGCATCAAATTCCTTTGGAGAAAGCTTGGGGATTCAAGAAGAGTTCAAGCACTTAACCATCCTTTGTTAAGAAGTAAGTTTACTAAGCCAATCTTTATGTTTTAACCTTGGTTAAGCTTATAAAAATTATACAAAAATTATGTACACCTTCTTAGGTATCTAAAACCGAAACCATATGGTAAAATATACCAAAAATATAATCTATAACATATATGGAAAATATTTACCTTAAGACACATTTTAGTGTCACAAAAGTTACCTAGGTTACACCTTGGTTCATACCGAATTGTCAAGGACAAATATGTTCTATTTTGAGCTAAGAATCAATATAAGACATTACAATAATTTTTACATGAGTTATATGACTCATATGAATTTATGTATAATTATTTTGACTTATAAATCTACTTTTATATACTATATAGTATCTTATAAATTATGGCCGAATGGTTTTGGTAAAGAATAGGTTTTAATGAGCTACATATGTATATAAACTTATATTATAAAGTTTGGTGAGCTAAAAATATTTTACTAGTGCTTAAATGGCTAATTAATTAAGTTATGTGGCTAAATTATAAATTTTGAAAAGATTGGTGTATAAATGGTAAAAGCCGAGAGTTATGGGCTTCCTTGGGTAATTATGATATAATATAAGGTTAGGAATTAAGTTTATGAATTTTTGATAATTTAAACAAGTGTTAAGATAACAATTTATAAAGTTTGGGGCTATTTTGTAATTTATAAAACTTATTATGAAAAGTTGGAGTTTACTAAGGGGCGGAACCATAATTAGGAGAATTATAAATTACACTTCCGAAATTTAGAGGAATTAAATAATTAAACTATAGTTTATAAGTTATTAAGTAACTATTATAAAGTTTTAGGGTGAAAATGTAAATAAAGGAAAGTTTATGGCAAAGCCGAATTACTTTGGGTTAGATTTGTAATTTAAGGAATTATATATGTACATTCGGCAATTAAAGGGAATTAAAATTAAAACTATAGTTTATAAGACATTATGTAAGGGTTATAAGATTTTGAGGTTAAATTGTAATTATGGGAAAGAATATGTTAAAGCCGAAAGTTTGAGGGGCTAAGTTGTAATTTTTGAAAGTTATAATATTCAAAAGTTATGTACCAAAATATTAATGGTGGTTTTGTAATATAATTAAACAAGGAGTTAAAACTATATAATATAATGAGATTAGAGTTTAAATGTAAAGTTTATGAATTATTATGATTGTTTTGTAAATAACCGAAATATAAGGGTAAGAATTTAGATTTAAATAAATATAGGTCCTATGTGGATATTTGGAGGAATTAGAATAAGAATTTTGATTTAAGGGATTATGGAATTAAAACTGTGGCTTATATAGTTATAAGGAATTTAAAGGTAACCAATAAATATTATTTATGGTTAAAAGGGGAATAATAAAAACTATAAGAATATTATGTCCATGTATGGCATATAAAAATAGTTGAGAAATTATAAAGTTATTATGTCATCTAGACAATTAAAAACATGTAACATAAATAGTACATGAATAAATATATACATATATGTACATTAAAGGATTTATAAATAAATCAAGAAGGAATAACAAAATAAGTTATACATTAAATCATAAGGTAATTAAAAGAAATTACCACACAATATAAGCTATTCATTAAGACTATATAAATTGGAATATATGTAAACACCTTAATTATCAATGAGGTTAAGAGGTTAAAGAAACTATCTAAGTATGAAGAAATAAACCTCACATGAAATAACAAATACAAAATTGTTGAATGATCCAATAAAATTATTATACAAGGGTAACATAAATTAACCCTCTCAGTTAATCCTAATATAGGACAATACTTGACCAGACGTTGACCAGGATATATTCAACTGCAATCTACGGTGAACGGTATGGGATTCTTGCAACCTGTTTGCTACCGGATTACACCGGCTTGTGTGCTATCTGTTGTTTGAAATAACGACCAAGATAATTAATGTAAAATGTTGTATTACTCTTGTTCACTGTTGTGTTATTTTATGTGCGTGTTGATGCTAACTGTAACATGTATGTCCCACGCATACAACACTACATTACCAGTGGATTAAATACATGTGCTTTATTATTCCGAGAACTTGTACTCAAGTTTCTCACTAACTTCACTTTACAACAAACGTCGTTATCCTAAACGTGATAACTGACATTACACATTGTGTCCTTGCTTAACATCCTTGGTTGACACCTAACAATTCTATACTACGAGAACAAGGAGCCCAGTTGGATCTGGCCATGCATGCTACAGGAGCTGTACCTGTCTCAGGTCGTCTCCTATTCAATTTACGTTGCGACGGAAGTTTTGGGTGCACTCTTTGTCCACTCACTGGGACCGTACCGGAACATTTCAAGTTAAGAGGAAGACTTCACTTCTCTCGAGGGTACGATACCCACCATTTTAAGTACAGGAGTTAACTACGTTATCTTCTGAGGGAATTATTACCCACCTTTCTTTTTAACAAGGTCACTATACCTTCACTATATTGACATACTCTTATACACCTGTCAGTCCCATTGTGTGGACCCGACTATTATCAAATGATTACAGTTCATCTAACTTGACCTTCTGAAGTCTTGTTTTATGTGACATTGTTGTCCTTGTATGGATACTTGTTATTATCATGTTATGCTTGTTACAGCTTTACAAAAATGAATTGCATGTATTCGACAAAATAGTTGGTGTGGCCCAGTAGCCGATGGGCTGCACGTTTTCCATACCAGCGTTGTTTGCTGAGCCCCTTTGGGGGCACCCCCACTTTTCAGGTACTTGAAGTTGCAGAGATTACCACACCGAGTGTAGGTGGGGTAGATCAAGCTATGGGAGTTTATTACTAGTTATTTGTTTTACTTAATTATTGTACCTTTGAGTTTGATTCCTAGTATCTCGGGTTGTATTCGTATTCAGACCGTGACTTTTGAGATTTGTATTTGGAGTTAGCCTGGTTAGTCACAAGGGTGGCTAACGGCATTGTAATACCGCTCGGTTATTGTAATTTATTCCGCTGCAGTTTAAGTTTATTTGGGAGCGATCGTCATTCAGGTTATTAGATTTCGGGTTGGGGTGTTACATTAAGGGGGTGGCCGATTTTCTTGCCAATCCACCTCCTTACGTTTCACTACTATTCACTATTCTTGTCTTATTGTCATAATTAACAAGGCCACTTGTCCTCTTCATTTATTGTGGCCGGTTGCAAGTGGATGGCTAGGATTAGAGTTCAGCTAGATGGCTATCATCTAAGGGCTTGTTAAGGATAAGCCTTATCATTATAATCATTACCCTTAATTAATGAAAGTAAAATTAATCTCATTTAAGAGACCACTCACGCCTTTATAAGAAGAAGATAGGATCAAGTTTCCTTGCTACTCTTTACATACACACACGCCACCAGGAGTCTATAGGGGTTGGTAGAGGATAAAAACACCATTAGAGAAGGAGAATTCAAGCTAAAAAAATCAAGAAAAACAAGGTTTCAAGGAGGGGAAATTAGCTGGTGATCTTGGGCGAATTGTTTGGTGGAGGAACTTGACTCAACTAGATAAGGAACAATTAAGGACGTGGTTAGAATGGCAAGAAGAGCCCATGTATCAACTATGCACACCAATTCTTTCCTTAAACCCTGTTTTTGGCTTTAACTTCTTGTTATTGTTTCATTACAATCCCTACCTTATTTTGAGCTAAATTTTGACCGTGTCCTTATCTTGATAATACTAGGTTATGCTATAACAATTAGGCGAAAATAATCTTGGGAAGTAGGATAAATTCTAGGAGACTTTAAGAGAGGAAAATGTGTTTTAAGACCCCTAGAGTGATTTCGATGAGATTTCCTTGGTTTTGGTGGGTTATTATACCTATATGAACTTATAATAATTGATTATAGGTGGTGGGAGTTCGTGGTTAGGTATAAAAATGCTAGGTAAAGGTGGTAGGGTTTAAAAGGTGCTTTAAGCCTTGAGACTTGGTTAAATAGGTAACCGAATTTATTTGGCTTTGAAATTTTGGGAGTAATCTTTTTTCTAGGCATGTGGCTTATGTTCGGAAAATCAAAGAAAATTATAATTGGGAAGGTAGTCAAACCCTAGTCAACCCTTAAGACCTAAAGATGTGCTTTAAGGCTTTTATGCTTGAACTTGGGATTTGTGTATGACTTTAAAAGGTTTAATTGGTGATAATAAATTAATTTGGTTATGTTTTGATGATTTAGAGATGTTTTGACCCTTGGTTCTAAGTGGGTTGAATTTCATTAAATATTGTGTTTAATGGTGCCTTATGAATACTTTGATGTTATGAATTATCTGAGGTTGTTATGATGGTTTGATATTGCTTATGGTGGTGGCTTGGTTCTGATAATTTGTTATTTAAGGCTATGGTTAGCCTGGGCTATGGTTAGCCCCATTACTTATTCTAAATCATTATTGATTTATCAGTCGGGTTTTGTACACTTCTGTCCCATGAAAAGAAGCGACCTATAATCTAATATATGGTTTACATTAGGGGGTGTGCACACTTAAGGTTTATATGGTAATGAGGTGATGATGAGTGTACCTAGTTATTGGGATTTGTCCTTTGTGGTTATTCTGGAACTTGTAACTTACAGGTATGACAGTGATGCTGGAAAGGTAGTTAGGTGTGATGTATCTTAATGTTTATGCTTTCTTGTGATTGATGTGTGTGCATGTAATAATGGCTCAAAGAGTTTTTAAGAGAAAATGAATTTTACAGGGTGTGGTAGCTGTTACTCAGTTTCGCCGACTTTACCTACAACCCCTTTGTGCTTGTATGGATTTCTGGTTGCAGGATGATTTCTTTGGGGAGCTGATATGGTATGAAGATACCATGTATGATACACTCTATGTGCTTGCTTATTATACCCGTAGTAAGGAGCTTTCGCCTGGAGTTACTAGGATTATGTACGAGGAATGGATCCAGACAACCCAAGGCTTTAGACATGCTGAGTATGGGGGTAACCAGATCACTACACATCTAGCTGACAGTTTTGTAGAATATACATGAGAGAATTAGGAGGAGAGATACAGTTTCACTCTTTTGTCACCCCTTTATATTTTGGTTGTAATATAGACACTAGAGCTAACATAGAGTTAGCAAGGGAAGGGGTTGGTCTGTAAGGTGTAAGGGAATGTAACTTGGTAGTAGTATTTTGTTGTATGTAAAGGAGGTAGAAATGGTGGTAGGTTGTGATAGAAGATAGCAATGAAGATCAGCCTGAGCATCTGCTGTAGGTGGCAGATGTGGCGGTAACTCTCCTGGTTATGTTTTGTAATCTTCCGCTGATGTAAACTTTTAAGCAGGATATAAACACAAGTACGTTTGTGTTTTTATTGGAGTAATATTGGGATCAGCCCACATAGCCCATTCATTTAATTTAGCATTTATTCATAGTTTTGGCTTTAAGAGAATTTGTGTAAATCTTTATCTTTTGCACAAATCTAGCAAAGATATTACTTGCTTGTTTTCAGTATAAGTATGATAGGTTGTAAACATCTGATTAACTTCAATACAATTCTTCTACAATAAACTCTATTATCCATCCTTACATATGAAAGTCTACGTTACACATTATACAAAACCCTAAATTCTATTATGGTGTCTAGAGCACAGGAAGGTTGAGTTTTGTCTCGGTATCCATGGTGGATGATGCTGCTGCCAAAGGGAAGAAGGATTTGAATGCGTCTTCTTCGTCTGGGGTGTCTCAGATAGACATCAATGATCCGATTTATGTGCACGCTACAGAGAATCCCGGAGTCTCAAAGTTTACAGGCACCGGGTTTCTTGGCTGGAAGTTCGACATGGTGATAGCCTTAAAAACCAAGAACAAGTACGGTTTCGTCACAGACAGAATCAAAAAGCCGGATGAGACAGATGAAATAAGATACTCAACTTGGGAGAGGGCTAACACACTTGTTGTTTCATGGATTAAGAACTCTCTAGGAGGGGATGTTCTTCAAAGCGTCAGATTCGTTGATGATCCCAAAGAGATTTGGGACTCCCTTTGCGCCCGTTACCAGCACAGCAATTTGGCAGTCATTCATGTCTTAAAGCGCAACCTAGGGGAGGTCAAGCAAGGTGATGAAACGGTGGTTGGGTACTTTAATAAAGTAAAGAAGGTTTGGGGTGAGCTTGAACAGGCAAAGCCAGCCCAACAATGCACTTGCAATAAGTGTAGTTGCGGTATAAACAAGTCTATCAAGAAAGCAGCAGATGAAGATAAGTTAGTTCATTTTCTTAGGGATTAAATGAGAACTACTTATCTATTTGGGGTCAAATTCTGGCGATGCAAGATTCACCAAGCCTGGAAAAAGCCTTTTCTCTTGTCGTGCAGGAAGAAGAACAGAGGCGTGGTAAAACTTCACTCAAAGAAGATGCATTGTCCTTTTATTCTTACAAACCTACGCAGACAGAAAACTCAAAAGGCCCCAAATTTGATCCGGACAGAAAAAAAAACTCGTTTGCAGCTATTGTAAAAAGAGTGGGCATAGTTCTGATAATTGTTTTCAGAAACTTAGATGCAACCACTGCAAGAGGAATGGCCACACCGAGAGTGATTGTTACCACATCCATGGGAGGGACAATGTGCTGGCTCGAAAGAAGAAGAGCTACGCTCATGGTGTGCAAACAGAAGAACAATCAGAGCAGTCAAGTTCAGACGGTGGTTTGACAGCTAAACAGATTCAACAAATAACTGAGCTGATTCGCAACGCTAATACCGCGACAAAGGCAGAAGATTTGAGTTATAGTAACTTCTTAGGTAACCCTAATTTTTGTCTTACTAGTTCACGCAATTTATTCGAAGGTAAATGGATATTGGATTCAGGCTCAATAGATCATATTACTGGAATTAAGCCTTACCTTGCGAATTTGAGAAGTTTGCGGACTGTAAAGACGATTGTCTTACCAGATGGTCGAATCCATAATGTAAGTCTGGTAGGGGATGCAAAAATCGGTGAGAAACTGTGGTTGAGAGGGGTATTATTTGTACCGGATTTCAGATTTAATTTGGTTTCTGTCAAACGCTTGTCCGCCGATTGTTCTTGTGCCCTAATTTTCGATGTCGACAAATGCTGCATTCAGGACCGCTTGACAGGGACGATTGAGAGGCTTGCTCACAGTTCAGGCGGGCTGTACGTACTGGACTCCGTTGCAGGGATGGTGGATCCAGATTTGGGCCTTGCGAGAATAGAAGAAGACGTGGGTGTAGGTAGTAGTTTGGGCTCAGACCTTATTTGTAATAATGCGGCCGATACCGGAGTGGGCCAGAAACCTTTTATTAGTTCTAAGGCAAGAGACATACATGTTAAGCTTGGACATGTTCCTTTTAAAAAGCTTGTTGCTATGGGTTTAATAAAGCATTCATATTTTCATTATGACTATGCTTGTGATGTGTGTTACAAAAGCAGAGCTCAGCGGTTACCCTTTAGTGACTCGTTCATAAAACTAAAAGGGCTTTCGAAATGATACATGTTGATATATGGGGCCCCTTCAAAGTTGAAACTTATAATGGTTTTAAGCATTTTGTTTGTTGTTGATGATTACACGAGAACCACGTGGGTCCATCTTATACAACAAAAGAGTGAAGCTTGGGCAGCGGTTGTCAATTTTCTTAGCATGGTAGAACGACAGTTTGAGACTACGGTTAAGGTAGTTCGATCATATAATGCTAAGGAACTGGGAAGTTCTAATGAAGGGAAACTTTTCTTTTCCTCGAAGGGGATAGTACATCAGACCACATGTGCACATACGCCCCAACAGAATGCAGTTGTTGAAAGGAAACACATGTATCTTCTTGAAACTGCCAGAGCTTTGTATTTTCAGTCTCACGTGCCGCTGAGATTTTGGGGAGAGTGCATTTTGCATGCTACATATTTGCTTAACCGACTTCCTACCAAAGTATTAGGGGGAATGACTCCGTTTGAAAGTTTGTATGGGCACAAGGTATTGTATGATACGATTAAGCCGTTTGGATGTTTGTGCTACAAAACTATCATTCATGGTAGTGAAGGCAAGTTTGGTCCCAGGGGGAAAGCATGCGTTTATCTTGGAGAAGATCCAAGAAAAAAGGGGCACAAGGTTTTGGACTTGGAGACTCAAGCTGTTGAGGTTTGCAGGGACATAAAATTTCATGTGAGTGTTTTCCTTATACGAGCAGTACTGATAATTGTGATCTTGTTCGTTCATCCGATCAGCATCATACTCATGCAGACGTGTATCATGCTATTCTGGCTGACGAAGGTATAACGGAGCCTGCTTCACATGATGAATTGAATCCTACAGCTGACGAGCCTGTTGTTCAAACTATTTCATCCCGATGACCAGGGAGAGTGAGCCACAAGCCAAGTTATTTAAGTGACTATGTTTGTAACTCTGTGTTCCAAGAAGTATTGGATGAACGAGTTTATAGAGATAGTGGTGCTTCAGATAATTTTATTGGTGGTTGTGATAGTCTCACAGGTATCAAACCTACCACCTGTATAGCCTTGCTCTCCAGCACACGGGTTGATTCGTCCTTTGACATGAAAGAGCCTCACACCTACAAAGAAGCCTCACAACGTTCACATTGGCGGAAGTCCATGACAGAAGAACTTCAAGCTCTCAAGAAAAATGATACATGGGATGTTGTCACTTTACCACGTGGAAAGAAAGTGATCGGTTGCAAATGGGTTTATAATATCAAGTTGAAATCTAATGGAACTTTAGAAAGGTATAAGACACGTTTGGTTGCGAAGGGGTTCACACAGCGTCATGGTCTGGATTATAATGAGACTTTCTCCGGTTGTCAAGCTCACAACAATACGTGCACTCGTTGTTGTGGCTTTGAACAAAGGGTGGTTTATTAATCAGCTTGATGTGAACAATGCCTTTTTACATGGTAATCTTGATGAAGAAGTCTTTATGAGAATTCCTGATGGTCTTGAAGTTGATGGAAATAATAAGGCTTGTCTCCTTAAGAAGTTTGTATGGTCTTAAGCAGGCTTCGAGGCAATGGTTCTCCAAACTCTCGAGTTTCTTGCAGACTTTGGATTTCACACAGTCTAAAAATGATTACTCTTTGTTTTTCAAAGATGTGGAAGGGGGACGGATATTCATGGCAGTTTATGTGGATGATATCCTTCTCGTAGGACCTCGGCAGGAGGAACTTGACAAAATCAAGGCTGCGCTTGATTTGAATTTCAAAATTAAAGACTTGGGATCTCTTCACTATTTCTTGGGAATTGAAATTGTTCCAACGAAAGGAGGTTATATTTTATCTCAACGGAAGTATTGCATAGATCTTATTGAAGAGTTTGGTTGTCAAAATAAAAGGGTTACACAAGGACCCATGATTATGGGGAAGTCTTTGTTGGCTGATGAAGGCGATCCACTTCGTGATCCTACTGTCTATAGAAGACTAGTGGGAAAGTTGAACTACTTGTCTAATACTCGACCAGACATTAGTTTTACAGTTCAGACTTTGAGTCAGTTTATGCAGAAACCAACTACTGTTCACATGGAGGCCGCCCTGCATGCGCTTTGTTATGTCAAATGTACTATCAACTATGGGATAGTCCTAACTGATAGTAATAGCAAGGAATTGACTCTCACGACCTATTGTGACTCCGATTGGGCCGCTTGCCCTAATACCAGGAAGTCAGTATCTGGATATTATATATTCTTAGGCCAGAGTCCGATTTCGTGGAAGACTAAGAAACAAGGCTCTGTTTCACTCTCGAGTGCGGAAGCAAAATATAGATCTCTTCGGCGAGTCACGACAGAGTTAACCTGGTTAACTCGCATTTTATCAGAACTTTGTGTTGACAACATAAAACCAATACCGGTCAAGTGTGACAACCAGTCTGCCATACATATTGCTCGCAACCCGGTTTTCCACGAACACACCAAGCACATTGAGATTGATTGCCATTTCGTGCGTGAGAAGATCCAGCAAGGGCTAGTTGACATAGTCTACACACATACTTCCACGCAGTTGGCTGACATGCTAATAAAGGTTCTCCCTGGTACGCGGTATAAAGAATAACTTCAACACATGGGAATGCGCGACAGTTAGCCTTCAAGCCTTGGTAAACTTGTTTACCTACGGCTTGCGGGGGGTATTGGAGTAATATTGGGCTCAGCCCACATAGCCCATTCATTTAATTTAGCATTTATTCATAGTTTTGGCTTTAAGAGAATCTGTGTAAATCTTTATCTTTTGCACAAATCTAGCAAAGATATTACTTGCTTGTTTTCAGTATAAGTATGATAGGTTGTAAACATCTGATTAACATCAATAAAATTCTTCTACAATAAACTCTATTAGCCGTCCTTACATATGAAAGTCTACATTACACATTATACAAAACCCTAAATTCTATTAGTTTTGGAAAAAAAAATGGTGGTGGTTTTAGGTCCTGGAAACTGGGGTGTTACACGGGGTTTGCTCCAACAGACCTTCATATCGTCAAAATCAAGATTCATGCAAGAATATACATCAAATTAAATTATAAAAGTGATATTTGTTAAATTTTTTGGCTATGATTGATTGGTAGATATATGGATCTAATTTATCTTATGCTCCTGAGCTCCTCACACTTTTTTTCCGAAAAGAGAACCCGGCGATGGGGTCACGGTATAAGGTGGAGATTGTCCACTTGTCAACAAGGGATTGGGGAAAAACATTAAGAAAAGAAAAAGATAAAAAAATTGTAAGCACGTTCACGGGAAATTTTTTGGGGGGTTGAATATGATCTTTCTTATAAGGGGGGAGAAACAAATATTTTTTTCAAAATGTTATAACTTATAAAATATAAGTACAAAAATAAAAAATATTGTACCATTGTTTATCATAATTTGTGCTCTTCAAATATATTTTTAGAATGAGTATATTACGTATTTTTAATGTGAATCTTATTCATTAACAAAATGAATCTTTTTTAATAATAAAATGAACCTTATTCATTAACAAAATGAATCTTCTTTAAGATTTACTTTTCAATAAATGTGAGATTCATATCGTTCTCGCATAAGTTTGTGGTAAGCTTCACTTTTCTTAAATATTTGATTCACTTCTTTAAAACAAAATATTCACTTCTCTTAAACAAAAGATTCATATTATTCTCTTATAAGTTTGTGGTAAAGATTCATTTTTTAAACATAAGATTCACTTTTCTTAAATGTTTGATTCATTTTTCTTAAATATTTGATTCACTTTTCAATAAATAAAAGACACATATTGTTCTCGCATAAGTTAGTGGTAAGATTCACTTTTCTTAAAACAAAGATTCATATTGTTCTCGCATAAGATTCACTTTTCTTAAAACAAAGATTCATATTGTTCTCGCATAAGATTCACTTTTAAAAAAATAAAGGATTCACATTGGTTAATGAGAAAGGTTCACTTTTCTTAAACATAAGATTCACTTTTATTAAACGAAAGATTCACTTTTATTAAACGAAAGATTCACTTTTTAAACAATAGATTCAATTTTTGACAAACTTTGATTTAATTTTCTTAAACCTCTTATTCACTTTAGTTAAACAATCTCTCCCTATGAAATTCTCTTATAGCAGAATTTTTTTACTTTTATTACACTAGATTCATTTTACTTAAACATAAGATTCACTTATATAACACTACTGATTCATTTTAGGTAAACAAAAGATTCACTTTTGTAACACATCACAATGTAAAACATAAATTTTAAGTTTACCAAAATATATCCATGATGCATGTTATTTTGAAGAGCATGAATTATGATGAACAATGCTATAATTTTTTTTTGCACTTACATTTTGTGAGTTATAACATTTTTATTTTTTTTATTTTTTGAACTCACCCAATCAGCATGTGACACATGGCACAAAAGGTGGGTGAGTGATATTAATTTTTCTCCTCATGCGCGTACAAGATTGCTTTGTGCTGCATTGTTTTTTTTCAAATTTTTTCTATATTACTACTACTCCAATAACAACATGACATGTGGCAGATGCCACCTTCTAATATGGCGTGAGCGCCAGGTACAAATTTGCGTTTTTTTTACAAAAGAAAGAAGAACACAAAAAGAGAGAGATGTGTTATGGGTTTTAGCTTCTTGTCAAGAGAGAAGTGTGTTATGGATTTTAGCTTCTCGTCAAGAGAGAGGTGTGTTATGGGTTTTAGCTTCTCATCAAGAGAGATGTGTGTTATGGGTTTTAGCTTCTCGTTTGTGCCTCTAAATACCTGAGTGTCTTGATAAGATGAAGTATTACATGCATTATCTATATGCTAGAGTATGATCCTTTGATAAACCTATTGGATTCTTTATTGTCATAAAATAGACATAAATACTATAAAACCGTATAATATTAGCTCTGTAGCTCCCTTAATCTAATTTGAATAGTCTTTACAACCCAAAACTGTAAAACTAATGGGTACAATAAATTCTTGTAACTATATGCAATCCAAGAATTAATATTGTAATATGTAAGATTAACATCTCTTTATGAGAGAATTTATCATGTGGGTCACTGAACAATTACCCACATTTTAAATATATGTATTCATATACAATTTACGTGTATTTGTATATTGAATATAAGTTTTTATAAAATATTCACTCAGATCACATGACTTTTGATTAAAAAAAACCTTCAAAGAAATTCAATACAAAGAATATCGTAAGATAAAGGCTTCGTTTGGACATGGTTTTTTTGTGGTATATATGTGGCATATCCTGAGTTAGTATTTTTGCCAAATATACCAAACAACCTCACTGTCAAACAACAATTTTCAAAACAGCCACAAATATACCAGCACAAAACAACCACAAACAACCAGCAGTTTATGCTGCAAAGAGAATAAATACTGTAACTTTGTAAAATTACCGTAATGAAGAGAATGAATATCATGCATATTATTGTTTACAAGTTAAGGTTGCGAAATTGTAGCGATTGATATGAATAAATTAACTAATTTTAAAAAATTCACTTATTATTTGTTTTTATAAAAATGTTATTAAGTAGTAGTTTTTACAAATTATTTACCAACACCACATTGTAATGGTAGTATTTCTTTTTATTAAAAATAAAATTCAAAAACCTGAATATTTAATTATACGTACATATAGTAATATATAGGTGTTATAAATAGATTTATTTTATAGTGGACTCCACATCTGTAATTAGGGTTTCCCCATGTACTCTCTATAAATAGCGGTCTTGTATACTCATATCGTAATAAAAAGATCAGTTGCCCCCTATCTCCCGTCTCTCTGCAATCTCTTTTCCTCTCATTTATAACACGTTATCAGCACGCTCTTACCACTCACTATTGTTCCACTCTTTCTTCTACTGAATTGCGAAGAAGGAAAAAGCTTTGCGCCAATCATTCTCTCACACACCCTATTGAAGAAGCAAATTCTGGGGAACGAGGAAAATATTCGCCCCGCAAATCACCGGAATATTACTCTCGCACACCAGATTCATCTCTAGAATGATGCCCTCGCGCACCAGATTTGAAGGAAGGCTAAAAAAAAATAGATCTTGAGAAGAAAAACAATTCACTGGAATGTTGCTCTCGCGTACCAGATTTTATTACTGGATGTGCTCTCTCACACCAGATTTGAAGGAGGGCTAAAAAAAAGTTAGGTACAACAAAAAAAATATAGGAAAGGAAAACGGGAGAACCAAAGCAGTTATGGGATTTCTCATGTAAGATTGAGGCATCGCGCCAGATCTTGTTTTCGAGTCTTTAAATTTATCAATTTCGTATTTATTTATTTGTTAAATATAACGTGAGGCATTGTGCCTGAAAAAATAATCACGTTAGGCATCATGCCAGAAATAATAATCACGTGAGACATCGTGCCAGAATTTAATATCACGTGAGGCATTGTGCTAGATTTTGTTTATTGTTATTTTCTATTTTGTGTTGTTTAATTTATCCAGTTTCATTTTTATTTATTTGTTAAGAATCATGTGAGGCATCGTGCCAGAATTCAATATCACATGAAAGGCACCGTGCCAGATCTTGTTTCATGTTAATTATTTTATTTATTGTGTCATTTTCTTTATCCATTTTCACTTATTTATTTATTTATTTATTTAATTATAAATATCACGTGAGGCATTGTGCCCGATATTCGTATCACGTAAGGCATCGTGCCTGATATAAATTTTCATTTAAGGCATTGTGCCAGATATAAATATCATTTGAGGCATTGTGCCAGATTTTATTTATTGCACTACCTTTATTATGTGTTATATGATTTATTTTGTTGCGATATATAATATACTTCATTATTTTATGATTGCTATTTATAATGTTTACCCCAATATATACGGTATTGTGCTTGATAAAATTAATTTTAATATTATTTGAAGAAATAACGGCATTGCGCCTGAAAGTTTTTTTATTTTGATATATTATAAACAATATCCAATATTGCCGAACTTGAGCTTACCGCATTGGACATCACTAAGAAGGGCATCGCGCCTGAAATTCTGACATCAATATACTAAGAAGGGCACCGAGCCTGAAATTTTGACATCAATATGCTAAAAGGGGCATTATGCCTGAAAGTTTAGTTGCCTATGTTATAAAAAGGCATCACACTTGAAAGTGTTAATATGATCAATATAAAGAGCGGTGCCAGCTTTTTAAAAATTACGTTTATACAGTATGAGCAAAGAAATTGGCATTGTGCCGGAAACTTTTGAACTTAATATGATATGGTATTGCATTGAGCTAGATTATGACAATATTTTGAAAAATAAATATATTGATCATATCATTGATCTAAAAAATGGTATAACACTGGCGAATTCATCCGAAGTATCTATTTTTATGTATAAGATGAACGTTATTTGACGATTCGTGAAAAACAATGATGGTATTGCACAGGAGAAATTTGTGAAAATCGTTTGAAGTAATTCTTGGAAAACTACGCAAGTGATATACCATGATGATGAATATTCATATGTCAAGTTTGACCTCTATGATGATGGTATATGCATAATGTCATACAAATAATTCAGTTTGAATGTGATTTTACAAATGATTCTCAGTGAATCATAAGTTCATCTTCATTGAGATAGTGCTAAATCACAAAATGAGTGACTTTGGTGAATCACCCAAATATTGTTCATCTATTAAAGAAAACACTTGGCATGACAAATATCGAATGGTTCTTGTTGGATCATTTTTATTCCATGTTTTTCATGAATAGTCAAAAGTCATGACCAGATTGTGAGAGATGATGAGCAGTTATTGACATCACATAAAGTATAATAATTATCATGGTTGGATGTTATTATGATTATAAGACTTTCAAGGTCTTTGTGGACATAACTCGACTTATTTCAAAGCTAGCCCAAACATTGAAGCTATGCAGATTTTTTAATAAGAAGTTATGTTGAGGATGACAAATTTAAATTTCTAAATATTATTCTATGTTTTTATATATTCTATATTATTATTGTCCATTGTTTATAATATATACGTATGTTCATTTACATTTATGAGATTTATTCATTTTAAACAATTTGTACACCCTAAAAGGGGTCATGAAAGACATATGTCCGGGAAGGCGTATGTTCTGAATGAGATTTATCCATTTACAAAGAATTTGTACACCTTAAAGGGGTCGTGAAAAGCATATGTCCGGGAAGGCGTATGTCTTGAGAAACATGATTAAAGACATTACAACTATAAATAATATTTCTTGATCGAGTCAAGAATTAACACTTGCTTGGGATGTAGTACAGTTGTAGCTCGCTACCCTTTCTAAAGGATTATAGTTGACCCATAAGCATGTGTCTTGATGACAAGGCATTAGTCTCATGTGTGAGAATGATTTTCCATGATTCAAAAAAAAATCATAAGATAAGGGTCAATAAGCTCTAAAAGAGCAGCTACAATACCACATATAGAATGAAATTTTTGTACTGAGAAAGCTTTGTAAATAACAAGTTTTCTCAAAAAAAAAGTGGTACTGATATACCTGAGGCGGATATCACGTTAAGGCTACAAATAAGAGAATATCAATGTATATTCTGGAAACGATATAAGTCATTATTGTAGCTTCTTGTTTTCTCCTTGATTTGTATCACATGTGTGTTGGTACAATGGAGAACTTGAGATATAATATAAAGAAAACAATAAGTTTTTCATTGTTCCTTTTGGCATGACTGGTTAGACCATCCCAGTTCAAAAACGATGCAAATTGATATCCACTGTATGTGTGGACACTTTTTGAGGATTAAGAATACTTGCTTCAGCCGAGATTAGCTCTTGTTCTAACCTTAAAACACTGAGAATAAGCCATAGGAATTGATGAGCCACGAAATCTAAGTGTAGGTAGTGAAGAGATGAAGAAAAAGAGCTAAAAATGACCTTAAAACCTTACCTTAAGAGCTTAGGAGTTAGATCTGCCTTCCATGCTCAAGAACAAGGCTTGAGAGGTTCTAGGAAGGGAGGGAGCTCGGCTGGAATGGCTGGAATCAGACAAGAGCAAGTGAATGATTGGAAAAGAGCTTGAATTATTGAAAAAGGTAAGTTTTTTCAAAAGTAAATGGTATTAGGTAGCTTTATTGTCAATCAATGTTTGTGAGCTGTCTTCCCACCTCCTTGTCAGCCGATTTCCATGGGGTCAAATGGGTCATTAATTGACCATTGACCAAACTTGGTCAATTTGACTCAAACGGGCCCCCTTGTGGGGTTTTATTAATATTTTAATATTAAATTTGTAAAAATTTGTAAATTTCTGGAATTAAATTCCTAATATGATATAATGTGATAATATCATATTTAAAGGTAATTATAACCTTTAAGCCCATTAAAACCCAATTTAGAAGGCAATCTCACAAAAACGTGCTTTAAGGAATTTTAGTGCACATTTTGAGTCGCAGGGTGTTTCTGAGCTCTGTTTTCTTTGAGAACAGTTTTTTTGTGTTCCTTACATGATATTTGATCATGGTATCCAATTTTATATCATTTAGAGGTCATTAGACCTTTAAGGTATTCTTAGAGCACATTTTTGCCCTACTTGACCTTGAAGCATGTAAATGCCTGTTCTTTGTGTTGGAGTGTTGTCCAACAATTGTAATATGTTTAGTAATGTGTTAATAAGCTTAGGACAAATTTTTAGGTCCTAAGTAGTTCATTTGGGTATTTATTTACCCTAAACAGTCAAGGGTGCAAAGTCTTGCTTTGTGTTGACCACTGTTGTTCTCAGTTGACTTTTAAGGCACGTTTAGGCCTTAGTCAATGTGATTAGATGTTTAATCCATCTTAGATCATTATTAGATCATTTAATTAAGTTTTTAAGGTTAGGGGTATTTCAGTCTACCCCCCTTAAAAAGGCTTCGTCCCGAAGTCCTTACTCATCAATAGTTCACCTAAGGAATCCAGTTCCACTAAGTAATCACAGACAGATCATCACTAGGGAGTACATCCCACTACGTTCTGATCTAGTCTATATGTATTACATTTGATACAGCAATAATCTCATTCCATATAGTCAATAATCATGACACATTCATTGATAAACAACACTAAACAAGGTGCACATCATTCATCACAAAGTACTCACTACATATAATATTCACCAGGTGCAAAACTCATCATACACAGCACTAGACAAGGTGCAAAACTCATATACACAGCACTAGACAAGGTGCAAAACTCAATCATACACACTAGACAAGGTGCAAAACTCACAGAAGTACTCATAGGTGTCTCACAAGGGGTACTCCACGCACCCCTATCCATATGCAAGTATCTCGCGAGGATACCTCTACACCACTCCGCGTGTATGTGTATGCATATCTTTAACGGTGGCAATTCATAGGGAAGCAGTCATGAAGACCAGGACTTGACGATCCCCAACCCCATGCTAACCAACGTCTACTACCCGTGGACACACCGGTTTAATAACGAAGGACACTGCGGTCCACGGCTCCTCGGATAGTAACACCTAATTTCCTTAATCACCCACAGACACACCGGTCTAATGACAAAGGGCTCTGCGGTCCACGGCTCTCTGGGTGATGTCACTCGCAGACACACCGGCCTCATGACGAAGGACTCCACGGTCCACGGCTCTTCGAGTGACGCCCTAAATTCCAATTTCTATTCATATCTGTGTCCACTTGTAGGAAGTTTCGAGAGTCATTCAACCCCGACGTGGTCAGCGTCAGTGTTGAACTATCTCTCACCTCAATTTGTGTTCGGTTTCGCTTGATCGGACCAGGATCAAGTTCAACTTCCCACGTCAATTTCAATCAATCAATTGTTTATTCACTTCTAATCTTGTTTCCTCTTGATATTTACCACCTTGTGTTCCATAGTTAACTAGTGTAATTAATCTAGTCATTGGCATATAGGATCATGTATCCTAACCATGTACCAAGTTCCCTCGACTTATATTATTCATACTACTCCTAGAGTATTTTCTTTCACTAGGTTACACATCGGTCTCATGCCGATTCACTCATCGCATTTCAACAATCGGTTTCATACCGAGTCACAAATCACATAGTACGGAGTTTTTCTACTCCTTCTATCCGAAATCTCTCAACAGAGCTACAGATAGTCCTACTTGAATTCTCACATCCGAGTTAACAAGTTAGGCGTTATGTGTTTGTTTCGCAATGTTTGCGTAAATAATTGGAGAATAGGGTAAGAAACTCTACTGTACTCCCTTTCCTATTCGCCACAACTAATGCGAACTAAAATATATTCATGTTCATACACATAATACATCACAATATTACCTCAAGTAATATAACACAATCATAATACTTGTACTCTACGTACAATAATAGTTTGTAGCATGTGTACCATGCGCTACGTACTCCTACGTACGGTATATTTAAGGCGTGCGAAATCGCTCTACCCCCCTTAAAAATGATTACGCCCACGTAATCTACGAATATATATCATCTTGAAGTAACAAGTTCAAGATGTTCCATTCTAGTGGATTTATTCGTGCACTAATGTGCTACATATTTCATTACTCCTTTTTCTAGGGTCGGGCTTTAGCCCCTCTGGCTATACAGCTTACCTCGGTCAGGTGTATGTATATTCATATATGGTTTGATCGGGAGGTGTAAACACATCATTTGCTTTCCCCAAACCTGCTAGGTATGTCAAACCTATGCAATATGGGCCCACTCGCTCCGCAAGCAGTATGCCCAACTACTTTATGGTTAGTTTACCTCTTTTGGTAGTAGTTTCATGTCGGTTTTAACTCCACGTGACGGTGTTTTCTACACGTCTTCCATAATTATGGGAATGGAGTAAATTATTTCCACTGCGTGGTATTGTTTGTCACACACGCTTATTTTCAATTAGCTATTTTATTTATTCCTCCAGTATTCTATACATGTTCATGGTATATTACCAAGGGTTCATGTCACCCTACTGAACTAACCTTCAGTGTAAGGGTTGTCGAGCCATGCTCTAGCACTTAGTGCTTGTAGTAGTTTCCCTAAAATGTCAAAACGAGTCTGATATGCGCAACTAACTGGCGCCTCATGACTCAAAGTTATTTCCCTCAGGAATGAGTTCATTCCTTCGGTACCTTGTAGGTCCTCTTTTGCTGGTGTGAACACGTATTCCTGGTGTGTTGGTATTTTTGTACCCACACTTATGGTTCATCCCCCTACTCGATTAGGGGAAATCTATTGGTTTATCTGATCTTTCATGTTCCGATTCATACTAACATAATTGGGTTAATAATTATTATAATGGTCGCTTGTTGCGCACCATGTACCAGTCGGTTAGACGGTTATCCGCTATTGCGGTTTGCATAGAGCATCTAATCTCCAGCTTAAGTATCTCTTGTAATGCTCGCTTTGCCCTTCGTCTGTTGTAAACATACGATACGACTGTGGGTTTTAGCTAGGCATTCGTTTTCTGTTCAGCCCTAATTGGTACTAACATACTAACGTTTTTATAGTTGAGCATGTGGTTATTATTGTTTAATGCGACATCATCGCGGCGCCCTTAGCGCAATATATAACTCTTTATGTGCCCCCTTTTTGGGTAGCATCTATTATCACAAAGGTTTCTCTAATATAACTTCCTTAGATACCACAATTCCTCTTCTCATTCATGGGTTCAACTTGTCATTACCATTAGATTGGCCTTAGTTTCCTCGTTTACTAAAATCCTTAAAATTTATGTTCTGACTCCTCCACTGTGGAGTTGCGACCTTATGTCACTTTATTATCAAGCTATCCTTGATTTTCCTAACCTTGTTAGTTTGACTGAGATCTCTCTCGTCATTACATGGTTTACCTAGTCAGGGTTCCATTCGCTGACTTAGACACAGAGTTGATTACCTCTTGGGTCCTTACACTACTCGTTTACATGCATGGGGTACCATATTGATACATTACTACTTACCCAACTAACTTAATATAGTTTGTCAGGCCCACAAGCTCCTAGGAGTGCGGTCGTCCCATGTCTCGTTTCGTGCACTCGTAGCGTCCGTACCCGGTGATTATCGTACTCTTAGTCTCGGTAATTTATGTTTGAGTAGCTATGCTGCCAATTCTTAACTTTTAATGTCAGAATGGCCCTAATATTAGGTTCTATGGTTTCCTTTATTAATGTATATTTTGCTTACCTTCTCCAAGATAGGTATTTGCGACTTATCGCCCTAATACTGGTTTCCACATGCTCGTCATCTGGTATCTGTGAGTGGGGATCAGTAACCATTTACTATTTCTCCGTTCACTCCTAGGCTGTTAACGCCTTCAGATATGAGTTTTAAGCTCTCAAACTCTACCCAATTTATTGGGTTACACTCTTTGGTGTATTCCAGACTCCATGATAAAGATTGACACCTTGTGTGCTCCCTTGTCTCATGGTAGTCCCTACCTAGCCTGACAATAATCAGTATTTGTGATTGGTCACTTTTGTTCTTCTAGTTTTGGGTCATTTTGATGGTACTAAGGGTATCCTTCCGTAGGCCTATGCCATACAATATTCAGGCTCAATGTTTATTCTGATAGTTAAATGATTGTTGGTCTTGCTATTAATTTAATTCTAGTTGGTTGTTATATTTTCTCCTAAGGTTATAATTGGATACCCACAACTTAGTGGGTTCCGTTCATTATCGCTCCTCATTGTGTAATCCTTACTCTTATTCAACTTGTATTCCCTCTATCCTTTTTGAGGTAACGGTATTTTCCGTCCTCAGGTAATCTCACTGTTTAGTCAATATCCACTGCCCTCCGTACGGGAGTCTAGCAGTATAATGGATTTACAACACCCCCGGTGTGTGTGGTGCGGGCATAACATCGGCCCCTTTATTGCACGTTTTCACCTGCCTAATCTTTTCTTACAACTTCAAAATAGTTTGCCATAACGGCACTTGTCTATTATTTTCATCTACTCTGTTGGATAGGTTTTATTTAAAGTCTTGGCTTGTTTAGCTCACATCCTGCCCTCTGGCAATGTTCAACGGTAGTGGTCCTCACCACAAGTGTCGTGCATTCCCTAAATATGGTTATGCTGGTCCTGGGGACTTGACACTCTCCACTGGTATTGATTGACGTTTTAATGTACATACCGGCTCTGGGTTTAGGCTTATAGGCACTAATCACCGTTATTCTCGTTTACTCCCCTTTCTATATTCAACTAAATGGTATATTCTTTTCAGGTTTAATGGTTAGACCGGCTAGGTCTTCCCGAGGTTTTATCGACCTCAAACCCAAGGGTTTCGTACCCCTGCCATTAAGAAGGCTATGTCCTGCTTTATTGCATACGGACTCACACAAAGTTTAGTGTTTATTGGTAACCGCCTGGACTACTACGTCCTTTAGGGATATTATCGTCGCTGCACTTGCAGTAGCAAGTGCGCAAGGCAGGTTGAAATTTAATATTTTGGTTAATGTGGCACTTGCAGTGGCAAGTGCGCCATGTAGACTGAGCCACCTGTACGGTGTGTCAGTGCAGTGCTATTCCCTAACTGGGTTTTTTTTTGTTCCTTTCAAAGAAGGTTTTTTTTTATATAAATCAATACAGTCTCACTCCCGCACCCGTCTCCACAAATTTATCGTGGTAGTAGGGTCTTACTCCCCTGTCGAGGCGTTGCATGATAGCAACTTAGCGAGTTCTTGTTCCTTCAGTTCTCAGGATCTCTCTCTATGCACGTCAGGCCATCATGAACCTTCAGTATTGCATGGATAGAGTTACTCGCTTCGGGTGAGACTTCTAAAAGATCATCCATTCCGTCTGTTACATATCTCATAAATCTTTTTATTACTTGTCGTTTCTACCTCTTTTCCCCCAAGCGCACAAATCAGTGCTTTCCTGGATGTAAGACAGGGTTGTCTTGCTTATAGCAAGCTAGCCCCATTAGTCCTACGGGAATTATCTCCTCAACCTTGGTTTAATATTTATCAGCTACTCGTATGGTAAACATCACGTTATTACCAGGACCCCCGGTCCTAAACATTACATCAAAACACAAAATCTTATTTTCTACACTTAACATAGTTCTCATAACATCCACATCGGGTCTTCCCGATCAGGAGAGTTATCTCCGTGGTGTTCCTCATTTCATTGTCTCACTAATTAGTACTCTAGGTACGGGCTGCGGCGGGTGGGGTACCATTGCAAATTTCCCGGGATATTCCCCCATCAAGTGCGAGCGGTTCATACCGTCTTCGCGTTACTTGGGGTTGCTGGTCCTTCACCGCCTTCCGCTGCTCCGCGTTCTTCCTTAGTACTATTACCCTGACCTCTTCCTGACATATGTCAAGAGGACGGGTTAGACCTTTACTTGGTCTAATACCGCAGTCTCGGTCTTTTAATATTGAAGTGCCTCTACGGCTATGGTGTGCAAGTCTTAAGCATTGCATCAACCCCGCAAGGTCACGTATCCTCACAACGTTTCCCGTATTCCCATAACCTATGCTCACTGTATAAATCCATCCTACTATCTCTTGTCATCAGAGCGGTACTCCGCTCTGATACCACTTTTGTAACACCCCTACTCTATTCGGCTCCTAATCAACTTAATTAACAATGTAATCGCAGCGGTAATCTCAACAATTGTACTACTGGTGTCACCGTTCTTACTCGCCCATACGAGTAATAACGTGCTTACTGATGTAATCTTAAATACGAAACATTTTCCCACAGTGACAACAAGAGATAGATCTAAACTTCCCAAACCAATATAAAATACATTCACAGTGAGCTTTCTAAGTATCCAAAACCTATACACGTTTCTAGGTTCGTATCAAAATGCAACAGTGCATGTTTAAATAACTGTAATCAAACTACCCAGCGCGTCACTCTCTTTGCCGACACCGGAAGCTGCATACCTGCAAAAATGTTTGTTTGTGGTATGGAATCAGCCCCTGCTGAGTATGTTACTACATGACTGTCATGCCCCCCCTCAGACCCTCTGTTAATTGGTCGAGAGCATGCAATTCATTTTCATGCAGGTAGTTTAATATAAAAAAAGCAACAACATTTATTGCAGTGAACTCAAAAAGTAAACAAGCCCCCGGCTCCACATCGCATCGTAATATACCACTGAAAGCGTTACAACCGCTGAGTACAGAGACTCCACTCCAACAAACACCTGAAAGTTCATAGTTGAGTACCTCGACTCACTCGACCAAACAATCCACAATAATCCACTCACGAGCACAGCGACTCGACTCATCCAGTTCACAACATAGATATAAGTACAATTATTCAATTAATCCAATTCACAACACACATATGAGTACAACGACTTATTTAATCAACACCACCAACATACCACACATAACCACAAAGCATAACCAATGAACAACAAGGCGAAACAACGAGAACTATAAACAAGTATGAATTCCCGTCTTTGGCATGCAAGCCCAAATAGTGTTCGCCTAATGTACGAACTAATATAGTCGTCCGTAATCGTTCAGTCACGCCTGATGACAACGCCTCGTTAGAACGACGTGTCTCTAAGTTACCCATCGCCTATGGCGGGTCACACACGGCAGTAGCCACTCCAGCGGTAGAGTCTCCGACCTACGAACCATCTGTAGTCCGTTGGAAATTTTATCCAGATACTTACGGATACCACACGGTAGCCTAGTATCGTTAGTGGATCACAGTTCACAACAAGAGCCACATCCTCTTGATAAACTGATCTATACCATCGCATTTGTTTTATTATTTTCCCTAACACAGCAGACTAAGGTCGTTAGTCCAATCCTGAGTATGTCGACTCGGGATCCAGTGTTAGATACGGGAGCGGCGTTAAAGAGGCCAATGCTCCGTATATAAGTCTCAGATAATATTTATATCTTATTATCTTAATGCTACAACGTTTTTCTTACGTTCCTTATATTACACATATAAGATAGCATCATTGCCGCTAGTTCGTTTTATAATATGTTCATATATACGAACTGTACTGTTATCGTGCAACAATAATAATACAGCATTAATATACAACTCAAGCATATTAATTCACACAAGCAGACATTCAATCTTAGCACAGATTTTCACACAATGTCTGAACTGAGGAAATCCTCAGAGACAATCAAGCCACATAAATAACATACCGTTCACCCTGATTGTATTACGGTGGAGTATGAATCAGCAAGATCCTATGCTCCTTGTGTCGTCTCTAACAGTCTAAACAATACATAACGCTGCTGATTAGCATCCCGTATAACAATCATAACTCTACGGTACCCCGTACCGTCACTAATACCTCCCGGTTAATCCCCCGTTATTAACTGTCAACGTTTGTCGGGTTTCCGGTCTAACTCGAGGTTTGGAAAAACGTTACATTACATGCGTAGTCTCGTATTGCACATTAATATATTCAATGTTGAACTTGTTATCGCATGTAGCTTAATGTACACTTGTACATCATGTAGTTTGTTTCTACATTGCATGTATAACTCTTTATCATGTATTATACATCCCACCTTAGTATTTATTTTTCTAAGGTTTGTTTTTCCAAGTTTAATGTAGTATAATTCGTGTATAGAAATACTTTGGACTATACAAATCCTTATTATTTCATGTATTCTCTTAACATTAGAATTCTATATCCAATGTTTGTAATTCTTTCCCTTTATCTTATATCATTTTAATTATGGTAATATATGGTTATTGAACCATATTATATTTTTCCACTCCATAACATATATTTATTTAAATACATGTTTTATAGGACTTATTTATTACATGGAAGTCTTTATAAATATATTCATTCCTTTTAATGAATACCTCTTATATTATAAATGTTATAACTCTTATAACATTAAAACCATATTATAAATTTCATTCAAAAATATTAATATTTCCGAACAGCACCTATGTTCCTTAATTATTTACAAAATCCACCACAATATTTATATAATGTTATATTATAGTTATATAACATATATTTTGACAACTAGGTCATTAAAACAATTATAACCTATAGTTATATATTGTTAATAAATACCAAACAACACTTAAAGCTCTCGGTATTAATTAATTCCCACCAAACTTCCATAATTTACAAATCAACCCCAAATTATATTTCCTTGTTACACTTATAGTATATACCTTATATCATAATCCTTATTCCTTAATATAATTATAACCCATGGTTATATTTTCTCGAAATAACCGAACAGACCCCATGGTCTATTTAAATTTAATTTCCACCACTTAACTTCTTATAATCACCAAATAACCCCATTTAATAACATATAGTTTCTAATATCACCAAAACTATATATTATACATATATCTTCATAAAACTTCCTATATAATTCCAAAAATTACCAAGCTATACCAAAAGGTTATAAATATCATTATTAACCTTATACTTTCTCTAAATCTCGGTTTTATCACATATGTTACCCATTTGTAACAATTTTATGAAATATCTTATATTATACTCATATAATTCATATAAACTCCAAATTTAACCAAATCAACTTCTAAAAATTCCTAATAACCCAAGGTTTGTACTAAACTCCATTTAGTACCCCAAGTTTTCGGAAATCACAATATCACCCCAAGACTTATAAATCTTTTACAATTTAATAACTATCTTATTATAAGGTAGTATTTTAATTCCTTAAATTCTCCAAACTTGGTCAAAGTCTCCTATATAGTCAACTTTGACTTCTAATACCAACTTGGACCCAAACCTTTCGGTAATTACAAAACTTCACCTATACTTTTCTATTTTTACAATTTTGACACAAAACTTTATAAAATGTTATAATTTTTATTAAATTCATTTAAGAACCCTAATTTCCTCTAAATTAAGCCCACGGCTTTATATTTTCCAGTAATTACGGTTTGGCCCCAAAATTAATTATATAAGCATAAACTTAACTAAATAAGCTTATAAACTTAAATTAAAATGGCCTAATGACATGGCCTTATTACAACCTTGAACTTGCAAAATAAATTACACTTTAAATGTCTCAAAATATAACATATACTCACGGCCTCACTTAAATTTAATTATTTTTCCACATAATGTCATAATTTGACCATTATGTTAATTAAATCCCTTAAATGACTAGCTTACTTTATCTTAGTCATTTTTTTCCATTTCTAGGTTAATATAACCCATATTTATAATTTCACTCTCGGCAATATTAATATATATGCTTAGAAATTATAAAAATCATAAGTTTAAGGTGTTTATACCTTGATTATTCCTTGTATGAGCTCGGTCTCTTGTAGGAAAATTCACCACATTATTTAGACATGTTTAATACACTAAAACAAGATATGGTTATACTCCAAGCTTGAGCTTAACCATAAGGAATAATTAATGTAAGATTTAAGGCAAAAATCACCTTAAAATGCAAGTGAAGTTCCATTGATTTTCGGCCTGTACCAAGCACACCTAATGGTGTTAAATTCACCATATCAACATAGGAAATAGCTAGACAACACCAAGCTGCTATGGTAATTGATTTTACCTTGGCAAAATGCCTTAAAGAAGAGTATTTCCTTTGGATTTCGGCCACCCTTGCTCCAAATGGTTAACCAACTGATTGAACATGTAAATATGAAGATTATGAGTGTATAAACTCACAAAAATCAGAAGGAAGAAACCGGATCAAGAGTAGAGAAGCTTAAGGTATGTTTTTACCTTAAAATGCAAATTTGAACAACCTTGGTCCATATACTTGCTTCAGCCGAGATTAGCTCTTGTTCTAACCTTAAACACTGAGAATAAGCCATAGGAATTGATGAGCCACGAAATCTAAGTGTAGGTAGTGAAGAGATGAAGAAAAAGAGCTAAAAATGACCTTAAAACCTTACCTTAAGAGCTTAGGAGTTAGATCTGCCTTCCATGCTCAAGAACAAGGCTTGAGAGGTTCTAGGAAGGAAGGGAGCTCAGCTGGAATGGCTGGAATCAGACAAGAGCAAGTGAATGATTGGAAAAGAGGTTGAATTATTGAAAAAGGTAAGTTTTTTTCAAAAGTAAATGGTATTAGGTAGCTTTATTGTCAATCAATGTTTGTGAGCTGTCTTCCCACCTCCTTTCCAGCCAATTTCCATGGGGTCAAATGGGTCATTAATTGACCATTGACCAAACTTGGTCAATTTGACTCAAACGGGCCCCCTTGTGGGGTTTTATTAATATTTTAATATTAAATTTGTAAAAATTTGTAAATTTCTGGAATTAAATTCCTAATATGATATAATGTGATAAAATATCATATCTAAAGGTAATTATAACCTTTAAGCCCATTAAAACCCAATTTAGAAGGCAATCTCACAAAAACGTGCTTTAAGGAATTTTAGTGCACATTTTGAGTCGCAGGGTGTTTCTGAGCTCTGTTTTCTTTGAGAACAGTTTTGTTGTGTTCCTTACATGATATTTGATCATGGTATCCAATTTTAATCATTTAGAGGTCATTAGACCTTTAAGGTATTCTTAGAGCACATTTTTGCCCTACTTGACCTTGAAGCATGTAAATGCCTGTTCTTTGTGTTGGAGTGTTGTCCAACAATTGTAATATGTTTATAATGTTAATAAGCTTAGGACAAATTTTTAGGTCCTAAGTAGTTCATTTGGGTATTTTTTACCCTAAACAGTCAAGGGTGCAAAGTCTTGCTTTGTGTTGACCACTGTTGTTCTCAGTTGACTTTTAAGGCACGTTTAGGCCTTAGTCAATGTGATTAGATGTTTAATCCATCTTGGATCATTATTAGATCATTTAATTAAGTTTTTAAGGTTAGGGGTATTTCAATATACCCCTAAGGTTTCAATTTTTTTACTAGATATTCCTTCGTTCAGATTTTGATATATTATATTTTGGGAAAATTACATACCCCACCTATGACGTTTGACAAAATTTCACAATCCACCCACGTGGTTTTAAAAATTACTTTCCCCACCCATGTGGTTTCTCCTGTTTTACATCCAGCAACTTTTCTAATTTTTGTTCAATTCAAAAGATGCTTAAACGTTGTCCAAAATTGATGAAACTTTACATGGATGATGCTAAAGTGATATACTTTGATCTTATGTCAAATCTGAAGTTTTTTAAGCTTAAATGTGACATGTGAGACCTAATGAACATGTCACATGTTTCATTGGGTCCATCGGGACACATTTAAGCTTAAAAAACTTCAGATTTGACATAAGATCAAAGTATATCACTTTAGCATCATCCATGTAAAGTTTCATCAATTTGGGACAACGTTTAAGCATCTTTTGAATTGAACCAACATTAAAAAAGTTGCTGGATGTAAAACGGGGGAAACCACATGGGTGGGGAAAGTAATTTTTGAAACCACGTGGGTGGAATGTGAAATTTCGCCAAAAGTCATGGGTGGGGCATGTAATTTTCCCTTATATTTTTCATATCCTAATTTACCCTCTCACCATATTGTGGAGGGTGATTTTTCGGTATGAGGGGGGTCTATCTAAATATGGTCTGACTGAGAAGTCTAGATCCTTGAAAATGCCATTCTATGGAGGGTGAAAACCCGTTATAATTGGCATCCCTCAAATACCTACTAAATCGTCCGTCTTTCCCAGAAAGCATATGGGAAGTATTAGTGAACACTACACCCGCTCTCAATGGGCTCCACGCGGACTTATGCCTCTATAAGGCGGAATTGACTAGAGTCACCACCTAATTTGACTTAAGGAACTAGGAAGGGAAGAGGAGGGTTCTAAGAACCGTTAGTTGACTCAGAGGTTGTTCCTTATGGATAGGACTTATCTGGTCATTTACAGAGATTCTATGTTGGGTTCGCACTAGGTTACACCCCTTAGAAGTGGCAATGACCACGACTTCGGATTGGTGCCCTAGGAAACCTCGGTCTCCAATTGTCGGGATTGCCTTCTTTCAAAACCTTTTTAGAGAGATTCAATTTAAAGCCAAAGGATAGGATTGAGGAGTGCTTATGGGTTAAAGCTCTAATGAAAGGATTGGATTGACTTGTTCAGAACTGTCTCTCTTAAAATTTTAAAACCGAAACTCATTTTTGTTGTAAAAGGGCGGATAATCCCGGGGGATTACCCTATGTACCCCCTCGAACACGACACTTAATTAATGGTAAGTGCCGAGGCTCGAAAGATGAGGCAATGTATTTATGTCGAAAACTAGGGTTTAGAGAGAAACACCATGAATGAGATGCCCTCGGTCAAACCCTAATAACGTCTCTAACTCCCAGGTTTTAAAACGTTAAAACTGAAAATATTCAAATCGAGTGGAAGGGAGTTAGACGATTCTGAAATCCCGGCTGCAACTCGGAAGGCAGTCACATCCCTAGCGCCCCGCCTCGTAAAAATCTAGGCTGCAATTAGGGGATGTTTATCACCCTAATGCCCCGCCTAAAGAAGTCCAGACTGCGACAAGGGATGTGACGACCCCAGTGCCCCACCTCGGATTTTTTTTTTTGGAAGGGAGACAAGTGATGTCTAACTAAGGAGAAAACGTTTTGAAAATGTTAGACATTTCCTGTTCCCTGAAAATGGTTTAGTTTTGAGTTTGAAAACTAAGTTGGAAAACTTTTGAAGTTGTTCGGAATTCTTGATGAAGAAACACTAATTTAGAGAAATGTCTTTAGGATAAAACTTTCTGTATATGTGAGAAGAACTTTCTACATTTGAGAAGAGTTTTCTGTGATGTGAGAAGAGTTTTTCCTTTAAAATTCCACAAAATGGTTTCTTTTGAAAACTTGATGAAGTTTTAATAAAATGATTGTTTGAAAATTTGAGAAAAGAGATTTTCAGGATGAGGAATGTTTTTTGGATTTTTGGAGTTTGGATGGAATCTACAATTTGGGTTTGAATGTGATTGAGTTTGAATTAAATTGAGCTGAATGAAATGGGTTTGAACGGATTGGGTCAAGGTTAAACCAAGTCAAACTGGGGTCAAGGTCAAAGCTCAGGTTGGTTAAAGGTCAAAGCTCAGGTTGGTCAAAGGTCAAAGTACAGGTGGTCAAAGGTTCGGGTCAAGGTTCAGGTGGCCAAAGGTCAACGTTCAGGTGGTCAAAGGTTTGGGTCAAGGTCAACATTCGATCTATCAAAGTTTGGGTTTGGTCAAACTTGGACTTCGTTTGGGCTTTTGGGCTAAAATGGGCTTGGGCCTTGAAATGTGTTTGGGCCTTGAAGTGAGTGTTTGGGCCTTGAAGTGGGTTTGGGCCTTGAAATGGGCTTGGGCCTTGAAATGGTCATGGGCCTCGAAATGGGCTCGGGCCTCGAAATGGGCTCGGGCCTCAAAATGGGCTTGAGCCTCGAAATGGTTTGGGCCTTGAAATGGGTTTAGGCCTTACCCTAACCTTGGGCCTCCTTTTTTTGAATTTGGGCTTTTTATTGACTTGGTTTTTTTGTTGGGCTTTGAAGGTGTGAGCCAAAATGGGCTTTTGAGCCTGATGGGCTTTTGGGTCTGATTTGGGCCTGATGAGTTTTTGGGCCAAGGTGGACTGATGGGCCAAGTTGGGTTTGACTTGATTTTTGGGTTTTGATTTAGGCCTTGAATTGGGCTTTATTTAGCATTTGAAGTGAATTGATGTTTATATTTTGAAATTGAATTTTGAATTGAATCTTTATTGAATGTGGATTTTATTCTGACAAGAAGGGATGATTTGGAAAGTTTTGAGGAAACGGGTATTCCTCACATGGACCGTGTCTAGGACTCGTATGCATTGAGGATACCCCAAACCTAAAGTTTTTCTACAATGGGTGACCTATAGGCTATCTAAGGTTTTTTATTGTCTTGTGCCTCTATATTAGGCTGGGCCCAACAATTGCCAAGCTAAGATCTATAACACGTAATGAATAAGGGAAACAAATCGCACTAGATAGAACTAAAGATAGATAAACAATAAATACAAAATGATGTTCAAATCTGAAAATCTTGGACAGGTGCATTTGTTTCTCTTCCTTCGATTTTTTTTATCGGATTCAAATTGTAGCCAAAGTATCTATAGATAAACACATATGAATAACCCTACCACCCATGAGATTAATGGAGGGTGTGTTTAATTGAATTTATGGCTTAATACCCAGATGATATAGATGATTACATCGATACTGATTAGAAAATGCATACCACCAAAAGTTTCTACTTATAAAAGAGTCGTTGATATTAATATAGAGCAGATATGCTAAAGTTAAAAGTGATGGATGTATTCGACCAAGTGCTTCCCAAGTAACTGGGTGCAGGACCAATTAAAGATTGGGGATGCATATAATCAAAGTAATAAAGTGATGTTTTCATCAGGGGGAGCAATGATGATTGTACTCTTTTTCCTTCACCATGGTGTTTTTCCCATTGGGTTTTTTCCAGGTAAGGTTTTAACGAGGCAGTCGATGAAAATCATCCAATGGATTCATTTTATATGAATGCCAAGTGAAAATATATATGACTGATTATTATAGCTATGTAACGTTATTATAAGACTGTACTCTTTTCCTTTGCCCGAGGTTTTTATCCCACAGGGTTTTTCCAGGCGAGGTTTTTAACGGGCAGCATATAACAAGTTTCGTCCAAGGGGAGTGTTATAAATAGATTTATTTTATAGTGGACTCCACATCTGTAATTAGGGTTTCCCATGTACTCTCTATAAATAGCGGTCTTGTATACTCATATCGTAATAAAAGATCAGTTGCCCCCTATCTCCTGTCTCTCTGCAATCTCTTTTCCTCTCATTTATAACAATAGGCCATATTTTTATAACAACTAAATTGTTTATTATTTTGTATGATGTGTTGTAAACATTAATAAAGTTCACTAATCAATTATTATACTTTCTTTTATTCAAATGTGAACAAGTAGACTGGTGTGTTAAAACCATGTATAGTGTAATTGTTATTATCTATTGATAGAATTGTGGTTGATAATAGTGAAATTATTTGTATAAACCTTAATAAAAATGTTAACAAAAATTGATTGTAATAAAAATTTGTTGTCTTCCTTGTTAATAAATTATGTATATATTAATTTGTATATTTGTTAGTAGTTTCTTTATTTACAACTTAACAATAAATTATTTTAAAATGTAATATAAAATTTGTAATCGTATCATTGAAATCGGTAACGCACCGCACATAACAAATTTATTAAAAAATGCTGGACGAAACAACCACACTGCCAAACACCAGTTTTCAAAACAACCACATATATACCAGCACAAAACAACCAGCAAAACACTGCAAAACAACTATCAAAACAACCAAACCAAAACAACTATAAAAACAATCGCAAAAAAACCATGCCGAGCCAAAACATGAGCACTTGAAATGCCAAGAATAAACAAAGCACACTTAATAAGCAAATTATAATTCTCATAGTTGAATAGGTAAAAAATGTAAAACGTATTATAGTGATGCAAATAGATATGTGTCCATATACTAGAGTAAAATGATGAGACTAGGACTGAAAACATACATTTGAGTTTGCAAATGGACATTAATCGGAATAAAAAATTTATTGCCTTCATTTGCATCTTCATAGTCGATCTGAGCGGCTTCATTTCGAATATTGGAAACTCAATAGAAGTGCCTCCAAGTTATTCAATTTATTATTAACTGAACCAGAAATAGCATTAGCTACAATATCGTCAGATATTCCAAGCTCGTCTAAAAGATGCATGAGTAGCAAAGAAACACAAAACAACGAAACTATACGTATTTTAACAAAACCATTTCTAACTAGTCTCCGTAAATATCAAATACACCGCGGATATCGGTCATGTTTGGCAAGATATTTCAGTCATTAGCTATGTATGAAAAAAGTTAGTACTTAGTATTGAGATAAGTTTTTCTTTTTGCACATAGTAGCTTTTATTTTTATGGATGAGTAAAACATACTCCTTACAGACTGATTGGAGATCAAACGAAGAATTGCAAAAGAAAAAAAAAATGAACAAAAGAGGGAAAACAAAATGCTATAGACAGTGCATGAATCAATGCTACCAAAAGGTCCACTTCAAAGCTCCACGACTTTAACCGCCAGCAAAAATCCGCACCATTCTATTAATTGACAACATGTAAACGACGCAGAAACTACTCTACTCAAAAGCATCATCATCATCATCTGGCAGAGGTTGAACAGCAGCCTGAGCAAGCTCAAGTTCATGCTTGGCCTGCTCTCCAATATCAATCTGAACCTCAGGAGGAGCTAAAGCTGGTGACTCAACAAAATGCAAATTCTGGTCACCAGCAAGTTTACGGGCAAGGTAGAGGAAAGGCTTCTCAAAGTTGTAGTTACTCTTTGCAGAGATTTCATAGTACTGCAGATTCTTCTTGCGGTGGAATGTGACTTGCTTCGCTTTAACTTGCCTGTTCTTCACATCAACTTTGTTTCCACATAGAACAATAGGGATGTTCTCACATACCCTGCAAATATCACGGTGCCATGTTGGGACATTTTTGTATGTCAAACGTGCAGTAACGTCAAACATAATGATAGCACACTGTCCATGGATGTAGTAGCCATCCCTGAGACCACCAAATTTTTCTTGACCGGCTGTATCCCAGCAATAAAACCTGATCTTCCCACAATTTGTAAAGAAATCCAGAGGATGAACCTCAACACCAATAGTCGGTTCATATTTCTTCTCAAATTCACCAGTAAGATGCCTTTTCACAAAAGTTGTTTTCCCTGTTCCGCCGTCGCCGACAATAACTAGCTTGAAGCTTGGATAATCCACCGTTTGTTGATTTGGCAAAGCCATATTGTCTAGCTTGAAGCTTGAATAATCAACCGGGCTGGAAGACGGATATGCGAACACGAGAGACTGAGATAGAAGGCAGAGACCCGGTTTCTAGGGTTTTTATAGATATGAGAGGGTTTTGTTTTGAACGCAGATCTATGCGTTTGGGTAACGCTTAGTATTGAGATAAGTAGGAGAATCTGTTTTTTTTTTAAAGAAATAAGTTGAAAGAGATATTCAGTAAAGTTGCTTATTAATATATGGAAGATAAGCTAAGGCAGAACATTATCCATCATTCTTTTAGGAGGAATCATTCATATGCTTTCGTGGATATCTATGAAGTATGAAGTGATTTAGTAGCTAAGCTTTCAATGTACTTAACCATTCTAAATTTAAAATTGATTGCTACATTTTTTTCCTGAACAAGCTACATATTTAATTAAACTAGTGCAAAATTACGAAAAAGCAGACCCTGTAAATATTTAACTGTTTGTAGCTTATAGTCACATATAATTTTAAATGGATATTCTAATAATTATGTTTTATTTAATTATAAAAATAAGGGAAATTTCACGAAATATCCCAAAGGTTTGCTTACGAGATATCTCTGAGGTTTCATTTTCATTACGAGATATTCCTGAGGTTTCATTTTTTTACGATATACTTCCGAGGTTTCATTTTCATTACGACGTACCCCGAGGTTTCAATTTTATTACAAAATACCCCTTAGTTCAGATTATGATATATTATATTTTTATATCCTCATTTTACACTCGCATCATATGCCCCGTAATAAGCTCAAGAATATATAGTCAAAGTTTTGTTTGAATTTAAAACTTAAATAAAATGATCAAAAAATTAAAGTTCATATAATATTTGAAATCAATATTAAAAAATGAATATAACTAAATAACAAAAAAATTCATAAATGGAAATGACTAAACAAGAAGAATTAAATTATTTTGGAAAATAAGCATAACTTGTTAAGGAATTACCTATATATGAGTTTAAAATGTAAAAATGTAAGAATATTAAAAGCAACTCTTTCATATAGTACATAGAAAAAATCATTATTTTAAATTATAAAAATAAAGTATAAAAACCATAAAATATGATCATTTCTCTAGTGATTATTGATATCAAATAATACATCTGTTAATAAAATCTTACTATAATTAAAAAATTATTCAATAATTTCTTGTATTTAATATAATTGTTATAAAAAAATTACGATTTTAAGTCTCCTCTATAATGGTTTTTAAATAATGTAACAATATAAGTTTTCTAAATAGATTAATTTTTGTTGTTTAGTCATTCCTATTTATTTTAAACTTTTGATTCTAAATTTTGTATACTTTTATTCTTTTTTTAAAATTTGAATCAAACTTTTGATTGATCTTTAATTTTTATGTGCATTTTTTTCATATTTTAAATTTTTAAAAAAATTGATCATAAACCCGTGAGGTTATTACGGGGAATATGGTGCGAGGGTAAAATTAGGATATGAAAATATAATATATCAGAATCTAAACTGAGGGGCATCTTGTAATAAAATTGAAACCTCAGGGGGTATCGTAATGAAAATGAAAACTCAAGGGTATATCGTAAAAAAATGAAACATCGAGGGTATCTCGTAATGAAAATGGAACCTCAGGGGTATGTCGTAAAATTCACTCAAACCTCAGGGGATCTCGTGAAATTTCCCTAAAAATAAAAACTAAATAAATAATTTATAATGTATAAAAAATAGTACTATAATAATTAAGTTTCCAATCTGAATAAAATTGTTCCACTATTTCTTTTTGAAATCAAAGATACTTATATATTACTGAACCAAAAGTTTAAGTACATCAGGAACCATACCCACAAATACATCATTTGCACATTCTACCGTTGCCATATTGGCTATTACATGTGCATTCACATCAATGTTCTCAGAATCGCGATCCTAGGGTAGGATCGACAAAGACCCCTAGGATCGGATCGTTGGATCGAATCGTAGGATCGTACGATCCTACAAAACTGGGAAAAACACACTTCTATTGTAATCATATGTTTATATAACTTGATATAATATTCTAAGTCCAATTTAATAAAACATATTTCATATTTCAACAAAAATATATAAACTGTTCAACTATCACAAATAAGATATTTCGTTTGTGAAATCAAAATAATGTCACTAAAATTTTATTGTTTAATCCATAAACAAAATAACATGATAAAAAATCAAGTCTAAAGTCTTCATCATCTACATTGGAAATTTGTTTTTTCACTCATCACTAAATGATTCAATATTTTTATAAAATTCATCAATATAGTATACATAATATACAAGTTCATGATACTTAAATTAAAACAATATAAAAACTAACTTGCGAGATCTTCAACAATCTACAATTAGAGGAATTAGGTAACAAAATAAAATATTTGTCAAAAAATAACATTCCACCCAAATAATAATAGGAAATTAAAAGCTAAAATAGTGCATTAAATTTGACAATGGACATAAAATATAAAATAAGTAGTAAAAATTCAAAAAGTCTTCTTGACAAGGTTGTATTTTTTTATATTAAATATAAAAATAAATATTTTAATTATTTTTTCCTATTAGAATATATATTAATTTAGACATATATTATAAATTTTGTTAATATAGTAAGTATATAACATTAATTTTTTATTCACAAAATTATTAAAATGTATCTATTTTTTAGATTTTAAATGTACGTGAAGTTTGAATAGGTAATACTATTTACTAAAATGAACCTTTAAGCATAAATATTAGAATCTCAAACTGATTTAAGTATATCATATGACATAATATAATGTGTAAACTGTAATTAGGCAATTTTTGAAGGGATATAGAAGCAAATTTTTTTAAAAAACTAGGTAAGAATTAGGATCATAGGATCGTAGTAGGATCGCGATCCCACCGATCTACACGATTCTACCGATCCTGATCCGATCCCACCCGATTCCGATTCTATTAAGCGATCCAGATCGACCTTATGTAGTTGGATCGTGGAACGTACGATCCTACGATCCGGATCGCGATCCTATGAACACTGATTCACATTCAAATCCCTCGACACATAACAACAAAACCATTCTTGTTTACTCTTAAAAGTTTGTAAAACCATATCCAAAACAGTTCTAGTATTTAGCTGGATCATTCCTATTTCGTTTACATAGTCAGCCACTGCCTTACAATCAGTATAAAAACAAACATTAGACACTTCGATCTGCTGCATAATCTCGACTTCGAAAGCAAAAGCTAGACCTTCGGCTACTTGAGGATCACACGGTCTAGCAGAATATCATTTGCCCACTGCGATTACTTCCTTGATGCGCGCTATTCTAACAAACAACTCCAAGCCCGTAGCCATCCACCTGAGGGTGCAGACTTGCATCAACATAAACATACAATAAATTCTTTGGCTGCAACCTTCTTGGAGTAAATGTAATTGCCTCACTAACCTTTCCTTTAAACAAATCCAAGAAACTTTGTGCTTGATGCCACACCCAAATGTTGTACTGGACTTAATCATGCCGAAGGCAACACCTAACATACCAGATTTTCCATAGGACACAAAGAAAACCCATTATCTCATCAGACAATCTATTACAGCATAAATCCAGAACCCAATAACATAAAGCTGCATCAGAGGCATAATTAACTGGGCGATCCAAACCATCATATTTCCATAACTTCTTTGTTAGGGGGCAACGAAGAAAAACGTGTTGTATAGTTACTGATTCACCATAAAAATCACATCTGTCATCCAATTTCCCAGTGCATCTCGAGGAAATCAGTGCTTTACAAGGAACTATCAATGGAACCCTAGGGGGCAGGGGACATTTCTTAAATTTTTTCATTGCCTATCCAATAACACTATACCCAGATGAAGATGGCTTGGATGATCTGCCTCCATAAAGTATACGATAATAAGCAGACCGCATAGAGAAAATGCCTGATTTAGCATAAGCTCATGCCAATTCATCAGGGACATCCCAACCTGGTAATTGCATAGATAATATGTAGTGGGCATCCTCTCAACTAAAAGAACTTTTGACCAATGGCTCATTCCAATCCTAAGTATTGTGATTAAGAAGATCAAAGATGCATGAAGTCACAAGTAGAAAAATGGTCTCTCAGCGCCCCTAGTGTAGCAGTTGTAAAAAGAACCGCTGAGATAGAGCGTTTTTAAAAATCTCGCAAACCTATCTCAGCGGTTCTTACTTGTAACCGCCGAGATAGGGCCCTTTTAAAAACATACAAACCTATCATGGCGTTTCTCCTAAAAGGCGCTGAGATAGGTCTGTCGCGATAGGTCTGTTAAATATATCCAGCTCGCGTGACTCCCTTCTTCTCCCTCTTCAACCTAATCCCTCTCTGTGTGCAAATAAGACGACAACGATTTCTCTGGTGTCGCTTGTGACTGCGACCGCGCCACCACCATCGCCATATTCTCCTTCCGCACGCGCCACCAGCCTTCACCGTCGCCGTCGCCAGCACCTACCGAAACAGTTTGCAGGCATCGCACACACAAACTGCAGAAAACAGAGGTTAGAATTTAGAATTCTAACTTCGAACAATGTTAATTATTGTCTGGTTGATTGAAAAACTAGTTGTAATGTAGTTGTTGATTGCTAGTTTAGTTGTGTGTGCATAATTTGAGTATAGATATATTATTGAATAAGTATAAATAGTTGTCATACAAGGTGTTCGATAAAATTTCTGAGTTGATAATTTGTTGTTTGTGCCCTCTACAGACAATGACAGAGACAATTTGAGAAATTTCATTTTGTATTTGTATATTAGGTAGAGCCCCTAATTAGTAAACCTTAGAGCCCCCCTACTAATAGCAACTAATAAACTAAGAGCCTTCTTTTCTTTCTTTTCTTATACGTAACTAGTACAAATATTTCTTGGAACTATAAGAAGAAAGAAAGAAAAAATCTGCACACTCACACAATTTGGAATAATTTGTAAATAAAAAACAAATAAGATATATGAAGTAATCATTGCATTTTTAGATGTTAATATAAATGAATAAATAGTGGACTAATTTGTCAAATCATGGTTGCTTTCAGTATCTTCTTTTTACATAAGCTTCAACAGAGCAAAGAGAAAGTGGAGCAACAATTGAGGTGGTCTCCGCGTCTTCTTCTTTCTTATTTCTTCTGCTGTGGAGCAAAAGTGGAAAGATAACAACTTCATCTATCTTTTTTTCTCTTTTATTTATCTTCTTAATATGATAATGCTTATAGTAATGAATTTTAGGTTGGGATAAAAACCCAAGCTTATAAGCATTAATTAATTTCTACACAACTTCATTCTTCAACATTTTTACTTATACAACCAAACTTCATACTTGTTAATTAATTCATTATTCATATTGTCAAGTTAATTACTTGTAGCAAATTAAGTACTAACAATCATCTTAGATAAACAAATATATCAACTATAGTACGTATTATCTTCTTGATAAAGTTTTCAATTAATGTCTAAAGTTTGTAGAAATTGACAAATTGTAGTTCAAGTCCTACCAAAATTAAGAGTGTGCCTTCTTCATATAATTCAAGTGGTTGAAATTTAGAATAATATGTTAATCCTTTATTGGGTTTAGTTTTGACATGTGAAAAATATATTGTAAGAGGTTTTTAATAAGAAAAAAATTGAGCTTTTAAATTTCAACTAAGGATTGATTAAAGTAGGGGATATCTTGTAATTTTAAAAGAAAAGCTGAGGCATTGTTTCCTTATCTGAATTACTTGTTTAACTTGTTTCTGTTTGCTATTTCATGCTTCGCCCCTGTTGTAGAGATTGGTTAGAAGTTTCTGCAGCACCCGCATCTCAAACTGAAGAAGGGGCTTTTTAGATCCTATTACCATTCAGGATCGAACTGTTAATATACTTAAACTAAATTATCTTTTCATTCTCTTCAATCACGGTAGTGACGTGTCCTTTTCATTTTTTGCTAGTTATTAGGAAAATAGTTGTAGCATAGACAAATGGGATAGAGATGTTATATGTAGTCATTAATTAGTTGCTGGTGAATGGTTGCTGCCAATTGTTGATTTTGTTGTTGTTGTGAATAAGAGATTAGTGAATGCTTAATGATAAGCATGGCATTAGCATGATTATGCAAAGGTCATGCTGAACTTTTTCTAGAATTGTTAGTCTTATTAATTAATATTATTTGTTGTTTGTGTATAACAATATTTACTTTTCTTTTGTCAGGTCTTCTGCATAGTCTATCGAATTCGTACCAATACTTTCCAAGCTCATCGCCAAAAAAGTCTCCTTCCTCCCCCCTCTGTACAACCTTAAAACAAGTAAGTAATTAAACTTTATTTTTTGTTTTAACAATGCAATGATTTGTTGATGTTAAATGACTACTATCTTAATTACTTGTGTTGGAATTGTTAGAATAAGGCTAGGTTAGTTACGTTGGATCGTTAGAGTACTTAGGCTAGGTTAGTTTGGTTGGAACCTTGGAGCAGTGCTTAGTTTGGTTGGAACCTGAGAGTTTGGTGAGATATCATGAAATATCAATCCAGTAGAAACAAGCTCTGCATATATACAAATGCAGACAAAACTGAAACACAATCTTATACATGTTTTGTTTTCCCATATAGAATGGAGCGTGATTGGATGTACGGTGATCGAGGGGATCACTTTGACGAGAATCTGAAAGAGTTTCTCAAAGCGGCAGTGCAACACAAGGATAGAACAAAGGCGGTAAAAATTTCATGTCCTTGTGTTGACTGTGGGATCGTAAGGAAATATGTAGACATTAAGGACATCAGATTTCATCTTAAGACCCGTGGATTCATGCCACATTACAGAAGATGGACTTTTCATGGAGAAACTGTTGAAGCTAGTGCTTCAACGTCATACAATGATCATGATCCACGTTACGCAAGTACCGACCACACCTTCAATATCATCAATGAGTCGGTACCGCTAAGTGATTTAGGATTTGATGACAGTGAGACCACTCACCATGATGAGCAAATGGATGACATGTTTGAAAATGTTGCGGATACTTTTGTCGATAAGCTGGAAGAGTATCAAAGATTGTTGGATGCATCGAAGACAGCGTTGTACCCTACGTGCGTTAAATACACAAAAATGATGACTGTACTTAATTTGTTCAACTTGAAGGGGAAATATGGAGTTGGTGACAAGTGTTTCACGACACTTCTAGAGCTGATACATGATATGCTTCCTGATGGGAATGACCTTCCTACATCCACCTGCGAGGCAAAGAAATGGATGTGTCCAATGGGAGTTGAATTAAAAGATTCATGCTTGCCCAAATAATTGTGTGTTGTATAGGGGTGAATACGAACATCTAGACAAGTGTCCTAAATGTTTGTTGTCCTGGTACAAGGACAAGGATGAGGATTCCTCCTTTAAAAAAATTGTCTAGCGAAATTATTGTGGTACTTACCGATAATTCCTAGATTCAAATGGTGTTGTTTGCCAACCCGAAAGATGTGAAGAACTTACGATGACAAGCGGATGGTAGAAAAATTGATGTGAAATTAAGACATCCTGCAGACAGACCTCGACCTCAGTGGAGAAATATCAACAAAAAGTTCAAACATCATTTTGGGAATGAAGATAGGAATATGAGGCTTGGATTGTGTACCGATGGGATGAACTAGTATGGCACGTTGAGCAGTCAGCACAGCACTTGGCCGGTGCTACTAGTTATCTACAATTTACCGTCAGGGCTGTGTATGAAATGAAAATACATTATGTTATCGCTCCTAATATCTGGTCCAAAGCAACCTCGTCATAACATTAACGTATGTCTTGCACCACTGATTGACGATCTCAAGTTGTTGTGGAATGAAGGGACAGTGGTATATGATGCTCATGTGAAAGAAAATTTCACAATGAAGGCGATGTTGTTCTGTACTGGTAACGACTTTACTGCCTATGGGAACACAGTGAAATGATTCAAAGCGTGTCCGATATGTGAGGATGACATATTTTCAGATCGTCTGAAGCACTACGGTAAAAATGTTTACATGTGTCATCGATGGTTTCTTCCGGTAGATCATCCTTACCGTTCGAGAAAGCAAAAACTATTCAACAATGAGCCCGGGACTCGTGTGGCCCGTCTTTCTTTGACTTCAGAGGAAGTGTATGCAAAGGTCAAAGACATTGAAATTGTCTTTGGAAACACATCCAAGCCCCCGAAGAACATTTGGAAAAAGCATTCTATTTTTTGAGATCTACCGTGGCGGCATCTGCTTGTTCAATACTGTTTGGATATCATGCACATTGTGAAGACCGCGGTGAGGGAGTGAGTGGTACTTTCTCAACATACCCGGCAAGATGAAAGACGGATTGAAGGTGAGGAGAGATATGCAAGAGTTGCGCATACGGAAATAAATGCACCCACAAGAGGATGAGAAGCGGACATATTCACCTTCTACTTGTTATACCCTCTCTAAGAGTGAAAATTTCAGTTTTTGTAGTTGTTTACACTCGTTGAAGGTACCATCTGGATACTCTTCAAACTAGAAGAACCTAGTTTTGATGAAGGATTTGAAGCTGTCAGGCATGAAATCTCGTTATTGTCACGTGTTAATGTTGTATCTTCTTCCAGTTGCAATCCGAGGGATAGTACCAGAAAATGTGAGAAATGCTCTGACTCAATTAAGTTTCTTCTTCAACGCTGTCTGCTGCAAGGCAATTGACTCAAACACCCCTGATGATCTACAACATGAAATTGTTGTGACAATATGCCAGCTTGAGATGTATTTCCCACCATATTTCTTCGACATAATAGTACATTTAATAGTCCACATTGTCTGGGAGATCAAACTGTGTGGTCCAGTATACTTACGTTACATGTATCCTTTCGAACAATACATGGGGATCCTAAAGGGTAGAATGAAAAATAGATATAGACTAGAAGGTAGCATCATCAAAGCAACAGTGACTGAGGAAGTCACAGAATTTGTGACAAGTTATTTGAACGATGTAGAGTCAATTGGTATTCCCAAACCACGTCACCATGGTATATTTAAGGTAAAGGTGTTATTGGCGAAAAATTTGTGCGTGTCTCTCATGATCTCATTCAGCAAGCACATTTTTTTGTACTACAACACCGTGAGGTTGTTGAACCCTACTTTGATATTCACATTGTTGAGTTAAGACGACAAAACCCTACCAAAAACCATATCTGGCTTGAAAAAGAACAAAATCGAGTGTTCGTCCAATGGTTTAAGGTATATGTGTTTGAGCAAGCTTCATTGAACCCAGAGGATGTCAGTAAAGAAATCAGATGTTTAGGAGTTGGTCCTTGAACTGATGTTGTATCATTTGAAGGGTATGAAATTAATGGATGTACATACTACACTGCATGCCAAGATACTAAATCAATATACCAGAACAGTGGGGTAAAAATTGAAGCATCAGTGACGGAATATGGTCTCAGCAACCAAGTTCAACCAATGAGCAATAGTAGTTGGTATTATGGTGTCATAGAGGACATATGGGAACTAGACTACCACATTGATTCATTTCTAGTGTTCCGCTACAAATAGGTAGACAACCAACATGGACAATAAAATGATAAAGGACTTATTTTGGTTGATCTTTCACGTGTTACAAATTATAAGGAATATCAGTTTGTGTTAGGTAAAGATTGTGACCAGGTATTTTATGTTGAAGACCCAAAAGATAGTAGATGGTCTGTTGTTCTTCGAGGGAGAATACTGGTTTTGTTTGAGGATGAAAGCAATGACGATGATGACACTGAGCCGATAGATGAAACAACATTGTTTCATACAGAGTTGTGTGATTCAACTGATGATTTTCAAAATGATGATGTTCAAACCATCACGCTCGATCAGACCATGACGAGGGGGTTTGGGTAGAAAACACAAAATGATATAAGTTACCATGTCTAGGTAACACCATTGGTTGAAATTGCATATTTGAAGTTAGACAAGTCGTATTATTGTTAGTACAGTGTTATCAACATTATTTATTATGTTTATTTTTGCAATTATACATCGTTACATGAATATTGATCTAACGTATGTGCTTCTTTTTTGTTCTCAGTGGATGATCATCCGATGGACGATCCTATAGGAGAGCTGCTCACGACTAGGGAAGTTCAGCCTCAATAGAGTAGACCCGCGAAACGCACCACACGAGGTGGTAAAAAGAAATCGAAGACAACAGATGTCCCAGCACAGTAGACTGAGGCACCTGGGCCTTCACGGAAACATAAGAGATACAAGTTGCTCCTCCACCTATCAAGAAACCAAAAAAGTGCAGTGTTACCTACAGACTAAAGGCAAATAGAGGTCCCCGACAAAGCCTTTGGAGTTCAATCAATGGAATCAGCCCATGGGTATATGGAAGAAAGATTTCATAGCTCTAGCTAGGCACCTGCTGAGTTCATACTGCAACATAAACCACCATTGGAAGCAAGTGCCTCCGGCGTTGAAGGAGCAGATATTTGAGCGTCTTCACGTATTAATTGATGTTTATAGTTTGTTCTACGATTAATGTAGTTACTACTTAACACTAATCCATTTTTACATGTAGGCTCGATTTAGCATAGATCCTTCTATGAAGAACGATGTGATGAAGGGAATTGCCTGATAGTTTAGAGACTTCGATCTCTGCTCCTGTGAGGGGCCAGCAGACATAGAAGAGGCCATAGATGGTGACATGGATGATCGAAGACCATTGTTGTAACACCCCCGGATAGCCCAACGAGATCACGAAAAGACAAAACAGCGGATTCACAACTTCTACTCGGGTGTCACAGACGCCAACCACCCACGTGGTTGACACAATAACAACATCAATACTAAGCTGCGGTCCGAATGACTGGAATTAAACCACAATCAAATCCAAGTACAACAGAAATTACAGACCAAGTACCGAGGATCTATAACATAAGTTCTTAGTTCAACAACATGCTCTGGAAGTACAACAAAGTCTTAACCCATACATTAACAACATACTAATAAAAAGTCCTGCCCAAATAGACTACCCCATGGTAGTCCCCTGGCCTACTCTCCGTCTGCTTCCCGCTTCATACCTGTAAAAATAAAGGACTCAGCAAAACTATGCTGAGTATGAACATGTGAAGCCCGCATGTTACCGGGCTACACGACTACTTGGTCGAATATGATTAAGTCCAATTTCATGCAATAGTAAAGCAGTAACACATAGCATACAACATCAACATAGCAACTCACAACACGTTAGGCATATAGATAACACCAAGCATCTCAAGCATGCAAACAAGTACAGTTTTCGTAGAATTTGAATAGTGATGATCCACACAGTGGGATCATTCAATGTTGAGTGTTTTCGTCTCTTTCTCTTTGTTTCCATCATGTGTACTTCTCTTTCTCTTTCTTTCCATCATGTGTACTTCTCTTTCTCTTTCTTGCACCAGGTCTAGGGATGTAGACTGATTCCCATGACCATATAGTATGGGTGCCCATCTTTCTCTGCTTCTCATAGATCAATTGTGTGTTCTTCTGTTACCGCACGTTGGAGGACGTCTCCTCCATAGCTAGTCCCCCATTCCCGACGTCATGCGCCGAGAAAGCGGAGTCGCCTCTTGACTCCAGGATAAGCTCCACCAAGTTGTCACTCCCTCATTCCCGACGTCATGCGCCGGAAAAGCGGAGTCGCCTCTAGACTCCGGGATGTGCTCCACATAGAAGGGCGAAGGATCTGATGCAGATACCAACTCCCGAATATTCCATACCGCGCGGCCCGAGATGTCGTCTTTCCGGGTTATCCTCATGTCCCACCAATCAAGATTTGCTCTTCATTATTATTCATGAATAGACACCATAGTGGGTGTCATGGTACGTCCTCCATATTTAGAGAGGATTTCCCCTTATAACATTTTCTTTGTTTTCATAGTTCTCAGTGTTTCATCTCAAATTTCATAAACGCGAAGGGATTAAACTACTGTGTGCGCGCAATGATATACAACAATGATATAGAATCATACAACATGATAAGCAAGCAATCCAATTTCATGCTTTGATCTTAAAGTCTTTCACACAGAGCACACAACACACAAGCCGTGTAACACGGCAACATACGAACCACACATGTCCATACCTTATTTGAAAGCACGAATTGTTTTACTCTCGAAGTCCCGGTTGGAGCTCGCTACGGTCCTAGCGGTAATTAAAACAATGTGTCAGTTTATTTTTATGTGACGACACTTTATATCGTATGTTATTCCCTAGGTGTTGTTACATGATTAGTTTATATTGACTCTTAGAACTTCACATGCATTAATCCTAGACTTAACTTACTCCTAGGATAGTTCATATCTTTATTTACATGTTAACTAAGCCCTTTTCCCTTAGGTAATGTTTTCGGGCGTTTTAAAAAGTAATTATGTAACAAGTTGTATAATATAGATATGACTTGTCCAATGGGTATTCTTTCCTTAGATAAGTAGGTGAGTAACATTTTAACCTTTGTCTAATGATAATATAGATCATAGCATACCCCTAAAATTTATTTATACAGTGGTTCCAAGGTTCATGAAACCGCAACATAAGTTTAGTGCTTAATCTTACTTAACCTCTCCTTTAGTATGTTAAACCATGTGTATTCTGCCCAAGCGTTTCTTCACACACAATCAAGTGAATTAGGTCTGTTTTGGGTTCATTAATTAACTAACATCTCACTCATAATACTCCTGTAATCTAGCTATACAGAACAACTATAATATTAGAAACGAGACAACCAACTCCATGTTTCATTGGGTTTCTTGTTTCTGGTTAGTTTAATTTATGTTGTTTCTTTCCTGTAGTGTTTACCCAACTAGTTATGTGTGTAGCCTAGGTTTAAACTCAAAGCTTTACTCCTAAAACACTCATGTAGCCTCTATAATTAACTACACAGAAACAGCTACATCAAGGCAATCAGAAGAAAGAAGAACTGAAACACAATCCAAATGTTTTCTCCTGATTTCTCCATTCTTCTCTGATCAGTTAGAATCTCATCCTGTCCTAATTGTTTATAACCTTATTTAAGTGTGTTAGTTAAGTTTTAAATTGATCAACCCCTACCAGCCACCCATATCTACGGTGACAGTTTATAAAACATCATCAATGAAAACTAAAAACTGAAGTGAGTTGGAAACAGGAAGTCAGGTTATTATATCTCCTACTGTTATATTCTGTTATGTGTTAGTCTGGTCTTTCAGTTTCCCTTCTCCCCAAACTGTTGGCTCAGTTAGTTGTGTGTTTTATCTTGGTTTCCCCTTCACAATTGACCCACAACAACCATGAGTAAACTCCTGAAAACTCTCCACACAGACCTTGCCTGTTGCAGAAAACTGGATGTGGGTTTATTTTTATTTCTTTTCTGGTTGGTGATTTGGTTTCGAGGTTTTCCCTAGGTTCCTCAACTACTTGGTTAGATGTTCTAGCAAGGGTTTAAACTTAAAACAACCTTGAAGGTTCTTTAAACAGAAACACGAAAACTGAAACCTGACGTTACTTCAAAACTGATAAGAACTGAGATCATTTGGTTCTGTTTTGTCTTTCCTCTTAGTTCCTGACCTTGGTTTATATTTCCCCAATCTATTTAGTCCCTTGGTTGGGAGTCTTAGTATAGTTTCAGACCCATGGCAATAAGGCCACGCTTCTGAAACAAAATATCTGTTACACGAGTCTACAAGAAAACTGAAAACTGATGAAATCTTTCCTCATTGTTGTCTTTCCTCCTGTTTTCCTGGTCTGGTTTTAAGTTTTCTCTCAAATTATGTAACTTCCTTATAAGGTGTATTGACTTAACATTAACCTCACCAACCCAAAGCTCTAAGTTAAAACTACAGAATCTCTCTCTTACTGAAATAAGGGATTTCAGAAACTGAACCACTGTACCCAATGTCCCTTTCCTCTTCTTTTTCCTTTCTGTTTTCTGTTTACCATTTAGTTTATGCTTCTTCCCAACTTCCCCTAGCAGTATTAGTTTGTGTTAAGTCCATTACTAAATCATCACTACCCACGATACACCCTAGACAGCTAGCATGCAGACACAACAGGTTATAGGATCAAATTTATTACCAGTTTGACAGGACTCAACATCAGATTATCCAGTTTTTTTCCAAGTTCTTTAGTTGCTAGGCTAACTGATTTAGTTGTGCTTTTATCCTCAAAGAACCCTCAACACAGACTCCAAATCACTTAGGTAACTCTATAAAGAACTCTCACACCCAGAAACCTAAATCCGAAACATTTGGGCCATGATCTGTTAAAGTTTCTTTTTTTCTTTTCTGTTTGCCTCTTCCACTGATACAACAGATTAACTCTCTTTCCTTTTAAACTGCTCCCATCTGTTGGTAACTAGGCGAGTGCCTCAATGATGTTTTAATACAGTCTTAACTCTACATTAACCTTATACTACTTCTGAGGCATGGGTATACAAAAACATATATTCTTAAGAAACTGAAACTAACAGAACCAAACTGAGGTTACAAAACTGATATCAGTCCTTCTAGTAGTTGTTTGTTATTGAATTGAGTTACCACTTCTTCTCATTACTAATTCGGGTAGTTTAATATGTGGTGGTCTTTAAATTCCACAGACCCCAACAATATCATTGAAACTACAAAAGAATCTCAGGCAAGACTATAGCACTGATGTACTGGTTTTTTCTGTTCTGTTATACTGTTATCTATTTTCTGTTTGCTTCTCTTCTTTTACACTATCACGTACAGAACCCCAGTCAGGTGTATTTTAAGGTGGAAATGTATTAACAATTTAAACTACCCTAGGATAGTTGGTACACCGAGACTGCATGTTACAGATTTGGCAAGGTTATCAGTTTTGACAGGCTTACTCTTTTTTTGTTTTCTGATTCTGAAACCAGTTCAGAGATCTCACCAGTTAGTGAATTAACAGATCCTCCTTGGCCAATCCTTGGTGCAGTATGGAACTTCAGTTCTTGAGCCACCCAACAGCAGCTGGGAGAAATCCTAGTAGTTAGACTCGACAGAATCAGAAGGACAACACTGATTGAATGACAGGAACAAAAAGGGAAAGGGACTTGTTACAGTGTTTTCACCTGATGGTTTCTTGGGGTTTATTGCTCCAGTTTCCCAAGAGCTTGGGCTACAGCTCGACAGCCAGACAGGAGAGGAACCAAGAGGTCCGAAGTTTACTGGTTTACAAGAGGGAATGGAAGAGTAACTGTCAGTTTCTTCTTCGATTGAAACAACAAGACAAGGTTGGTTGTGGTTTACCTGAAACTGAAATCCACACCAGGGCACTGGCTCTTACCCGCTCTCTGTACTTTGGAAAAGGATGCCACAGACTGTCAAGGGACTACTGCTATGCCAAAGGAATGGAGTTACTCTCCTTTTTGACAGGGAAACAGAAAGAAGTCGAGGAAAACAGGAAAGGAAGTGTATCCCAACAGCTCTTACCTTGTGCATCAGGAATCAGAGAGAGTAGAGTTTGTTCCTGCCCATGCAGAACAATGCAAGGCAGGAGAGTGAAAGGATAGTCTAGGGGTTATATGGAATGGATAGCACATGGCACGGGGGACAGTGTGCAGGAGTTGTGAGAGTTTGAATCACACAGTATGCGTGGGAGTTTGTAAAACGTGGTTCTGGTGTATAGGTTTTTGAAACTAAATAGAATTGTCTGATTGTCTGTTGACTGAACCGTGATGCCACTAGGAATTGGGAGTAGAGAATGAGAACAACTACTAGTTAATGCAAGGTCGAAGGTAGTCAGATACAACAGGGACGTGTGGGGGGTCTGTGGAATTTGTCTTCTTGATTCCCGAGGATGCAGTGAATCAATTGGAGGAATGAGAATGAGCCAGTTACAAGAGAGTATGGGCTCATGAGAGAAAAGAAGATTCTGTCGCATGAGTGGGAATAAGAAAGTGACGGGTGGAAGTCTGTTTGCTCGATCTTGCTATAATGGAGAAGGAGGAACCGATGCTGTTACAGAGATGCGGGTGATTCACTTAGTTTTTTTTCATTTACCTTAGTTGGGTCGGTACTAGTTTCGTTTTGTTGATTCTAGTAAACGAATTCGAGCATAGCTCAACCGGTTAAACATTCAGGAAAGGTACGGGAGGTCTCGGGTTCGAACCTCAGCGGGAGCGTCTTTGCTCCTTTTCTTTCTTTTTTTTTGTATGGGTTATACATGTTTCTTTATGTATGTAAGACCATATAATATGTGGCGTTATATTTATTTATTTATTTGTTACCAAGTTATGCGACACTATCATTTTAATTACAACGTTACAATATCGTAACGTTACATACGTGTATTTTCGTACTCGTACATATATATATATACTAGCTTTAATTGTTCGTACGTTATTTTATGTCCATATTATAAAACGCGTTATGATTTTATGCGTTTAATATTTAGGGGTATTTCAGCTTATCCCCCTTAAAAGAGACTTCGTCCCGAAGTCTTACTTCCTTAACTTTATTTTCTTCCACTCCTGGTAATCTTGGGATCAAGTCCCGCGATTATAATTCTCAGTACTCCTAGGTAACACAAGTTCTCATAGTAACCAAGGTGCTAGCAATGTATGTAACATGCTAAAGTGCAAAACAAGGCACACAACATTCATACAGAGCATATAATATGCTAAGGTGCAAACCATGGCACACAACATTCATTCATGCAGAGCGTGCATATACGTACATAACATTCTCATACACAAGTCCACCAACCATCAACATGTGGTTGTGGGATTACAATACAGTGACACGCGCAAAAACGTCCAAAACAAAACGCGCTTACCCCCCTTAAAGAGGGGTACGCCCTCGTACCCTACACTAAACCGAAGTATCGGTGAAAAGATGGGGGTACATATCTCTCATCTTATTTTCGAGCTCCCATGTGGCTTCCTCTATATCTTGATTTGACCATAACACTTTCACTAGTCTAATTGACTTGTTCCGGGTCTCTCGGGTCTTAGTGTCTAGAATTCTTTGAGGTGTCTCCACTGATCTCAATGTGGGCTCTAGGACTAGCCTCTCGGGCTGTAGCACATGTGAGGGATCGGGTAAGTATTTCTTTAGCTGAGAGACGTGGAATATATCATGAACTCATCCCAACTCTGAGGGTAAGTCAAGTCGATAGGCAACTGGGCCCACACGCTCCCTAATACTGTAGGGGCCTATGAATTTCGGGCTCAACTTCCCTTTTGCCCAAATCTGAAGATTCCTTTCATCGGTGATACTCGCAAGAACACCTGGTCGCCAACTGCGAACTCTAGGTCTCGACGTCTGTTATCTGCATATGCTTTCTGTCTATCCTATGCGGCCTTTATGTTCTTTCTGATCTGCTGTACCTCTGCCTGAAGCTGCTGCAAATAGTCTGGGCCTATGATAAAAGCTTCACTGGACTCGTCCCAGCACAACGGTGTACGGCAAGGTCTACCATATAACGTCTGAAAAGGTGGCATCTTGATTGAGGCGTGATAACTGTTATTATATGCAAACTCGATGAGGTGCAACTTATCCAACCAACTGCCCTGGAAGTCTAAGGCACATGCTCTCAACATGTCCTCTAGGGTTTGGATGGTTCTCTCTGTTTGGCCATCGGTCTGCGGGTGAAAAGCAGTGCTAAACCTCAGTTCGGTGCCTAACGCTTCTCGTGAAGCCCTCCAATATCTCGAAAGGAATCTCGTGTCCCTATCCGATACTATTGTCTTTGGCACTCCATGGTGTCTTAAAATCTCCTTATCAAAAAGCTCGGCTAGTTTCGACACCTTCCATGTGTCCTTCATAGGAATGAATCGTGCTACCTTCGTAAGGCGGTCAACAATTACCCATATCATATTCAATCCTCCTCGGGACGGTGGCAGTCCAACTACAAAATCCATCGATAGGTCATAGAATTTCCACTCTGGGATAGGCATTGGCTGCACTGTGCCTCCAGGTTTTTGGTGTTCAAATTTTATTTTCTGACAGGTGAGGCATCTGATAACGAAGTTCAAGACGTCGTTCTTCATGCCGACCCACCAAAAGTATCGCTTCATGTCTTTGTACATTTTGAAGCTCCAGAGTGAATAGAAGTAGTAGAAGAATGAGACTCTCTCATGATGCGCTCCTTGAGCTCTACGCTCTCGTGGGGAATACATAGTCTGCCATTCACACGAATTAGGCCATCCTCATGAAGCTGGTAGTCATATTTCTTCTTATCTAATGTGCCATCGACTAACTTCCGTCTAATATTAGCCATTACTCTGTCGTTCTGCTGAGCATTACGCACTTCTTCAACTAGGCTGGTGCCTGCTATGAGTGTATGCAATGTGTGAGCTCTGCGGCTAAGTGCATCAGCAACTACATTGGCTTTGCCTTCCTTATACTGGAGGTTAATGTCATAATCTTTGAGGAACTCCATCCATCTGCGCTGTCTCATATTCAGTTATTTTTGGGTGAACACGTACTTCAGGCTTTTGTGGTCTGAGTAAATGGTGATCTGTGAACCATCAATATAATGGCGCCAAATTTTGAGTGCAAACACGACTGCTCCAAGCTCAAGATCATGTGTGGGGTAGTGCTCTTCGTGCTTTTTCAACTGACGGGAGGCATAGGCGACAACTTTCCCGTGTTGCATGAGGACACATCCCATACCCATACCGGATGCATCACAGTAGACTTCATATCCATCGGTACCTTCGGGAATCGTGAGGATGGGGGCGGAGGTCAATGCATCTTTCAGTTTCTGAAATGATGTCTCACAGTCTCCTGTCCATGTAAAAGGGGTGTCTTTCTTGATGAGGTTTGTCATAGGTTTTGCGATGCGGGAGAAGTCCTTAACAAACCGTCGGTAGTAGCCTGCTAGACCAAGGAAACTTCGTATATCAGTCACGGACTTCGGTCTCGGCCATGTTCGTACTGCCTCCACCTTGGCTGGATCAACTGCTATCCCGGCAACAGAGATGATGTGCCCAAGAAATGCTACCTGATCTAACCAGAATTCACACTTAGAGAATTTGGCGTACAACTGGTTGGTTCTGAGAGTCTCGAGTACCTGCCTGAGATGGTGTTGATGCTCTTCCTTGGTTCTCGAATATACCAGTATGTCATCAATAAATACCACGACTGTCTTGTCCAACTGATCTCTGAAAACCCAGTGCATCAAGTCCATAAACCTCGCCGGGGCATTAGTCAGTCCAAACGGCATAACGGTGAATTCATAGTGACCATATCGGGTCCTGAATGCGGTCTTTTCGATGTCGCTCTCCTTCACTGGGATCTGATGGTATCCTGATCTGAGGTCGATCTTCGAAAATACTGTCGCTCCTCTGAGCTGGTCAAACAGATCATCTATGCGAGGCAAAGGGTAGCGGTTCTTCACTGTCACTGCATTCAGCTCACGATAATCAATGCATAGCCGAAGGCTGCCGTCTTTCTTCTTGACAAACAGTACGGGTGCGCCCCAAGGGGATACGCTCGGGCGTATGAATCCCTTATCCAACAAATCCTTCAATTGCTCCTTCAACTCCGCCATCTCTGTCGGGGCCATTCTGTACGGGGCTTTGGTAATAGGTCCTGTCCCGGGTACTAGGTCAATAGTGAACTCAACCTCTCGTGGTGGTGGCATACCGGGAAGCTCCTTAGGGAAGAGGTCTGGAAACTCCCCAACCACTGGTACATCAGGATTAAACTCTGGGTCTTGCTGAGTATCATGTACATAACAAAGATACACCTCCTGCTGCTTCTGAATTTCTTTGGCCATGGTCATGGCTGAAATGACCTTCACTAACGGCTGTCGGGGGTGCTGGCGGTAAGATACAGTAACGCCGGACGGGCACTTTAGCAGTAATCTATGCTCGGCACACAATATACGGCCTCGGTGTTTCTCTAACCAGTTCATACCCACGATGACGTCAAAACCCAGGCCTCTGAACTCTATCAGGTCCAACGGGAAATCCTCTTCTCGGATTCTGATGGTGGCTCCGCGGAAATACCGGGTACAACGAACTCTTTCTTTAGAAGGTAATGTCACACTGAAGTTTTCTAACTCCGCGGGCTCGAGGTGCAGCTGCTCGGCTAACGTCGGGGATACAAAAGTGTGTGAGGCTCCAGAGTCAAATAGTACTGAGGCTGGGACTCCATTCACCGGGAAAGTACCCGTGATAATATGGCCGTTGTCGCTGGCCTGAGCCTGTGTGAGAATGCTCAGGGTACCCTCTCCCCAGGGTTCGACACCTATTTCCAGAAATAACGTGTAGAAGTACAATTAGTGACGGTACAAAAGAGTAATAGGTAATCATCCTTTCTTTATTCATCTTTCCAACGTTACACTTTCATTTCGATTACACAACTTAATGCAAAAGATACATGGCTCAATATTTCCTAAAGGTTAGGTTTAGGCGCCCAGGCTTCATATGGGTAGCGTTTATCACTGTTGAGGGTGCGGTGTTCGGCTTGATTCTCTTAATCCCGTGGTATAGCATTCTCGAGGGTCCGCCCATGATCAACACGTCACCAGATTTTAGCCAGATCTTCATAGCTCGGTCAAGTCTTTTTTCTTCACCATAGAGGAACTCAGCATCATCTCCGATGGACACAGACACTATGGGTATCCCCTGGTCTAGGGTCTCCTGCGTCTCATCCTTGTCTTGGTGTAATCCAAGTCAGCCTTCCCTCTCGTAGAAATTGATGATGCAGATGTCGGCTTGTAGGTCGGGTACTGGGTGTACTTCACGTTGCTGTGCAATGCGTAGGGTTGCCGTAATTAGGGATAGAAAGTCTTCGGGGATTGGTGGTGCATGTGCTTCGTCGGTGGAATAGCTCTTCGTATATGGATTCCAAATCTTACCTAGGCACATCATTCTGAGTTTCATCGTCTTTCCTCCGGGGTATGTAGGTGTGTAGAACCCGCCTGGTCCCACTCCGATCTTACGACATCTTCGGATAATGGCTACTTGGGCTTCAGGAGTTAGATATCCTGGTAATAGAATCATCCCGGGCTGGATAACTTGGCAGTTTTCACTTGGGTAGTAGGGATTCTCAAGGCTGTACCTGTCGGGTTCGAGGTTTGGATTTATTGGGAAGCACATGTCAAAGGTTTCTACTGCATTTAAGGGTAGTCTAGTTCTTTAGCGGTACTAGTAATTTAGCAAATTTCATGCATAATCATACAACTTGGCATACAAGAATTTAAGCATGCTTTTCAAACATTTAGGGTTTCAAGGTTTACGTGCAGCTGTGGGTGAGTCTGGTCCCTCGGTGCGGTCCATGATGTGTAACACCGCCTTCCCTGGCCTCGAGGTAGATGCCTTCTGGGAGTCTCGGGATCCCGCTCCATGTGTAGACTGGGTGTGTGGGGCTCCACGCTGGCCTCCAGGTCCCGATCTCTGGTCACCTCTCGCACCATAGCCGGGCTTGTAATTCTTGCTCTGGGGATTTGCAAAGCACTCAAAGGCCCTGTGTCCACGCTTCTTGCAGTGGAAACACTCTACTTGGTTGCCCTGACAGTCAACACCGGGTGGTGGTTCTTCGAGCATCGCCTACAGATATATCGGCGCTCGGTCCACTTGCTCGGACCGGCTCCAGTCCCTAAACAGGTTACTTGGTTAGTCAACAACAAGTAATAATAACTGTAAAGATATTCAAGTGCTAGAATTTGTTTCACTTTACCCCTGGGTGGGTATGAGCGGAGCGGCTTAGCCGCAGTGGCCGGGTGGCTCAGCTGAAGTCTCTCTGTAGGCTGGTTCCCATGGTATCTCGCTCGCTTCCTATTCGGGTAGCGCTTACTCCTGTCAGCTCCCTTCTGTCTACGGTCCTCTGAGTCACCGTCCTTCACCTTCCTTTTCCTAGCGAACTCCTCATCTCGCATCTGGACGGTGATCTCGACCTGGGAAGCTGCATGGTAGCAATCCTGTACAAAATAGGGTTTAGTAATCTCTTCACAAAATAATATTCAGTTCAAATTTATAGTTCAAGTGCAACCTGGATCGTGGCATAACGGCTGGGTCCCATGCCGTATCTGATGCGGTGACTCAGTCCACCATAGAAGCGCTCCACTAAGATCTCATCAGAATATCCCAAGCCTGGGAGTACACGAAGTAGAGCGGTGAACGCCGAGTAGTAATTATCTACTATCATCCCCTCGGTCTGTCTCAGACTATCTAGCTCAAGCCGCTTCTTTGTCCGGAGGTGGGCGGGGTAGTACTTAGCCCTTAGTAATGCAGTGTAAGCAGCCCATCCAAAGGTGGGGTCGGCTAGGTGAGCATCCTTCACAAGCTTCCACCAATCGCTCACTGACTCTCGTAGGTAATAGGCCGCGAGTCTGACCTTAGCCTCTGCAGGAACATTCAGAGTGTCGAAGGCGGTCTCTAGGATGCTGATGTAGTTCTCTAAGTAGGTGGGGTCCGTCTCTCCCCGGAACTCCGCTGGTCGAAGGTCTGCTAAGCTCTTCACCCAGTTCGTCTCTCTAGGTGGGTGAGGTGGTGGTGGCGGTGGTGCCTGCTGGGTTCCTGGCTGGAAACCCATGTGACCTAGGGCCGCTGCTACTATCTCAGCTATGGTCTGCCCTGCAGCTACGCTATCTTGCTCCATCTGACCACGGCCTCGTCCTCGACCTCGTCGTCCAGACATCTGAAAATGTCATCGTTAGATTAGAACATTCACAAGAACTTACTGCAAGTTATTATCGCCCTTGCTGACGGTTTTAGATTGGTATAGTCATGCCTCACATTACTAACCCTTAACCCCGTTTCCAAAGTTAGGTTTTCTTATTCTCGGTACTCCTCTGTTCCAGTCATCAGAGCGCAACTACGCTCTGATACCACTTTCTGTAACACCCCCGATAGCCCAACGAGATCACGAAAAGACAAAACAGCGGATTCACAACTTCTACTCGGGTGTCACAGACGCCAACCACCCACGTGGTTGACACAATAACAACATTAATACTAAGCTGCGGTCCGAATGACTGGAATTAAACCACAATCAAATCAAGTACAATAGAAATTACAGACCAGTACCGAGGATCTATAACATAAGTTCTTAGTTCAACAACATGCTCCGGAAGTACAACAAAGTCTTAACCCATACATTAACAACATACTAATAAAAAGTCCTGCCCAAATAGACTACCCCCATGGTAGTCCCCTAGCCTACTCTCCGTCTGCTTCCCGCTTCATACCTGTAAAAATAAAGGACTCAGCAAAACTATGCTGAGTATGAAAGTGTGAAGCCCGCATGTTACCGGGCTACACGACTACTTGGTCGAATATGATTAAGTCCATTTCATGCAATAGTAAAGCAGTAACACACAGCATACAACATCACATAGCAACTCACAACACGTTAGGCATATAGATAACATCAAGCATCTCAAGCATGCAAACAAGTAGAGTTTTTGTAGAATTTTAATAGTGATGATCCACACAGTGGGATCATTCAATGTTGAGTGTTTTTGTCTCTTTCTCTTTGTTTCCATCATGTGTACTTCTCTTTCTCTTTCTTTCCATCATGTGTACTTCTCTTTCTCTTTCTTGCACCAGGTCTGGGATGTAGACTGATTCATGTCACCATATAGTATGGGTGCCCATCTTTCTCTGCTTCTCATAGATCAATTGTGTGTCTTTTCTGTTACCGCACGTTGGAGGACGTCTCCTCCATAGCTAGTCCCCCATTCCCGACGTCATGCGCCGAGAAAGCGGAGTCGCCTCTTGACTCCAGGATAAGCTCCACCAAGTTTTCACTCTCCCCCATTCCCGACGTCATGCGCCGGGAAAGCGGAGTCGCCTTCTAGACTCCGGGATGTGCTCCACATAGAAGGGCGAAGGGGTCTGATGCAGATACCAACTCCCGAATATTCCATACCGCGCGGCCCGAGATGTCATCTTCCCGGGTTATCCTCATGTCCCACCAATCGAGATTTGCTCTTCATTATTATTCATGAATAGACACCATAGTGGGTGTCATGGTACGTCCTCCATAGTTAGAGAGGAGTTCCCCTTATACCATTTTCTTTGTTTTCATAGTTCTTAGTGTTTCATCTCAAATTTCATAAACGCGAAGGGACTAAACTACTGTGTGCGCGCAATGATACAACAATGATATAGAATCATACAACATGATAAGCAAGCAATCCAATTTCATGCTTTGATCTTAAAGTCTTTTCACACAGAGCACACAACACACAAGCCGTGTAACACGGCAACATACGAACCACACATGTCCATACCTTATTTGAAAGCACGAATTGTTTTACTCTCGAAGTCCCGGTCGGAGCTCGCTACAGTCCTAGCGGTAATTAAAACAATGTGTCAGTTTATTATTTTATGTGACGACACTTTATATCGTATGTTATTCCCTAGGTATGTTATTACATGATTAGTTTATATTGACTCTTAGAACTTCACATGCATTAATCCTAGGCTTAACTTACTCCTAGGATAGTTCATATCTTTATTTACATGTTAACTAAGCCCTTTTCCCTTAGGTAATGTTTTCGGGCGTTTTAAAAAGTAATTATGTAACAAGTTGTATAATATAGATATGACTTGTCCAATGGGTATTCTTTCCTTAGATAAGTAGGTGAGTAACATTTTAACCTTTGTCTAATGATAATATAGATCATAGCATACCCCTAAAATTTATTTATACAGTGGTTCCAAGGTTCATGAAACCACAACATAAGTTTAGTGCTTAATCTTACTTAACCTCTCCTTTAGTATGTTAAACCATGTGTATTCTGCCCAAGCGTTTCTTTCACACACAATCAGGTGAATTAGGTCTGTTTTGGGTTCATTAATTAACTAACATCTCACTCATAATACTCTTGTAATCTAGCTATACAGAACAACTATAATATTAGAAACCGAGACAACCAACTCCATGTTTCATTGGGTTTCTTGTTTCTGGTTAGTTTAATTTATGTTTGTTTCTTTCCTGTAGTGTTTACCCAACTAGTTATGTGTGTTAGCCTAGGTTTAAAACTCAAAGCTTTACTCCTAAAACACTCACGTAGCCTCTGTAATTAACTACACAGAAACAGCTACATCAAGGCAATCAGAAGAAAGAAGAACTGAAACACAATCCAAATGTTTTCTCCTGATTTCTCCTTCTTCTCTGATCAGTTAGAATCTCATCCTGTCCTAATTGTTTATAACCTTATTTAAGTGTGTTAGTTAAGTTTTAAATTGATCATCAACCCCTACCAGCCACCCATATCTACGGTGACAGTTTATACAGAAACATCATCAATGAAAACTACAAAACTGAAGTGAGTTGGAAACAGGAAGTCAGGTTATTATATTCTCCTACTGTTATATTCTTTCTGTTATGTGTTAGTCTGCGGTTTCCCTTCTCCCCAAACTGTTGGCTCAGTTAGTTGTGTGTTTTATCTTGGTTTCCCCTTCACAACAGACCCGCAACAACCATGAGTAAACTCCTGAAAACTCTCCACATTGACCTTGCCTGTTGCAGAAAACTGGATGTGGGTTTATTTTTCTTTCTTTTCTGGTTGGTGATTTGGTTTCAAGGTTTTCCCTAGGTTCCTCAACTACTTGGTTAGATGTTCTAGCAAGGGTTTAAACTTAAAACAACCTTGAAGGTTCTTTAAACAGAAACACGAAAACTGAAACCTGAAGTTACTTCAAAACTGATAAGAACTGAGATCTCATTTGGTTCTGTTTTGTCTTTCCTCTTAGTTCCTTACCTTGGTTTATATTTCCCCAATCATTTAGTCCCTTGGTTGGGAGTCTTAGTATAGTTTCAGACCCATGGCAATAAGGTCACGCTTCTGAAACAAAATATCTGTTACACGGAGTCTACAAGAAAACTGAAAACTGATGAAATCTTTCCTCATTGTTGTCTTTCCTCCTGTTTTCCTGGTCTGGTTTTAAGTTTTCTCTCAAATTATGTAACTTCCTTATAAGGTGTATTGACTTAACATTAACCTCACCAACCCAAAGCTCTAAGTTAAAACTACAGAATCTCTCTCTTACTGAAATAAGGGATTTCAGAAACTGAACCACTGTACCCAATGTCCCTTTCCTCTTCTGTTTTTCCTTTCTGTTTTCTGTTTACCATTTAGTTTATGCTTCTTCCCAACTTCCCCGAGCAGTATTAGTTTGTGTTAAGTCCATTACTAAATCATCACTACCCACGATACACCCTAGACAGCTAGCATGCAGACACACAGGTTATAGGATCAAATTTATCACCAGTTTGACAGGAACTACTCAACATCAGATTATCCAGTTTTTTTCCAAGTTCTTTAGTTGCTAGGCTAACTGATTTAGTTGTGCTTTTATCCTCAAAGAACCCTCAACACAGACTCCAAATCACTTAGGTAACTCTATAAAGAACTCTCACCCAGAAACCTAAATCTAAAACATTTGGGCCATGATCTGTTACAGTTTCTTTTTTTTTTTTCTTTTCTTTGCCTCTTCCACTGATACAACAGATTAACTCTCTTTCCTTTTAAACTGCTCCCATCTGTTGGTAACTAGGCGAGTGCCTCAATGATGTTTTAATACAGTCTTAACTCTACATTAACCTTATACTACTTCTGAGGCATGGGTATACAGAAAACATATATTCTTAAGAAACTGAAACTAACAGAACCAAACTGAGGTTACAAAACTGATATCAGTCCTTCTAGTAGTTGTTTGTTATTGAATTGAGTTACCACTTATTCTCATTACTAATTCGGGTAGTTTAATATGTGGTGGTCTTTAAATTCCACAGACCCCAACAATATCATTGAAACTACAAAATAGAATCTCAGGCAAGACTATAACACTGATGTACTGGTTTTTTCTGTTCTGTTATACTGTTTTCTATTTTCTGTTTGCTTCTCTTCTTTTACACTATCACGTACAGAACCCCAGTCAGGTGTATTTATAAGGTGGCAATGTATTAACAATTTAACTACCCTAGGATAGTTGGTACACCGAGACTGCATGTTACAGATTTGGCAAGGTTATCAGTTTTGACAGGCTTACTCTTTTTTTTGTTTTCTGATTATGAAACCAGTTCAGAGATACTCACCAGTTGAGTGAATTAACAGATCCTCCTTGGCCAATCCTTGGTGCAGTATGGAACTTCAGTTCTTGAGCCACCCAACAGCAGTTGGGAGAAATCCTAGTAGTTAGACTCGATAGAATCAGAAGGACAACACTGATTGAAATGACAGGAACAAAAAAGGGAAAGGGACTTGTTGCAGTGTTTTCACCTGATGGTTTCTTGGGGTTTATTGCTCCAGTTTCCCAAGAGCTTGGGCTACAGCTCGACAGCCAGACAGGAGAGGAACCAAGAGGTCCGAAGTTTACTGGTTTACAAGAGGGAATGCAAGAGTAACTGTCAGTTTCTTCTTCGACTGAAACAACAAGACAAGGTTGGTTGTGGTTTACCTGAAACTGAAATCCACACCAGGGCACTGGCTCTTACCCGCTCTCTGTACTTTGGAAAAGGATGCCACAGACTGTCAAGGGACTACTGCTATGCCAAAGGAATGGAGTTACTCTCCTTTTTGACAGGGAAACAGAAAGAAGTCGAGGAAAACAGGAAAGGAAGTGTATCCCAACAGCTCTTACCTTGTGCATCAGGAATCAGAGAGAGTAGAGTTTTTCCTGCCCATGCAGAACAATGCAAGGCAGGAGAGTGAAAGGATAGTCTAGGGGTTATATGGAATGATAACACATGGCACGGGGGACAGTGTGCAGGAGTTGTGAGAGTTTGAATCACACAGTATGCGTGGGAGTTTGTAAAACGTGGTTCTGGTGTATAGGTTTTTGAAACTAAACAGAATTGTCTGATTGTCTATTGACTGAACCGTGATGCCACTGGGAATTGGGAGTATAGAATGAGAACAACTACTAGTTAATGCAAGGTCGAAGGTAGTCAGATACAACAGGGACGTGTGGGGGGTCTGTGGAATTTGTCTTCTTGATTCCCGAGGATGCAGTGAATCAATTGAGGAATGAGAATGAGCCAGTTACAAGAGAGTATGGGCTCATGAGAGAAAAGAAGATTTTGTCGCATGAGTGGGAATAAGAAAGTGACGGGTGGAAGTCTGTTTGCTCGATCTTGCTGTAATGGAGAAGGAGGAACCGATGCTGTTACAGAGATGCGGGTGATTCACTTAGTTTTTTTTTTCATTTACCTTAGTTGGGCCGGTACTAGTTTCGTTTTGTTGATTCTAGTAAACGAATTCGAGCATAGCTCAACCGGTTAAACATTCAGGAAAGGTACGGGAGGTCTCGGTTTCGAACCTCAGCGGGAGCGTCTTTGCTCCTTTTTCTTTCTTTTTTTTGTATGGATTATACATGTTTCTTTATGTATGTAAGACCATATAATATGTGGCGTTATATTTATTTATTTATTTGTTACCAAGTTATGCGACACTATCATTTTAATTACAACGTTACAATATCGTAACGTTACATACGTGTATTTTTGTACTCGTACATATATATATACTAGCTTTAATTGTTCGTACGTTATTTTATGTCCATATTATAAAACGCGTTATGATTTTATGCGTTTAATATTTAGGGGTATTTCAATTGTGGGAGAAATATGATGGTATTACTGAAGAGCAGTGGACAGAGTTTGTTCAGAAGCGTTTGTCCCCTAAGTTCAAGGTGAGTTTCGCATTAGTAGTTTTCCTTTCATATGTTAATTGTTTAGAGTGTCCCTAGATTTCATTACTTGTATAATTTGTTTTATCCATATATTTTATTTGTATAATTTATCTTTTTCATACATATACATAGGCTTTATGTGAGAAACAACAACTAAATGTAAAGAAAAATCTTTACCCCCTTCACTTGGGCAATAAAAGTATTGCTCACTGTGCACCGGAGTGGGAGAAAGAGGGGTTGCTGCCAGCTGAATCAAATTTCAGTGACAGAAGGATGAAGGTTTAGGACTTAAGTCGGCGGAAGAAACCTTCAGATCCTGCGGCACCTGCTCAGTATGATGACGGCACGAGAGAAGTCATCAACCAAATGGTAAGTTCTTTTTAGTTTAAAAAAAAGTATAATGTTTATTAAATAATATTACAGTAACAATAGCAGTTACATCATATGTATCTTACTTGAGTTATTAAACTCCATATAGGAACAATTAAGCTCCCAAATCACCTAAGGTACTTGGCAGCCCGTTTGGCAGGATGATCCACTTTCTCACGCTCTCGGGAAGAAGGATCATCCAGGTCGTGCAGTAGGCTTTGGTGGTCATGTCGGTATACGTCAAGCCTTCGGCAATCATGGGTCCAGACAGAGTGTGGGAGGGAGCATGACCTATGAGGAGCACTTACGCCTGAATGCTGAGCTCGAGCAGCGACTAAGAAATGAATTTCAGCAGCAAATCGCTCAAGCTATGGAGATGATGCGATCTGAGAGGATGAGTCAGGAGGTTTCTAGACCGCCAGATCACTCACAAGCATCAGACCCCGTACCAGTGCCTCCCAATAGTGTTCACTTTGTCAATCCGTTTCTGTATTCATCTCTCCAGGTTAGAACATTATGTTGATAACAAATACAAAAAAATCAAATTATACACTTATTCATGTGCATCTAAAATCTTTAATTTTAAAAAATTCAGAAACCGGTTGACTGCACATTGTTGCAAATGATTGGCACTGATGAAGTCGTGGTAGGGTGGGGAAAGCTTTTCAAGTCTTCTCATGGTGACACCGTGTGGAATGAAGCGCTCCGAAAGTACCATGCCCGGGTGCTCGTTGATGATTTCACGCCTGCATATGGCGATGCTCAGCTACCGGTGCCCACTGCAGACATATCCACCCTTCGTCAAGCACAATCCATGACAATACAATGGCCAGTTAGATTGATAAAGCTTGGGGAGCAATAGGTAAGCACACAAAAAACTTACTCTTAAAAAATATTCTACGGTTGTAACAGCCCTACCGGTAATCCAGTCATTATCCCCTAATCTGTCTTAATTATCAATACTCAAGCAGCGGAATTCCAATACAACCGGGGGTGATACAATGCCGTCAGTCACCCACATGACTAACAAGGCCAATCCAAATTCAAATACAACTATCTATTTACAATATCGGTCTGATGACGAATATACCGAGTATACTATACCAAACAATACATTCCAATTCCTTAGTCGAATCTTAGTACAATTACAATTTCAAATGAATTCTTATACAAATGCAATATCCATTCAATACTATACCGAGTATCTAAATTCCTCAAGTTCGTCGGTAACAATTTGGACTTACAAATCAATGTTTACATTTACAAAGTCAATACAAGTTCATAATCAACTACCCAAGATTTTACAGCCATCCCCGTCCTACACTCGAACGGTGTTCAACTTTAAGTACAAAATAAAACGGCTAGGAAATAAAGGCGCCTAGGGGCCATCTCATCATATGAAATTCGCATACCCCACATGCTAACGGGGGTACACCGACTATTTTGGTCGAGAACATGGGATTCATTTTAATTCAATCAACATGCAGACAACATACATTATATATGTACATTAACACAACCAATGTTCAACATAGAATACAAATACTAACTCACACATCAAGAGGTTAGTTTAATTTATCCTACACATAGGCCTCGAGGGTTTCTACCTCACTATGCCTTACTCAATTGCTCATTGTCTTACCCACTCTCTGGGTTACGCTTACTCAAATTCTTTACTCTCAACCTCAAGCAAGTTCTACAATACTCAAACTCAATTCTCTACTAAAACTCCATTTCTCAAGTCTCTCAAGTTTCAACTCAATTCTCAATACTCAAATTCTCAAATCAAATACTCAATTCCAATACTCAATGGTATCTTTTAAGTCATTACCCATGACCTCCGGGTAGAGTCATACACAAGACTCACCACCGGGCTTACGAATACAAACGGAACTATACATTTAGCCCCTCAAATACTCAATTGTCCGTTTCTCTACCGGACTACTCAAATTCCCAACACTCATCTCTCGGAGTTATAATACAATCTCATGGATTAGCCTAGAAGTATCTCTCTCGATATCCTCTAATAGCCAAGGAATTTCCAATGACTAGTATTCTCAGTTTAAGGGTTTTCCCCAATGTATCGAATACTTTCAAGTTCAGGACATTGTTTATATTAGCCGGATCCTCTCATTGTGGGTCGACTATTTTTCTAAGGGGTTTGGTGATCCCTTACCATTCTTTACTTCTCTCAAAGTTCATGTCTTGAACAATCATCAATCCTCTAAATAGAGGTTCCCTATGTACTTCCACCATTAATTGTTTGTGGGTTAAATCAATTCGGTTCTCTAACCGTTATCGGGGGTTTACAAATCCCGTACACTCTCTCACATTCTAGTGAGTTCATAGGTTCGTGTTATCGTTTACTGGTTCGATAGTTTTAGTGTGTTACCAAGTTTTCATTAATTCATAACATGACTTTTTCTTCGAGTCACTAATCAAACAAGACTCAACTATGAGTCGAACTATAGTACATATTCAGCATTCAAGCACTCCTCCACAATCACACATTTCATGAATTATACAAACTTCAATTTCAACATACAGTCCAACAAGGCACACTACATTACAAGCACAAGTAAGTACAAACAATCCGATTCGTGCATTTATCTTGTTTAGGTGATAACACAAAGCACACAAGCACACAAATCAGAGTAACATCGTTAGCATACGGGGCATGAGAAAATCATACCATACACCATGGTTTAACTTTACCGGGTCGCCTTATGTTCCTCGGTTTACTCTTGGTCCACTGAGAACGTTTCCAACATTTCCATTAATTTAAGGTTCTACGGTATGTAAAACTAATACTCCCGTAATTAACCATGTTATCCCGTTATTCCTTAGTTTTGTTCATGTGTTCTCAAACTCACAATTTGCTCGTTCACTTCTCAATCTTGTTTAAGCTTCTTAGGACATTTATATGTCACCAAACAACTCCTAAACAACATCTAAAACCAATACCAATCAATCCCCCATCATTTAGACACTTTAAAAAACTCACGGTACAATTCTGGGGGTGGTCCGGGACTTGGTCCTTACACTAAGTCCCGGACCAATGTTGGTTTTAACTCTCGGGTGAAATGTATGGGTGGTCCGGGACTTTGTGGGACTCAAGTCTTGTACCAAGTATTACTTGCAACTCTCGGCTATTTAAATGGTGTGGTCCGGGAGTTTGTAGGGGAGCTAGGTCCCGGACCATGTTGTAGGAGGTACTCTAGACCCTTTTTAATGTGTGGTCCAGGACTTCACTAAGGACCTAAGTCCTGGACCATAGCAGCAGTACTCCAACATGATAGTTTTGCATTGTTTTCCAACTCCAAATCTCACCCACTCTTTTTCTAATCCTTTCACATGTTTCCTAACATGTTTAAACACTTAAACATGCCCTAAACCTATTCAAATCATTGGTTGAATCCTTACTCCAATTCTTACTCAATTTCACAAATTCCAATTCTCACATTTTTGCATTTTGCACACTTGTGCATTTCTACTTCTTCTTGATAGTTTCTACCTCCTACCAACCTTACCAAATCACTTAATGACCATTCCAATTCATTCATAGACAAATGCATTTCTAAAACCCAAGTCCAACTCTCATTTTTCTAAGTCTTGCACTCTAACTCATTTCTAGAATTTCTAAGATATCCTTATCCCTCCTTGCTACAGATTTTGTATCTCCACACCATTCCTCTTCCAACTCTTATATTCACTCAAGAGTGGTTAACTAGCCCAAGTAAATCCCTTACATCACCTAGTTCATTCCCTAGGTTGTTCTCACTCATAACAACACCTAAAACACTTTATTTCCACTAAAATTTTGCCATGACTTACCTACAATTCTAACATATCCAAATCCATCAATTCTCACCTTTCTCAATCCTAAACTAGCCACACTCATACAAGGGTCCTACCAGCACACATAATTCCTCAAAAGTTCATCAAACAACAATACCTACATATATACTCAATTCACTTGGCTCCAAGGCCTTCAATTCAAACATCAATTCACAATTCCTCTTAGTCACAACAAACATAATTTTGCTCTAGATTTTATCTCATCTTTTATTTTCCCCAACCCAAATTCTAAAATAATCAATATAGTTATTAAGGTAGTTTTCTTACCTTAAATTCTCAAGGTTTCTTTTAAGTCCTTCTCTTCTCCACTCCTCTTGATGCGAAATCGGTCAAGGCAATGTAGTTGCCCATTTCCAACCCAACATTCAAAACAAGAAATGAGTCTAAGTAAAAAAACACTTAACTCATTAGTTAAGAAGGCTTAATGCACTAAAATTTTTAATTACCTTGGAAACCCTAGAATGGGTTTTTTGCCATGAATTAAAAGGGGAGCTCCATCCACCCATTGTAGCTTGTATAATAGCTCAAGCACAGGAAGTAAACGGTATTAAAAGGGGGGTGAAAATCGGCCATACAAGAGATGGGAAGAAAAATGAGTTTTTCTTTGAAACGTTTACCTTAATGGAAAGAGGGGGCTCCAAGCTTCAAGTTGATACCATGTTCTCTTCAAATGGGCTAAACCCATAGATATGAAGTTCATCCTTTTGGGATTTTGAAAAGAGAGAAAGATAGAGCTTGATGAGAGGAAGAAGAATATGTATTTTATTTTGCATTTGGAGCTTTAATGGAGCTTAGGCAAGCAAAGAAAGCTTGAGTAGCCATGGGAGGAGGAGGCTGGCGCAAGGAAGAAGAAATGGGGAGGATAATTCAACTGGGAGGAGGAGGCCACCGAGAGAGGGAAAGAAATGGGAAAGTAAGAGGAGAGGGAGAGCAAAAGAGAGTATATGTTGCTTTTTTACTTTTTGCTTTATTTGATTTTTTTACTTATTTAATTAGCTAGCTAGTCAAGAGTGAGAGGGGCTGACTTAGTTAAAAAACCGGTCCCCTATAAGAATACAAGCTAGGGCATTTTTCGTCTTTTACAGAAAACGCTCGTTAATTTACCCGGTTTTAGCACTATTCACTAACCGGGCCCGTTTTCTGGGTTTTTCTCGTTTCTTTAATTTTAATGGTTTTAAGCTCCCATTAATGTTTAGTTATATTTATTTGGCCGACTATAATTTTTACGGGTTCATTTGACCACTCAAAGTCACGTTTTCGGGTTTTCTTAAAAAACGTGAGCTAAAGCTTTATTAATGTTTTTAATTCATTTTATGGATCCGTTTTCTTCGGGAATTGTTCCGGTATATTTATTAGGCATTATTAAGCCTTGGAAATCCATCTAAGACCCTTGTCGAGGTCTTATTCCTCCTATGGTCACGTAACGCTCATTTTTGCGTTTTTCACTTTTTAAGCGTTTTCTCTTTTCTTTCGGATTTATTTTCTTTAACAAAATTCTTTAGGCACTAATAGGCCCTAAAATATCATATTAGATCAATTTAATCACCCTAATTAAGTTCGTGGTATTTCAATGGTAGAAACGTATACTTATTAAATTAACATATCAGGAGCACATCTAATCAAATTTTGATAAGGCAAAAGGAAAGAAAATTGTTATTGCACCAACTAATGCTTTAGTGGCATCCACCACTAAATTTGTGATGAAAGTGAATTTGGTGGAGTCAGCGGTTCTGAATGCCTTGCCCCCAAGCTGAAACTCTTGCACTCCACACTGTTGATGACGCCGCCGACAAGAGATTCGGTTATAGTGGAACCAAGACCGGATCTTTTTCACTATGAAGGCCTGGATTCGAAATTTACATCAGTGATTTTGTGAAGTTGTTCAATAAGGATTGGTTGAGTGTGTCGATTCTCAACTCGGCTTGCATGTGAGTAACTAGCACACCTTGTACACATTTTACTATGCACACTTGAAAATTAAAGCACTAATATCGGGTTCTTTATATTGTGCAGGTTTGTTGATGACAAGGAGGCCCAAGTACATAATAATTGTAGTTTCAGTTTCTTATGCCCTGACTTCTGCTCTGAAACTACTATGGGATCTGACCCCCAAGCTTTGGTCCAGTACTTGTCAATTGTGATAAATGCATGTGCTGATAAATCTTATACACTGCTACCACTTCATCAAGGGTAAGAATTTATCAAATATTAAGTTAATCTAAAAATTGTGATAGTTGTATTATGTATTCAATTTAATTAAGTTCTGCTTGTGTTGCAATCTATGAACAACCGACACTAGTCTTTGCTCGTTCTATGTGTAAAGAGCCCAAGAGTCTTGCAGCTTGACTCAGCATCTCGGCGTCCCTAGAAGCCAATTATATCTAACATGTTGCTGAGGTGAATTACTTAACTTGATTAATTATCAATTTCAGTTAGTTCTAATCATTTGGTTGATAACTTTTACTTTATCTGTGTGTACGAATTCCAGTACCTTTCAAGTTGTACTGACGCAAATCCAGGGAACAAGGATTAAGAACATTCAGTGGAATGTAGTCAAGGTATTTTAGTAATCCTTACTCTAATGTTGTACTATATGATCATTAGTTTTCAAATGGTAACTGTATTATAATATATGTTAGATTAATTTTGAACATGTACGTATATGAATGCACAGTGTCCACAACAGCCGGGAGGTTCAGAATGTGGCTACTTTGTCATGCGGTTTATGAGTAACTTGGTAGCGGCATCGACGCTCTTGCCAGAGAAGTCTTTATACAAGGTAAGTAGTATTCTCGAAATATTTTGATTTTGTATATACTTTTTAGCATTGATTCTTAAACTCAAAGTTTTTAGCAACTAATCATAACTTTTTTTTTATTCAAGGCTTTTGAAGATTTGGTAGCTGGTGTGTACGTTAAGACATATAACCGAGATGCTCGAGGATGGGCGGAATACATGAGCGTTAACGTAGGTTGTTATTAGTTTAGATAGGATTATATGATGTTTTTAGAAAATCTCATGGTACAATTGTTTGTGTAATGATTCTATATTGATGTTTGATTAAATATTGCTCATATTTGTAAGTGAAAGTGAATTATTGGGGCCTGGTGGCCATTTAAATGGCATAATGGTGTGATCTATTGCCCCACTGTGGTGGCATTGTTGATTTTGATATGTTAACAGGTTAGATTGATCTTTGGGTGTGTTTGGTATTGTAGGGTGGAAAGGAAAAAACACCTATTGCAGTGGTTCTTAACAACAACCGCTGCAATAGACCTTGTCTAATGATTATCTGAAGACAACCTAATGCAGCGGTTCCTTTAACAACCGCCGCCATAGGTCCGTCTAATGCAACAGTTTTTAACAACCGCCACCATAGAGTACTATTGCAGCGGTTTGTAGAAGCGCTGAGGTAGGTATCTACCGCGGCGGTTGCTAAAAGAACCGGCCATTAGAGTACCTATCTCAGCAGTTCTACAACCGCTGCAGTAGGTCTTTCACCTACGCGGCGACACCCATTTCAGCGGTTTTGAACCGCCGCCATAGGGCCCATACAAACCGCCGTCGTAGGCTTGTTTTCTACTAGTGAGTTGAATTTAAATGGGGATACAAGAAAAGCAAATCTACATGTCCACCTGGCTTACCTCTTAACCACCGGTCAGATAGAAGAGTGTGCCTGCCATTGCCAATTACACGCCTGGCTCCCTGCTCAACAAATCACAGAACCCCATGCAAGGCGTGCCACAATGCACTTGGTCTGGAACTTAAACCTGCTTGAAATAGATTGCTTGAATTAAATACCTTGCCTTTAAGACTTACTAACCAGAAGACTGGGTTTAATTAAAACTCTCCAACACTGTTTGCCATAAATGCTTGATTAAAGATTTGCAAGTCTCGAAACCCTAAACCACCAGGAGTAGAGCTCAAACATAGATCCTTCCATTTAATTCCAATGTAACCCTCTATTACCTATTTGCCCCCTCCACCAGAAGTCAAAAATCAATTTCCTCATGTCATTAATAACAGATACAGAAGTCAAATTACCCCCATAACATATGTTGGTATTGATTGTAGAACATTTTTTATTAAGAAAACCCCAGCCCGTCTGTGAAATTATTCGACTCCAACCCATAATCCTTTTGGCAACTCTATCTTAACATATTCAAACACTTGCTGCCTAGACCGCCCAACCTTACTAGGGAACCCAAATAAGTTCCCAAATCTGTGTACCTCACATGCATCAAACATTGACTAATAGCTGCCCGTATCTGTGCAGGCCAGATTTAGCATTATTGATACATTGACCAGATGCTTGTCCAAAATCAACCAGTATATCTTTGATTAAAATAACATTCTGCACATTAGCCCACCAAAAACCAAACAGTCATCCGCGAAAAAAAGGATGTTAACGTCCATTAGGAAACCCCTTAATTTAAACCCCTTGTGATGCCAACATCAGAAGACAATTTCAGACTTGCAGATAGAACTTCCATAAACAAAAAGAAATGGAAACAGCGAGAGGGGATCTCCGTGTCTTAACCCTCTATGCGGATTAAAAAATATGACCAGGAGAACCATTTATAAGCACAGCCATTGACAGAAGTTAAACAACATTCAACAACACAGATCCTGTTCTCATGTATTCCCATAGCACACAAAACCGAAAAAGACACTATTAGAGTAGAATCATAGACATGAATCATATCATAACCATCCCCACATGACCGAGGGTGAAGTGTCTTATCTTATTCTACAGATATACTAGCATTCATTGTTTTATAGTTTAAACACGAGATTCCTTTTCGCATCCAGTTTAGCATTAGCGGAGGCAGCACAGAAGACACCAAGACCAGCTTCATTGTGCATCGACTACATTTTCATAGAAAGGATCAGAAAGTTAAGCAAATACTTCCACATGTAACATTCGGCCTAGTTCAACTCCAGACTCAGAACCAATAGACAGGAAAATGAAGGTAACTATCATCATCACAATGTACATATACGGGCACAAATCGTTTTTTACGTGAATAAATCCCTAGTGCTTATGCCGTTTTCGATGGCTACTCTTCTTTTTACCCTCTTTCGACTTCTCCATGGATTTTCTCTTCTTTGAATGGCGCTTCTTCTCCTTTGATTTACTCTTCTTTCGCCTCTTGACATCGTCTTCAAGGTCATCTTTCACAGAGGATTCATATATCTCCAAAGTGTAGGTTTCCTGGCCCAAGAACAATCCGGCTCTGTGTTCTTCTCTGTAGTGATCCGAAGTTAAAAAACAGTCATCCTGTAAATCTGGTTGGCGGGGAAGGTAAGGACCTGTTTCATCAATCCTGAAACCGATAGAGCCCCTTCCACGCTTAACCCTGCCATTGTCTTCCAAGTTCAGGTGTGGTTGGAGGGAAAGAAAGGTTAAAGAAAACAAAGCACCAGTTCACCACTAGGGAGTGCACTGAAATCAAGATAGGTAGCACATACTAACACCAGATTCAATATCAAATATAGTTCAAGAACTAACAATAAACCGGATCGCAGAAATTCCTCCACTTCTTCATCTCTCAATCCTTTGCCATCTACACTACTGCCATCACTGATTGCTCCATTAGTAGATGAACAGGATACATCTCTGTGCTGCTTGTTGGTATCATCTATACAAGATCCCCTGTCAGACATATGCGTACTGCTATGTCCACTGCTATATTTGCATTTACTTTTTCGGTCAAGCTCAATCTCTTTCTGTCGAGCACGCCACATCTCACCTACCTCCAAGCTCGATTTGCTGCAAAAACGCCAAGTAGTCTTGTAAGACACAACAACAATAATGACCGACGATATTATTCGTAGTTGAATAGAATATAAGACTGCTAGCAAAAGCGAAGCCATCAAAACTACCAGATGCTATGCTCTGAAGACCGATCACAAAAATGCAACATGCTTTTAATGCTAAGGTAAAGCATAATAAGTTTGAAGTTTAAAAACCAAAGGATGGTGTCTAGGATCAACATGAGTGCAATGAACTAAACCTATAAGTGCATTAGGCATAAATCATGGCCAAGTAAAGTTCATAATTACTGGGCAACCGTGTCCAAGACAAGAGTTTTTGCAGTGAAATTTCCTCCGTCGTTTTAAAAGTGAAGGTCAGGACAGGAAATGACTACAAATAAAATTCAAACTGAATAAAGAAATTTTCAGTTCATAACAATCAGAATTCCATTCATGCCAAAACTCTACTTTGGGCAAGAATTACCAATCGTCTAAGAACAGCATTGCTACATACCTTGTTCGACACCCATAACTGTGGAAAGAAAGAAAACCGAGAATTGGGACGACATCGTACATTTGGCCTCCTAAGATATGCAAGTGCACCTTCTCTCTCAGCTGCCTCCTCAATTCGGCAGCCTCTTTTAAAAACATTGTGGCAAGTCTATTCTCAGTTTCCAGATCCATGTTTTACTCTGCTTTACAATAAAAAGAAGGGAATTTAAAAGTGAATATTATATAGTTAAATTGATAGGTTGATCTAAAGTATTCCAGAAGAACCTTCGGCCATACCACTTTGGTGCATCAAGGAGCATAGGCCCCGAAGCGAGGCTTGAGATGATGCAAACGAGGTGCACTTACACAAGAAGGTTTTTGATAACATTGTTTAAAATAGACGCATTTTTTCGTTAGCCAGTAAACAATACCAAACCCTAAGCCCCACTTGAACTTCATTATCCTAATCTTCATTAGCCTAAATCCCAAATTCAATGCTAACCAACAAACCCTAACGTAATCCCTGCATTCCAATAGAGACTCAGGCCGGATAAATTGTCAAAATTATAATTGAAATATTATTTGTATCCTAAATATTCTTATCCCTAATATAAATCCTAATTTAACCATTGAAAGTTTCCTCAAATTCTACGCGACATCCGTATAAACCTAAAATTCTAGATTACATTTCCAACCTCAGTAAAAATCGAAAACCTAATTAAGACTAGATTCGAAGACTAGACCCAAACAGAACTCAATCGAAAGACACGGCTTCAGAACCATGTATCAAGTAATTAAAAAACCTACTTCGATTTGAAATTCCAACCACAAATTCTTTCCAAGTTCAATAAAAACAAATATAGAAAGAGATTTGCTCAAAGATAAAATGAAGAAGAAAGGAGACACTTACCAAAAGGTAATACTGCCAAAGGGAGGGTGTTGGTGAGATCGGCCGCAAGAGGTAGCGGAGGGCTCGTGGGCTGGGGCTGCGAGAGGGAAGGGAGGCCGGATGCCGCGTGGCTGTTGCTGTCGCAGCCTGACTTCCTATTTGATTTGTTGCTGTTACGAAACGGGGCGTTTTATGCTATCAGAAACATTTTGTAGTTAAATTTTATAAAAATACCAAATTAAAAAAAAATACATGCGATGGTCGTTTTCGAAAAAAATTACGCGGATGTGTCAACCCCATGCAAAGAAGCAGGCACGGGGTCATGGCAGCTTGCCAGAAATTGTCCCGGGACAATGGCTGCTTCTGCATTTTTTTGCTTGAAGCAGCCACAAGTTTGAGGCGGCTTCAGGCAATTTTGCCGAAAGAAGCCACGAAGTCGGGACGGCTTCAGTGCAATTTGGTCTAGCAAAAAAAATTCCAACCTTTGCACCATTAGTGCGATACTTAAACGGACTCGATCTTGATAAAATTTGTGAGGTTGTACTTGAACAGTTATACTTTGGACCCAAGCCATTTATATAGAGTTTCAGGACCACATGGGGCCTACACGAGTCTATTTAAAAGGCACCAGAGTTAGCTTTTTATTAGTTTGCAAGATTCTTGTAAGGGTAAATTTTGTGTATATAACCACTTTTGCACTTATGCCAATGTTCTACAATAAGTATGGAACTTCAATACCATCTTATAGGTGAAAGCCAATGTAAATTAAGTTGCTCACTGGTATAGATGCTCTAATCAAAGCATTTTATAGACTCTAAATACTTGTTAAAATTAAAAGTACATATTTATTATGTAATAAATGTAAAACACACTTCAGTGGAAAGCATACATTTTTTTTCCGTGCTTGCTAAAGGCTAACCTGTCTATGCAGGAGCATGGTTAATGATTTGAAAAATAAATACTACAGTTAATTGTATCCTCTTTAGGGCAATTCCTCCTGGTATGGCCTGTTTGCAAACAATGACGACAACGTCGACGTCTCTGCAGTCGGTTCGTTGTTATCATCCATTTCATTTTGAATCCTTGAATATTTCAGTCTTCCCCAAATAGTTCGAATCGCGTTGGTGTGTGGTACCCACCTTATGGCTTGTATATAAGGTTGAACCAACTGTTAGTGGCCATTGTATGTGCAGGTTCTCGTTGAAATAAGATACCAACTTATATAGCGTGCTAGTGACAATGGCGGTGATTGGTAGAGTTCGGACACTTTTTAACAACCCATTGATGCACTCTACCAGTTTGTTGTCATGTGCCCCCATTCCTCCCTTCATCATACGCCCTGGACCACTTCTCGAACTGTAGATCGGAACGAAGAAACGACGTCGTGATTCTGGGATATAAGATGATTGTATCGTCTCTACGCATGATGCCTTCGGAATTCGTATGCTATATACGTGATAATAACACAATGTTAAACAATGAAAACACTCTCATAAAATTAGTAAAGCATTTGAATTGTATAAATTGGGGTACCTGTGTTCATCAAGTATTTCTTTAACTTTTGTTGTGAAACGTGTGTTGAAATTTGATGCAATATGTCAACGAGAACCTTGACACATACAATGGCCAACTAATGGCTGGTTCAACCTTATATACAGACCAGAAGGTGGTACCACAGCCAGACGCGATTCGAACTATTAGGGGAAGACCGAAATATTCAAGGATTCTAAATGAAATGGATGATAACAACGAACCGACTGTAGAACGTCGACGTTGTCGTCATTGTTTGCAAACAGGCCATACCAGGAGGAATTGCCCTAATAGAGGATACAATTAACTGTAGTATATTTATTTTTCAAATCATTAACCATGCTCCTGCATAGACAGGTTGTGCCTTTAGCACGCACGGAAAAAAAAAATGTATGCTTTCCACTGAAGTGTGTTTTACGTTTATTACATAATAAATATGTACTTTTAATTTTAACAAGTATTAGAGTCTATAAAATGCTTTGATTAGAGCATCTATACCAGTGAGCAACTTAATTTACATTGGCTTTCACCTATAAGATGGTATTGAAGTTCCATACTGATTGTAGAACATTGGCATAAGTGCAAAAGTGGTTAATAACACAAAATTTACCCTTACAAGAAATCTTGCAAACTAATAAAAAGCTAACTCTGGTGCCTTTTAAATAGACTCGTGTAGGCCCCATGTGGTCCTGAAACTCTATATAAATGGCTTGGGTCCAAAGTATACTGTTCAAGTACAACCTCACAAAATTTTATCAAGATCGGAGTCCGTTTAAGTATCGCACTAATGGTGCAAAGGTTGGAATTTTTTTTTTGCTAGACCAAATTGCACTGAAGCCGCCCCGACTTCGTGGCTTCTTTCGGCAAAATTGTCTGAAGCCGCCCCAAACTTGTGGCTGCTTCAAGCAAAAAAATGCAGAAGCGGGCGGTTTCTAGCAAGCTGCCATGACCCCGTGGCTGCTTCTTTGCATGGGTTGGCACATCCGCGTAATTTTTTTCGAAAACGACCACCGCATGTAATTTTGTTTTAAATTTGGTATTTTTATAAAAAAATTCCTTTAATTACATTGTCACCCCTTTTTTTGGATGGGTAAAAGGGCATAATGGGAACAAAACTGCACTGTCCTGTGCGAACGGAACCACACATGTTCGACATAATCCTCTTGCTAGCTGCCACTTGAGGTGGCCAAGAATAGATACAAGGAAATCCAATCCATGGCGGTCTTCAACAAGATCGCCGGGACGCCGACCACTTTCTCTTTGCTGTCTCGTTGCTATGGCCGTCTCGTCAGTACTATACCAGTCTCTCAATCTCCTCGTCATTCTGTGAATATTTTCTCCTCTTACCCGGGGAGAAGGTATTCAGTTGGGTACTATGCTGCATTGGAAAGAAAGAAAGGGGCTCGCAGTTCCTCCTCTTCTGCTACTGTTTCTGTGGCTCAAACAGACTTGGTTTGGAACCCGCGGTCATTGAAGAAGGGTCTCGTGGTAGGGTCAAAGTCGTGCTTCCATCTAATGAATCATCGGAAAATCTCCTGAGGATTCGTCACACGGTATTCGTTTCTGTTTTCCCCGTGTCTCTGTATTTGCCACTGAATGCATCATTCTGATGAGCGGTTCTCATCTTTCTCTTCTTCCTGGCTACTGGGTCGGTGGCCTTCTGAAGAATGGAATATGCTGATTACTCTGAAACCCTCTATATGTTTTTGGGTGGGAAGGGACGTAATCGTTTGGCAAACGCCAGTTTAATTTTGAAACTTTTGGTGCTGTATAACCAACTAAGATGATTGACAAGATAGAAGCTTTTCACTTAACCTTACTTGTTGGTTCTGCTGTTCAATTTAGTATCAATCTATCTAGATACTCTGAGATAAGGCTTTGTCAATCATGTTTGCTAATGGAGTTTGCTTGAGTGGCCTTGCACTTAGCAGCTTTTATACTTTCCTTTTCTGGGTTTGGCGGTCATCAGAAACGGTATCTTCTGTCTCTAGCATAAATGCGTCCAATTTTTCAGTCTTGCTCTGTGAGATGTTGTCTTAGTTAAATGAAGAGGTGGATTCAAATCAACAACAGGTATTAACAGTGAATGGATATCTTAATAGTGGCAGGGCCAGGGATTTGCTGTTATTTCAGATGATAAGTTGCAAGATTACTCCATAATGATCACTCAAGAGATGATATACTGCAAGTCCACTTCATAAGTTTCAGTCCAATGATGATTTGCAAGTTTGTGCTGCTTCAAAGCTCTTTTTCTATTGATGCTGCTCCATGTATTTTCAGTGTGCACATGTGATGGCCATGGCTGTTCAGAAACTCTTTCCTGATGCCAAAGTTACCATTGGGCCTTGGATAGATAATGGTTTCTATTATGATTTTGACATGGAGCCGTTGACTGACCGAGACTTGAAGAGGATTAAAAAAGAGATGGTTAGTCCAACAGCCTTGTGGTCTCAGCTCACTTCCCCTATTGGAAAAATCAATAACTTAACTAGCTTGGTAAGGTTTTCATTATTTATGTTCTCAGGGGTACAGAATTTATTTCTTACATCCATATGTAGGACCGCATTATTAGTCGAAATTGCCGCTAATTAGAGAGGAAGTGTCTAGAGACGAAGCCCAGAAGAGAATTCAGGCTCTCAACGAACCATACAAGCTGGAAATTTTGGACTCTATTAAAGAGGAACCCATTACCATCTATCATATTGGTAATTACCGCTTGGTGCTTCTCTTGATAATCCTATTTACCATCCTTATGCTTTAAGATTGAACACTTGAACAAGTTAAGCTTGCATGTTCTCTATTATGTCTTTTTTGTTGACTTGCTAGTTATGTATTTTATGTTTCTCCTAGTTGGATCATAGTTTTAATTCATGTATGCAAGTGATGAAGCTCTTGTCTAATTAGAGATTTCGGGTTCGATTTCCTCTTGGAGGCATACAACTTTTCCCAACCTAAGTAGTTTATGATGCTTCTTGGACAGTGTCACCTGTTTATTGGCAAAGCAGGATGATAGGCTATCCTGTGAGCTATGGTGGTTTGTAATGTTGAATAGTTTCTGATTAGATATATGATATGAGTTATTAGTCTGTTGAATGGACCCTTTCCATTTTTGATTATGCACTTTCTTTTTCAGGAAATGAGTGGTGGGATCTTTGTGCGGGTCCTCATGTTGAGGGTACTGGAAAAATCAATAGAAGGGCTGTTGAGCTTGAATCTGTCGCTGGTGCTTATTGGAGAGGTGATGAGAAGAGGCCAATGCTTCAGCGGATTTATGGCACTGCTTGGGAGGATGAAGAGCAGCTAAAAGCGTATCTTCATTTCAAAGAGGAGGCTAAGAGGAGAGATCATAGGCGTCTTGGCCAAGATCTTGATTTGTTCTCTATTCAGGTTATTTCCTTTCAGAGAGATCAGTCTTGGTTGTGATGACTATAGGCTGGCTATAGTGAAGTGATTACATTACTGCTCTTCTTTTCTAGTTTAAGTATTCATGAGAAGCACTGAGTTATGATTTTATCCGGAAAGAATATGCACTATAACGGGTGGTGAAAGAACATTGAAGCAGTGATGAGAATTTATGACAAGTTACAAGGGATGGAAAATTGAAAAAGATGAAAGAAGAAGAAGAAAATAAGCTGCTGTTGTGTATGCTGCAATAGCTATGTCTGAACTGCTTATCCACATTGTTTTTTGGTTGTAGCATAGCATCTTTGAGATGATTTAAAAGGCTCTTTCTTGATTTGGGCTTATTGCCATAACCTGCAGGAGGATGCTGGTGGCGGGTTGGTGTTCTGGCATCCAAAGGGTTCCATCGTCAGACACATCATTGAAGATACATGGAAAAGAATTCATATCGAGCATGGATACGATCTTCTATACACTCCCCATGTAGCTAAGGCAGACCTTTGGAAGATTAGTGGTCACTTGGATTTCTATAAAGAGAACATGTTTGACCAGATGGACATTGAGGATGAGCTTTATCAACTTCGGCCAATGAATTGCCCATACCATATTCTAATATACAAAAGGAAACTTCACTCTTATCGGGATTTTCCAATCAGGGTGCAGAACTTGGAACAGTGTATAGGTATGAGTTATCTGGTAGTTTACATGGTCTGTTTCGCGTGAGAGGTTTCACCCAGGTAATATTCTCAAGAGAAAGAGATTGATCTTACGTCTTGTGATGAGAGGAGTAGAGTTGAATTGGCAAAAAAGTGACTCGATGTTTTCTTCTCCAGGATGATGCTCACATATTTTGTCTGGAAGATCAAATCAAAGATGAAATTAGAGGGGTGTTGGACTTAACAGAGCGAATATTGCTTCAATTTGGGTTTGATCAATACGAGGTCAACCTCTCCACCAGACCAGAAAAGGCTGTGGGAGGAGATGATATATGGGAAAAGGCTACAACCGCTCTTAGAGAAGCATTGGATGACAAAGGTTGGAGCTATGAAGTGGATGAAGGTGGCGGTGCGTTTTATGGCCCTAAGATTGATCTCAAGATTGAAGATGCACTTGGAAGGAAGTGGCAGTGTTCAACTGTACAGGTTGATTTCAATTTGCCTGAGCGTTTTGACATAACGTATGTGGACTCAAACTCAGATAAGAACGGCCTATCATGATTCATAGAGCTGTTCTAGGTTCTCTGGAACGATTCTTTGGAGTGCTGATAGAGCATTATGCTGGGGACTTCCCCTGTGGCTTTCTCCCATTCAAGCTCGAATTTTGCCAGTCACTGATAAACAGGTATGCCACTACTATGCATGAATTGTAATGTTGAATGCTGAAATGTGAAGTTAAGTTTGGGGGGAAAAGAAGTATAATATCAATCAAGAGCTTATGGTTTGTTGTTTGCAGCTTCCATACTGTACTGAGGTCATCAACAAGCTTAAATCTAGTGGAATCCGAGCTGAGCTGTCAGAAGGCGAGCGTCTCCCCAAATTGATCAGGAACGCAGAGAAGGAAAGGATACCTTTAATGGGTGTGGTAGGGCCCAGAGAAGCAGACACCCAGACACTGACCGTAAGATCAAGGTTCGGTGGTGAGATGGGCACTATGTCCGTGGACGAATTTATCAGCAGAGCGAAGAATGCGGTGGAAAATAGAACATCATTTTAAGTTTTTGTTGAGGACAGCGGGAAATTTGAGTCGCCAATTTTATAGCAATATTAGCCCTGTCATGGGTCTTCTTACTTGCAAGAAGTATATGTCAAATCTCCATTTAATTTGATATGTAGGAGGATTATGCACTCAATAAAAATCAAATTGGAAAATGTCATTGTTGTTGTTATCTTCTAGATGTTATATGTATTGCACTAGTTGCGAGGCCATTATGGATAGTTGAGGAGCAATTGTCGCACCAGTCTGGTGTTGCCGAGTAAAGCTGTTCCACCGGTTCCGAAACATATATATTTAAATTAGTTCCTGGTTACAGTTTCAAATTTGGTTTCAATTGAATTTTTTTTTTAAAAAAATTGAAATTTGTTTGAATTTTTAAAATTTTGGTTTTTTTTTATTTTCATAAGGGGAGTGGTAATTGAGGGTTGTTTTGATCAATTTTTTCTGGTTCTTCGTATTCATCCTTATATTATATGTATGGTCCGGTTGCAACCGATTTCAAAGTGGTTTTGGATCGGTCCTTAATCTCCAAAGGTGTATACGGTATTCGTTTCTCTTGCATATGTTTCGGTACCAAACCAGTTCTGGCTGGATTCTAGGTTCAACTGGTTCCGGTTCGATCCCACCGATTCTGGTTCTATTTGGTCATCTTGGCCACCTTTATTCACATTTTTATGAAACAGAATAGAACATTGGTGATGGACAGCAAGTAAATAACCTTTATATTTAGATTAATTCTTGATTGTAAGGTCCGTATAGAATGAATTTACATTAATACTCCCTCATCGTTCGTTTTATGACTATGTTAAGATCTGTCGTTTTAGGATACTCCCTCTGTTCTAATAATACTTTCAGTTCTTTTAAGTTTTGATAACATATCTACTTTATTTATACCCCAACTATTCAATATAAAAGTAATTATTAGCTAAATGGAAAAAGTAAAAAGTAGGGGCACATGCGTCATTGTCCAACTTTTCTTAATAAGTGTGCAAGTTTCTAAAATGACAGATATTGTTGAACGGAGGGAGTATAGATTTTCCCCAATCATTATCTTCTTGATTATTGATAACGTGTACACATGCACTTTGAACAACATCAAGTGACGTACGAAATTGGCAAACATATTATCAAGCTATGTCGACTCAGCCACCTAGCTAACTAATTTTCCAAAGTAGGCAAACTTAATTATTAGCGTCTTTACAATTTGATCCTTCGATCTGATAGCGCACCATAGAACATTCCTGTGAAGATCATCAGCACTTGATGTGGTTGACGATGGATCTCAACTACTACTCCTTGCAGACGCTAGTCTTGCTGTATTGTATGTCACTGTCGCTACCGCTGTTAATTTTCCAGTTGGTTAAAACATGGGCTTTGATATCAGACAAACTAGAAAATTGAGCAATGATTTCCCGCGTATGGATTCCAGCTGACTGATTCATGACTAATGAAGTGACACTCGAAAAATGGAACTCTAGCTACTTTCTATAGTGTTAATTTGTTTGTAGTTGCCTTGCCTTGCCTGCCGAGATAGTGGTACGGCTAGAGTGGATAATTAATCAAGCGAAGTGTGTATTGAAGCCGCGGTTAGCGCATTTAAGCAAGCAAATTCCAACCACGACTAATCCCACACTCTCCTCATCACTGGTAATCTTTTTTTTATTATTATTATTCAAGGATCAATATATTGACCAAAACTGTCTCTATCATATCTCATACTCCTGTTTATCTCCGTTACCAATACGGTAAAATTGATCAAAGTGCTTTTAGCCAGCCTACATTACATCGACCTTCCTATGGTCTAGGTCTTTTGGATAATCTACAACCCCCATATTGTTTTCCTCCATGTGCACGAAGCTCATTGGTTGGAATACGACAATCCTTTACTCAACACAAGCAATGTGTTTTTTAACTAGTTTCTACAATTCCTCCCCTACTTTATTTAAGTTACATCTAATAACTGACATCAATTTCAGCAACAGTCCCACCATTTATCCACTACTTTATTTTAACAACTGGTAACAAACGGACCTAATATGTCAAATTGCTTAAAGGCTTGCTTACCTTGAAGGTGGGTAACCCATATCATGTGTTATGAGCTAGTGTTTGAGTTTATGATAAAGACTCTTTCTGAAGACTTAATAAACAAAGGAAAATATTTGGGCAAAGACTACTATTAGTTTAAGTAGATCTTCAATTAGAAGGAGTTGTGCATGTTTCTATTACGAAGAAGTACATTTTGACTGTATCATATGGGTGAACATATGAGCTGTTATATCAAGAAAAAAGGGTAAAATTGATCGAATGTCTAAAACCTGCTTTCATCACTAGTACTGGTGAAGAGGGATTTGATCAATTGCTTCAAGACTTCCTCAATCTACCCAAATTAGCATATAATCATGTTAAACCAAAGAGAGTTAGGAAAGTCTTAGGCTCTGTTCGGTATTACTTTTTGTGATTGTTTTGTAGCTGTTTTAGTCTGGTTTTTGGCTGGTGGGTTTTGTGCTGGCTGTTTTATGGTTATTTTGAAAACTGTTATTCAGTAGTGTGGCGGTTTCGTCTGACGTATTTAAATAAGTTAGTTACGTATAGTGCGTTTACGGATGTCTGTGCTATAATTATAAATTTTATACTACGTTTTAAAATAATTTTTTTAAAGATGTAAATAAAAAAGCTAGTGACAAATATATAGATTAATATATACATAATTTATAATTAAAAAAAACAACAAAGTTTTATTACAATAAATAATTGTTAACATTTATATTTAGGTGTATACAAAATAACTTCACTATTATCAAACACAATTCTATCAATGAATAATAACAACTGTAACTAGACATGGTTTTAACACACCAGGCTACTTGTTCACATTTGAATAAAAGGAAAATATAATAATTAATTAGTGAACTATATTAATGTTTACATCATACAAAAAAAATAAACTATTCAGTTGTTAAAAAATATGACCTATATATTCATATATGGATATAATTAAATATTCAGATTTTATACTTTATTATAGCAATATAGTCAAAAGTAAAACTGAATATTATGTCATTCTTAGTAATCATGCACCCCTTCTATCCATAATACAAATATTTTTTTAGTTTTTTTATTACATATTCTATAAATTAAAAAAATGGGGAAATTACATGCCCCACCCATGATGTTTGGTGAAATTACACACTTCACCCGAGTGGTTTCAAAAATTACTTTCCCAACCCATGTGGTTTCCCTCATTTTACATCCAACAATTTTTCTAATTTTTGTTCAATTCACAAGATGCTTCAACGTTATCCGAAATTGATGATACTTTACATGGATGATGCTAAAGTGATATATTTTGATGTTATGTCAAATCCAGTTTTTGAAGCTTAAATGTAACCCGTGGGACCCAATGAAACATGTGACATGTTCATTGGGTCCAACATGTCACATTTAAGCTTAAAAAACTTTAGATTTCTCACTGAACCAAAATATAACACTTTAGCATCGTCTATGTAAATTTCATCAATTGGACAAATTTAAGCATCTTTAAATTAAATAAAAATTAGAAAAGTTACTGATTGTAAAACAGGGGAAACCACATGGGTGGGGAAAGTAATTTTTGAAACCACGTGGGTGGAGTGTGTAATTTCGTCAAACGTCATGGGTGGGGCATGTAATTTTCCCAAAAAAATATTAGAATTACTCAAAATAATTTTTAGGGAAAATTACATGCCCCACTCATGACGTTTGGGCGTAATTACACACTCCACCCACGTGGTCACAAATTACTTTCCCCACCCATGTGGTTTCCCTCTTTTACATCCAGCAACTTTTCTAATTTTTGTTCAATTCAAAAGATGCTTAAACGTTGTCCGAAATTGATGAAACTTTACATAGACGATGTTAAAGTGTTATATTTTTGTTCAGTGAGAAATCTAAAGTTTTTTAAGCTTAAATGTGACATGTGGGACCCAGTGAATATGTCACATGTTTCATTGGGTCCCACGGGTCACATTTAAACTTAAAAAACTTCAGATTTGACATAAGATCAAAATATATCACTTTAGCATCATCCATGTAAAGTTTCATCAATTTTGGACAACATTAAGCATCTTTTGAATTGAACAAAAATTAGAAAAGTTGCTGGATGTAAAAAGAGGGAAACCACATGGGTGGGGAAAGTAATTTGTGAAACCACGTGGGTGGAGTGTGTAATTATGCCAAACGTCATGGGTGAGACATGTGTGAGACATGTAATTTTTCCTAATTTTTAGTATAAGTTTTTAGAAAAAACTAAGTTAAAACTATTGTTCTATATTATTTTCATTAACTTATAATTTAGTATACCAATCTTTTAAAAGAACTAAAAATAAAAAAGGGAAAACAAACTTTTTATATATTATTAATATATTTCAATTTTAATTAATTATTGTGTTAAGTTTAATATATAATATCATTTTAAATATAATTAGAAATATTAAAAATTATTTTAAATATTAATTAATATTATTAAAATATTCTTACCCTTAATAGTTTTTTAGCCGCCTTTGTTTATGATATTTATTCTCTTTACAGCATAAACTACTGGTTGTTACCGATAGTCACTGATCCACCTACGTTGGAGTTAAAGAGTATATCTTATTTGTGGTTGTTTTGAAAATTGTTGTTCGACAATGTAACGGTTTGATATTTTTGTCAAAAATATCTAACTCAAAAATATCACATTTATAAAAAAACACCAACACCAAACAGAGCCTTAATGATCTTTAGAATTGATGCTCCTGAGTCACGATCATGAAGATGAGTAGCTAGGATGATCCCATCCATGTGATCGATTGCATAGAAGACAATGCTCAAGACGGATCGAAGAAGATCGCTTGTGCTCCTGGGATAACAATCATTTATCTATTATGCTATCTTCATCGATCCTCATCTAACGTGAAAGGGTATTTTACTCGTTTATTCATTAGGGTAGAGACCAGAGAGCACGTGAAAGAATAGAAACCAGTTTCACTTTACTAAAGCAACGTATGGGTTGTTCTAAGAGCTAGCATGACTACATATATGTAGTAGTTAATTAACATTACGTTTTTTGGGGGGGAATGTATGTAAATTGCACTTTCGGTGCGACATGACATGATCATTTAGAAAAAAAAAAGAAATTAGTATTGAATTTGTCATTTATATATTATTTTTAGCACATTAATTGTAACCCTATTTATGTTATCATGTTCTCATCCTCCTTAACTTGGATTACTAGCACCGCCAATACTGTGCTGATGATAGTGTGAGATCAAATGCAATTGCCTGCCGACAGAACCGCCAGCGCCACATATAAATTGTAGCCGTAAAATTAATCCCGTTTTACGTACCTTAATGCGCAGGTCTCCATACATCTGACTCAAGAATAAATATAAAAATAAATCACCAAGAACGCGTTTTGATCACCATCATTAACTAAGTTAGCATTCATCGCTCCACTGTAAATGCCCAGGTACAGGAAACAAAAGCTTTAATCAGCGTCTTTAAAGACGTTCACGAAAGGTTTGATTGACAATCGCATTAAACCATCAATTGGCCAAATGGGGAAAAAAAGGGTAACAAATTCATATTAGTGGAGGATTATTAGGCCTAGCTAGTTTTCTTAAAGACAGCAAGCAAGAAAGACCCAAACAAGCTGGGGGGAGAGGGTGGGATCCACCACTACTTTCAACCTGACCAATATCTAATGCAATACAGGTAATTAAAGTTCTATCTACTGTGACCATCAAATGGTAATTAATAATTTTGATTGCTTCTCTCTTTTCCCCTTCAAAAACATTCGAATCGGATCGAATCGATTCTCATACCTTCATACAGGATTACATGATATTCCCATATTTCTCTAGGATAACATACCATACCATACCCATCAAGAAGGCAATTTTAAATTCATTGTAATCTTATACCAAGCAAGCTGCTGAATACCAAGCAAAACAAAGTTCCTTTTTAGCTGTCTATGAGCGCTAAAAGGCACACAGAAAGCTTGCCTGTATAGTAGAAGTTTTTTATGATAGTCTGACACACAAAAAAAAAAAAGATTTGTGCCCCCAAATCTTGAGAATTTGCTTCTAAATCTACAGACAGCTGATCAGTAGTGTTCAGCAAGTTGGAATACCCAATCCAAAAAGGCATGATCATCTCGACAAAGTAATTGAATCACAACATAATTAAGTACAGGTTAAGCAAAGCAAACCCAACCCAGCACAAACTTTCATCATTAATATTTCTCTAATCACCATAATTGTCGGCCAATACTTGTTAATCATCCTACTTCTAAAAGAGAAGCTCCTCCCCGACACCTAATTAATAATATATAATGTATATGATCGTGTTTAATATATATATAAAAAAAGCCATCCCTTCTCTTTCTATACTTTTTTTAATTGGCTGATGATGGTCACCACCACTAATCTTGCAAGTAGTCTAGGAGAAAGGAGGGTCCATACCAGTACCACCCACCAACATATATACCATTACCAAACGTTGCCCTCAAGCAAAAAATAAGCACTTATACTGTATATAAAAAGAACCCTATAACAAAGAAAGCCACACCACACCCTCTTCCATCTTTTATTCTACCATTTCCTACTCCAAACTCACACACTAACTACTCCTCACATACAAACAAACTCTTTCTTCATTTACAGAGAGAAAGATCAAAGGCAGACACAAGCAAGCAACAAACAAAGGAAGAAAGAAAGAAAAGAACATGCTCCGCAGATTAACGGTTCCAACCTTAAACGTACCGAGCACAAGAAGAAGCCCAAAGGTGGCTGATGAAGCCATGTTTGCAGCCAGAGACGGAGCTGGAGAAATCATTGATTACGCTCACGACATCAACAGAGGTCATCCTGGCATCTTTTCCACTATTTGCAGCATAATCCGGATCCCCATCTCGATGCTGTCCTGCTTCTCTCATCACCACCATCACCACCACCACAGAAGTGGTGGTGTTGGGCCTGATGGAATTTGGGTCACCGGAGAAGTTGTTAGGTCCTCGGAGATGGATCATCTCATGGTTAGTGAAAGTATGAGATATGCAATTTTAATGTAGGAAAAAAAAATTAGGTATCTTTTTGATCTAGTTAGCAGTAAGTGATGGTTCTTGTTAGGGTTGGTTGTACTGATGTATGGTATATATGAACAAATGGAACTGGTGTCAATAAGCATGGTTTTCTATTTATATTTGACGTACGTACCGTACGGATCCATCTTACTAGCTTCCTTGAAAAAAAGGAGGAAAAGAAATCCTACTAAAGACTACTACATGTGATACGAGAGATCTTCTCTGCTCTCATCAAACTGACAAGTGAAAACTTTCACCGTAATGAAGCTGATGAGGGATGTCGGGTTGAATGCATAAAAACACCACATCAATATCAGTTTATCAAAGAGACCCATCATGGTTTTGCTTCGTATCAAGAACTTGGGATCATGATATATAACAGCTACCCACCCAGACATCGTGAAAGGATCATGTGATGTAAATATAGCAGGTCCTACTAGATTAAGCTGTTAAGTGGTTCAACATTCAGCTTATTAACTATATCAGCAATCTAACATTAAGCGTTCCAAATAAGTTAGTTCGTATGAGTTGCTAATGCAGCAGAAAGTTTCACTATTACACCATCAAATTCAATTTCACCACCACAACTGGTTTGCAAATGCTGAATCAGTATTATTTTTGAATCAACATTAATTGATAACATAACTAATGGGAGCCTCGATTATTTGTCTCCCTGAATAAGTTTAGTTTCCATTTATTTTCTTTTTCAATTGTCAGTTGCGCTTCCCTGTAAGTTACAGATCGAACACATCTTATCCTCTTGCTGATTACATATTCGACAGCAGACAACTGAGCATCAAATGAGTATCCTGAGAGAGGACTAACTACTAACCTTTAAACAAATCAAGGATTATTTGCAGGCAAATGATCTGTCCAAGGTATAATAAACATGTGGCAAGGACCATGACACAGGCAGTAAGGTTCTTTGAGCTTGAGAAATGGCAGCTAAGACACCATGGATAATCAAAGGAGACTTGACAGTGCAAAAGTAAAAGTGAATTATAGATAATTGCTAAATAAAGTAAGTACATCCTGACAAATTGAGCCCGTATTTCACACCAAGACAAAAGGAAGTAACCTATAAGTAAAGCTACAGAAGATATGTCATGTTAGCATTCAACTCTGAGCACTGGAGGTCAAAAGCAATTTAAGGTCACTCATAGGAATATGTTCTGTAGTGATAATCATCAACAATTGGGGCCCTTTCCCCTCCCATCCCCACACCAAAATATAAAGTATCAGATAAATTCTAACAGACGTAAAAGAGTATTTCTGAGGATAGTTTTGCAGAACTACAGTGAAACTTAATTATCAATTATATAAAAATTAGCAGATATCCAGATCATTCCAAAGTAGCTTTAGGTGCCTCAAAGGAATTTGTTTACCATTGATATCAAAAACAAAAAATTAAGGCGTAAAATAATGAATACCAGAGCAATAATTTACTAGGCAGCTTAAATGTGAAGGATTAGGACAGACCATAATCATTTTCATAGGATGGAGACGTGACTTGATGTCTAAGCAGCTGAACTCTCTGTGATGCTCGTTTATCAGAAGAATTGATGCCCACTAGTCATAGTAAGTGCTCAAATTCAACAAATCAGTTTCAGATCAACTTTTTGAAACTTCGATGTGAACTTCCACTACATTTTCATGGACACTATTATTCTCACGATCTAAAAGAAAAAGGAACAAATGCACATAGTAAATACTGTAATATCATGCAGCCCAAAAAAAATCTAGTTTAACTAACCATCATTTTAGATTAGAGCAATGTCATAGCACAGGAAGGAACTTCCCATACTGCAAACCACTGATTTACAGCTGTAACCCAACGGCGATATTCTTCACTAGCTGTTTAGATACCTATACTCCGACATACTGAATTTCTGGCAAGAGAGTTCCCTGGCCAGCGTAATGAGATCTCTTAACATATGTCTAAACGAGTAATAGATGAGAACAAATTAGCAGAATCACGCGGAAAAAACAGTGACCTGTATATCATGCCTTCATTTGTGATTAAACCTGACAATTTTGACCCAACCCAAACCTAACCCATATTTTTGTGAGATAAGGTCTTGATTATTGATCTATTTACCGTTGGGTCGAGTTAGGGTAATAAGTTAATTTTATAGATTAAGTTAGGGTAGAGATCTAAACCCATGACCCAAACAAAATTTGTTATAATAAAAAAGATAAAAAAAATACAATATTTTTATTAATGTACATAATCAAAACTATGATAAGCAAAAAAAAAACTATAAAATGAATATGGACCAAAGTTAAAATAATACTACTCAGCCCAAAATTAAGTCCAGGGTTCATACTCTTCAATTTATATCTTAAGGCCCCGTTCTGGGGAGAGATGAAGGAGCGTGGGACTTACGAGATAAATGTACGAAAGAAGTCTAAGCAACAAATGATCTAGGAGATGAATCTCCATCATCATTGGTGGGTCCGGCAAAAATTAATCTACAGTTGCCTCCTACATCACTCCCCAGAACGGGGCCTAATAGCATTTCTTTCTCAGTTAGAAAAAACACCATAACTTCACTTAAACAGTTGAACTTTATCTCTTAATTTTTTCACTGCAGCATCTCTTTCCCACCCCTCTGTTCGCGAGCGCCGTTCCGAAACAAAACTACCAATCTTCTCAATTACATGGTTCTAGATATGAATCTATGATTTGTTTGTCATTATATGGATTATCAGTGTTGTCTCTTTCTGCATGTTTAAATTTTTTAGGGAAAATTCACGAGATACCCTTGTTTCTTTCGTAATTCACAATATACCCTTTTGGTTTTAGTAATTCAACTTTAAACATGCTTAAATGTTGTCCAAAATTGATGAAACTTTACATGGACGATGCAAAGTGTTATATTTTGGTCCAATATCAAATTGAAGTTTTTTAAGCTCACATGTGACCTGTGGGACCCAATGAACAGTCACATATTCATTGGGTCCCACAGGTCACATGTAAGCTTAAAAAACTTCAAATTTGATATTAGACCAAAATATAACACTTTAGCATCGTCTCCATGTAAATTTCATCAATTTTGGACAACATTTAAGCATGTTTAAAGTTGAATTATGAAAATCACAGTGGTATATTGTGAATTACGAAAAAAACAAGGGTATATCATGAATTTTCCCTTTTTTTTATTAACTATCTTTGCCGTCATGTATGACATTTAGGATGCACATGCATGATGTTCAACAATTAATTTGTTAAATAATATAGGATTACTGTTTGCTTGAAAAAATGGGTTAAATAAGTTGGATCAGGGTTGAAGGATTGTATACAGTTGGATTAGGGTTGGATTATTATCAGTAGGTCGGGTTGATGTCAACTCAACCCATTACCTAAATTGCCTGGTTTAGTTGTGACTATAAATATAAGAATAATGCAGCACGAAAATGTTCTTTTGATCAGTCAAAGCCGCAAGTAAAAGTAATAGCTAAAAGATTATAAGAAAATGACTCCTAGAAAAGAAAAACCACACACAAAGTGGACCTATATTTCTCAAACTTTTTGAGTCTTTGGAATCTGCAGATAATAGGTGACTATACATGAAGTTAATAGCACATATACAAGTGACACATGAAAAAGTTTTCACAATGATATTAAATGGCTTTAAAAGATAACAGAAATCAGTCGTACCTTAACAAGTAAGTACTTGAATCATCTTGGATATAAAAAGCAGGGTCTCATACAAAAAAGGAATGCAATCTGCAATACAGCATAACATCCAAATTCAAAGGAATTCTTTTGACCATGAAACACCCAACATTGTCAGTTATCAGTTTTAAAAGTCATGTGGAGCATGTTACAAACACCAGAGAAAATCCAGAGCGAACCTTTATGCTAAAATACATACAGTTTATTTCCACGATATCACTTAAATCTATAATGAACAAGTCGCTTACATAAAGAATTGCTCAGAATCTGCTCATAATTAAAGCTAAATCTAGAGCTAGACTTGCAATTGTTGACATAACTCACTATTCATCTGTCACCAACACAAGCAAATCTGATTATAAACAACATGCCCAGGTAAGCATTCAACACTATTTTTGATGCATCACATTCACAGCCTGTGAGGCTTAGGGGCATTAGGATTCCCCTGTTCATAGAAGCTTCTAAAAAGAGAAACTGATTCAGACGCCATTACACCTCCTGTGCACTTGAAAACCTTCCCACTACCAACACCACCAACCATGGACCTACAAGAATGCAAAGAGAGAATGGAACCACACCCTCCAAATTTATCATTTGGGCACCCATAGAACACCTCTTTTATACCAAGAAATGACAAGGCCCCGGCACACATTATACACGGCTCACAAGTAACATAGAGAGTGCAATTCGAGAATCTTCTAGCAATTTCTGATTCTGATAGCCCTTCTCTTTGCCACTGAACCAAGAGGGTGTCTATAGCCTCCATTTCCGCATGTCTAGTGGCATTTCGAGTCTCATTAGTGCGGTTGCTCCCAGAAGAAATGACTTGTCCAGCCTCAACAATCACGCAGCCGACAGGTACTTCTAGTCTCTGCAGAGCATGTTTTGCTTCTTCTATAGCCAACTCCATGAATCTTACATGCTCAATGTCTAGTTGCGGCTGTAGAGAAGCCATTCTAGAAGCACAAACTGAACAGAAATGCTAACCAAAAGTGGTTCCTCTACGTGTAAGTGCAAGTCCCTGAGGTTATCAAGAGAACCGTAGGTTTTACACAATGTTTCCAATCCTCCCAGTCCTTGAGAACATATCTGAAAAGAAACACAAACAAATATAAGTTTTTCATATCATATACCTAAATGAGACCTTCTTTTCTGTCTCCATAGGTTTCTTAGAGCAAAATGAAAACTTTACTTTCTTCAAGGAGAGTTTGCCTAAAGCAGGACAAACTATATTTTACGGAAATTGATTTGAATGTAATAGACCAAAAACCTACTCTTCGACTTCAAACAGCCACCTTAGTTAAGTGCAGTGCAGCACACACTAAAAGCCTGACATTTCACCGAGTCAAGACCTCCTCACAGTTAGACCTGGAAAAAGTGGCCCGAACCAGAAAAAACCATCCGACTCAACCCGATTTAAAACCCGATTCAAAACCGAATAATGTGACCCGAAATGTGACCCAAAACCCAAAATAACCTGAATTGAACCGAACCAAATCGGAATTTGATACCACCCGAATTTACCCGAACCGGATTCAACCAAACCAAATTCACCCGAAACCTAGAACCACCTGAACCGAAAGAAACCATAAATAACCTGAATCCGAACCGAAATCCAATACAAGCTGAAAAACTACATTTTATTTTACGACACCAACAGACCTTACATGTTCCAGATTCCACATCCATAACTACCAAACTGGAAAATGTAAAGAAGTAATATATTGAGCAATGAGCGCACTGGAATGTACAAACATACAACAAACGGGGTATATTACTGGAATGCCCAAACATAATAGCAGCTTCAAAGAAGGGGAACACCATCACTACTGCAAAAGTCTGCACCGAAGCTTATACTCCAGCCTAGCTTTTGGATTCTGGAAACAGCAGGGACTAAGCTACTGCTATTATGCTTATTGTTTGCTTCACAAGGTGCGACAGAAAAATAAAAAACTTCTACTGTTATAATTGCCAGAGAGAAGAAGATAAGTTCCAGTATTTTACCGGTTTTCAGCCCCGTCTTCAGGCTGGTGTGCGAGGTGCAGCAATTCCAGTGACTTATCACTGCAGAGGCGCAGACACAAGAAGAGAATGAAGAGAGACGCAGAGCACGTATGTTCCTTGTTCGACAGTTAGGGTTGCAACATTACCATGAATGAAGAGAGAAGACGACCGTGAAATCCCTGAATGCTTATCGTTTACTTCACAAGGTGCGACAGAAGAAATAAAAAACTTCTATTGTTATAATTACCAGAGAGAAGAAGATAAGTTCGAGTATATTACCGGTTTTCAGCCCGTCTTCAGTCTGGTGTGCGAGACGCAGTTAATCTCTGGTATTCGCCAGTCAGGGTTGCAAAATTACCGTGAGCGAAGAGAATGAAGATTGAAGACGATAGCTAATTTTTTGCTGAACTTTTCCTTTTGAGAATTGCCATATTTTGTCCTCTCGTACTCTAATTAATGTATCATGGTTATTGATGACACTTTATCATTTTATTCAAAACAAAATGATATTTTATCATCTGAATTTATCATTCTAGTTATTTTTACTAATTATATTAACATATTCTTTATAATAATGTGAAACTCTTATTATAATTAAAGTTACATCCTATATTTTCCAAATTAAGAAAATATAAATTATCCCAAATTTGAAGAAAAACATCTAAATTTACAACTACATATAATATGCCACTAATAGACTAACTTTTTAACTAAGTTTTTTTTTTGCAAATCTATTAACATTAAATATGTAAGGATATTCTATTCAAAATTAGATTCTAAACTATTGATTTTCTTTTAAAATAGGCACATTACATTATCATGCGGCACTATTGGGTGGCAGTCCTAGTGACTCGGCTAACTTTTTATTATATTAACTTTAAATTGTTGTAGCTTTCAAAATAAAATTCAAAATAAAAAAAAAATTGCACCAATGTTCATCTAAATTCAAGCTCTTTAAAACAAAACTAATCATGTAGGAGTAATGTTTTGACAAGTTTGAAAATTTATATTAACTACATGTATATATCTACATATGAAAAATTCATAATATACGTCTAAAATTTATCATAATTCATAATATACTCCTTTTTGAAACTGTAACACCCCAACTCATCTAATCGTGGTTATCGCAAAGACTTACCGATATATAGATCAACATCGCAGCGGAATTATCTACAACACCCAGAACCTTGCTACAGTCTAAACAATCCAGAATATACCGAACTTAAATATTTACAAGCTTAACCAAAATACCAAAAAATACCAATCGAGTATCAAGTATCTCAATTCTAACATAGTTTGCTAAACGATGCAACTATCAACTAACGGGTGTACATGCACAACCCGCAGACAAAATGTAAGCCCAACCTAAGTCTACCCACTCCTACTCTCAAGGTGGGTCTTCTGTGGGCGCTTACCTATAAAAATAATATGGATGCCCCGAGAGGGTCAGCACCTTCGCTGGTACGATTAATTTGTAGCCCCCAAGCTAAAGGGGTTACGCACGACTATTTTGTCGTAAACATGCGGTTGATTATTAATACATCAATAATGAGAAGTACAATAAACACCACACAAACATATGAAACAATTCATAGTACAAACACATTGAACGACTTAAAAGCTTTCCTTAAGTAAGTGAGTTAGCTTTTTAACTCCTTAAGCTCAGATCTCCCTTATTCTCATATCCACTCTTATCTCATTGTACCAACCGTTCTTTAATTAGAATTGGTGGTTCCTTAACTCAATGTTTATCCTTGTCGGATCAAAAGTAACCCTAGCCAATGAGCTATTAACTCCATTGGGTTAAATAAACATTATTTCATAAATTTGGGATTTAGGAGATCCCACCACACCATCTTAATCTGGCCTCCCACCTTGAACTGTAATCCAAGGTGGTCGAGTCTATTGTCGACTCTAGGCGACAAGTCAAAGACGAGTCTCAAACGGAAGTTGGATCTGATACAGATACCAATCCCTTTCCTTAACATGCATGACCGGAGTCAGTCTCGGATTCCTCACTCCCCCCAAGTTCCAATTAGTAGAAGTCTCAAGATAAATGTGTTAGTTAAACCTTTTTCGGATATTAACCAACCAATATTAGGGAGTGTGTTCTTATCTCATACCATTGTTACTAAGCATAGTTAGTAAGTCCACAAAGATCAGTCGTGTTAGTTCAAATACAACACACAACAAATTCAATAATCTGGTTGCATGCCTTATCTTGTTTTAGTCGAAACAATTAAACAAATAGCACGCAAGTCGAGGGACACCTCGTTAGCAAACAAGCACAAGAAAACCATACCGTTCATTGTCGGTCGTTCGATTGCCTAATCTCCTTCCGAGTCCAAATTCTCAAATCCTAAAACATTCATCCAATTTGGGTTGTTAATTACTTTCAAGTAACCTACCTTACTTAGCCACTAATGATCCCCGACTTATAACACTAAGTCCTTATAGTTTAATCTTAATCACATAAATCATTTTACTTCTCTTAATTTCTTAAGTCCTTATATGCATATCTTTATAATCATCATTACTCTCCTAATGGTGTACCACTAATGCCACTCTTTCTTTTCTTTTTTTATAAGGCCTGACCTACCCTACCAAGGTCGGTCGAAGTCAGTGAGTTACGGGTCTGAAAAATTCAGCTTGACCGACCTTCCTAAGGTCGGTCTAAGTCAGTACACTCCAGCGTTTGAAAATTTCAACCCGACCGACCTTACCAAGGTCGGTCCAAGTCAGTAGACATCTGGGTTGGGTAATTTCAGCCCAACCGACCCAGCCAAGGTAGACCTGGCAATTCGGGTGATGGGTCGGGTTGATATCAACCTTAACCCAACCCATTTAAAATATCATTAACCCAACCCAACAAAAAAATAATCGGGTTAAAAAATCATGACCCTAACCCAACCCAATTAAAATCATTCACCCTAACCCAACCCACCCGACCCATTTTAAGCCAACATAATAACTTTATCGACTTTAAACGATATGTTATGCAAAGAATCCAGAGTCCTACACAGTTTCCTATGAATTCAAAAATCTGAAACATGTGCTCTTTCCATAGGTTTCTTTTATGAATCCTTTCTAGATTTATACATGATCCCAGTTAATCAAATAGAGAACAAAAATAAAAACAAATGATTCATTCCCTAATCCAGATAGAGAATATCTTAATACAATGTCAAAATTTCATGTAGTAGAAATCTAAAAGTGATGGCAAACAAAAAACCATAAATAAAAACCGTTCGGGTTTAACCAACCATGTTATTACTTTCCTCCTCTCAGCAACTACATAGCTTCAGGTCTGTTTCTATATTCTTTCTTTCTTCTATCAGTATAATATCATCTCTTCTTAATTTGTGAAATTTGATCAATTAAACAATCAAACCATCGAAGTCTCTAGAACAACTCCGTATAATACTACTACTAATACTTCTCCGATCACACCAAGGTTTCGAGATCTGAAATCAGAACTACTATGAATTATGTGGTGTACAAACCGTTAGCGAAAGTGGTATCAAATGCACCGTCTCATTATTAGCAAGCATGGTAACTATATATCCATCAATCAATCCGTTATAAGTCAGTTAGTTAGCTAGTTTGGTTTTGAATTAGTAAATTGATTAATTTGTTCATAGTTTCTTCCACTTCCAATGGACCAGGGAAATCCAACCACCACCAGCATTACACACCAGCAAGCTCTATATAACAGCTAGAAGAACATTATGCAGCACAATATTCGCACTGTTGCTACATAATTCACTAAGAGATCTATCATCAAAATCATACTTACAAAAAATATACATCTCCAACTTTTGTTCACCCTTAGGCACCATCTAAACACACCACTTGTGTTGTATCATTTACAAAAAGCCAAAAACATTTACACGATGCATGAAATTTTGGTAGATGACAAGTAATACCTCAAGGAATGCAGTCTTGATGTTACACTCACCATCGATAGACGGTGAGAGGGTTGTTGGTGAAAAAGATGCAGAAATAGAAGGGGACTGATTTTTGTTGGTATTCTTTCCTATATACTCATCAAACACCATGTACAACTCAGCTTACAACCGAATGACTCACTCTTCAATAGTAATTGTAGTGGAACATGTCTATAGTAGAAAGATATGCATGATCATCTTCAGTTTCTTGTGTTTCTGGCCGTCTCCTATTTCTAAGACATTTCCGGGACGAGAGAGGACTACAAAATGACTTGTCCGTGCTTCATAAATACTAAAGCTAATTAAGAACAAGGAAAGAAACAAAATTGATGAAATTGGCATGATGAATCCTAGAATAGTGGCAAAGTCTAGTTCGAAATTAGAGAAGTCACGGAGTAACATATTAACCAAACAAACAAACACAAAAGGAGAAATAGGTTTTGAGAATCCAACCTACATAATCACAACAACAAGAAGCACTTCAAGATGACAATTGCCAATACAGTCAAACAAGTATACGAGCATGCTTATCCGGAAATCAATATATTATCTTGCTATTGTCAAAAGAAAATAGAGACAAAAATGTGAAAAGGTGGAGAGGAAGAGACGAGAACGCTGTGATGCATGAGAAAGAAAAACATGAGGAAACAAAAACAAACCTTCGGCCTAGATGAACAACGGCACCTGGACTGGATATGTGAGTCTGCTGCACCGCACCACAAGACATTAGGGCTTTTAACCTTACGCTAAGGTTTGGCTTGGCTAGGTGGGCCAATGGGTAAAAAATTCTAGGCTGAGTATTATTTGATCTTAAAATAATTTTATATACAAAAGTAATTTATATTTTTATTATTTATAAATATATTTTCGGGTTGGGTTCGTGGGTTTAGATCACTACCCTAACCCAACCTAAAAAGTTAGGGTCTTACCCTAACCCAACCCAAAAAATAAATGGGTCAATAATCAGGACCCTAACCCACAAAAAATCGGTTGGGTTTCGGGTGGGTAAAATTGCCAGGTCTAAGCCAAGGTCGATCCCTGGGTTGGTCAGAAGCAGACCCATTTTCTAAATGTTTATTTCACTCCAATCCTTTCCACAAGTGTCCTAGTATGTTTTAACATCATCTTGGCACTTTAAAACCCCTCCTAACTCATTGATAAACCCATCATTTAACCCTTTGATCCTTTACTCCACTTTTTACAAGATTCCTAACACTTGTAACATAATTCTTTAGGATTCTAAGGGGTAAACCTTGCCTACAACCTTAACTAACCAAGTGTTTCCTCACAACCATTTTAACCACACTTGAAGCATTATTACTCATCTACATCTCTTTTACTCATAAACCTCATGATCACTTTCTCTAGTTTACTCCTAAGTCATTACAAAACATAGTACCTTATTTACTACTAAATTTTGCACAAGTCTTAACACCTCTCATTCCATGATCTTGGTGTGTCTAACTCACCCATTTGATCCCTAAATCCTCCAAGACAATCCTAGATCATTTTAATCCTCAAGAACACCTTAACTTATCTCTTTTCCACCAACTTAACTCTTAATGGTTCCTAGTACATCCTAGGTCATTATATCTCATTAGAACACTTAAAACTCTTAGTTTCTCAACCAAATTTTGACATAGCTTCCCTAGTACATTCTTACACCCAAACACTTAGTTTTTCATCCTTAAGAAACCAAAGACATTCAAATCCTCAATAAATGTTCTCTATACACAAATTACACTTAAACTACACCAAATCACAATATATTGCATAAACTTAAATTGCTTGGCAGTTAGGCCCTTAAAAGACATGGCTCTTAGGCCCTTAAATGACATGAACTAAACACTGAATTTCCCACATATATAGCTTTCAACCTGCAATTACACATCACCAATAATCCCATAGCAATATAAATGGTAGTTCACCTTAGGGTTGTTTTACTAACTCAATTCACATTGGCTCCTTAGTCAAAAGTTCACAAGCATGATCATGTTATTTCCTAAGCATATAACTCTTAATATTATGTAAACTCTGGGCTACATCTAGTACCTATCTAAACCATACCATAAAACATTAAACCACCCCAAGGTAAGTCATTTACCTTCTGTTTTTTCAAGCTTTTCTCACTTTCCTCCTTTGGTTTTCTTGATTGGATTTCGGCCAAAAACTTTAGTTCCCTTGCTAATCTTCTAATCAACATTAAAAATAATGTAATGAGTACTAAGGAATATACCTAGACTCATGGAATTTACTCTTAGGTTAAAAAGAGTGTTTAATGCATTAAAATGGATGATTACCTTTGGAGTCTTAAGATAGAATTTGATAAGGAATCAAAGGAGGACCTCCACTAGTCTCTTGGAGATTGAAATAAGGATAATTCAAAGAGTAAAACAAGACCCCATGAGAAGTCATTTTCGGACATTAAGAAAAATGGAGAAAACCTTGGATTTTCAAGCTTTTCTTACCTTGAATGAAAGAGGATAAAATAGAGCTCTAGAAACTGAACTTTTCTCTCTTCAATGGAGTTTCTCCATGGAATCAAACTTGATCTTTTGAAGTTTTGAAAGGATAGAATTATAGGCCTTGGTCTAACTAGCAATAATCTAAGCTTAGTTTTTTATTTGGAGCTATATAGCAACTTTGGTGAGCAAATGAAGATGGAGAAGAATGGAGTGCTGCTCCAACGTTTTTCTTTGGGAGGATGAAGAAGAAGAAACCGGTGGTGAAGGGGAGGAATGAAGAGAAGAGAGGAGAGAGGTGAGATTTGTGAGATATTTCCTTAAAAGGTAAATAGTACTTTTTCTTTCCTTCCCTCTTCTTTTCTAATTTTCTGAAGTCTTATGGTGACTCATCACATTCAAAAACTGGCCTCCTCCCTCTTAATGAGATATTATGGGCTAGTTTGACCATTTAATTAATCAAAGTTGACTAGTCTTAATTGAGCACTATTTGGTCAATATTCATAATTAATGCACAAATTTGTGAATTTTTGGTTTCTCATTGATTTAGGCTTCCTAATGTGATACTAAGTAGTACACATGTTGATTAAGGTATAATCTTGTCATTTAGCCACTCAAAACCCCTTTCTAAGACAATTTTTCAAAAATGTGCTTTAAGACTCCTTAAAGCACAATTTGTGTTTTAACTTGTTTTTGAGCTTGGTTTTCTTTGGTAATTGATTTAAATGTTCATTAGTATGTTAATAAGGTCTAAGAATGCTCCTTGGGTCCCAATCAAGGTTACACCAAGTCTAGAGCATGTTTTGCTTAAATTGTCTTTATGGTTTTTCTTGTTTTCTGTGTTTTCTATGGTTTAAATTGTTTACTAATGCTTGTAAGCATGTTTTAGCCTTATTATATCTTAGTTTAACATTTAATTACCATATCTAGGTTTGGGGTATTTCAGAAACCTTGTCACAAGATACCCCTAACATCTTTCAAAATTCACAAAATGCTCCTTTTTCGTAATGTCCGTCAACTCCGCCGCTAACCCCACCTGGGAAATGACATTTTTGCCCCTGTATTTTCTTTTAAAATTCATGATATACCCCTAAAAACTCATAATTCACAATACCTTTTTTTAAAAAAATACATTCACAAAATACCCCTAAAAGTTTCAAAATTCATAATATAACCCCTAATCCGTGAAATGACCTTGAATAATGACTATATATCCCTTAAATTGTAGGTCATGTTTCAAGTTCACAACATACCCTTTTTTATTTATGGTATTTTATGAAATTTTTACAAAATATATTTAAAATACTACAAATAATATTAATATCCCCCAAATATGAGAGATGCTAAGAAGACTATGTCCTAAACCATCAACCAAATTGACCTTATCAACCTTAAACAGACATCGACGGATCCAATGTCTATGAATTCACCATGAGCATTATCTTCAAAGGTGGCCTTACCTTCTTTATGTCTAGAGAGAGTCGTGCACATATTTGGGTCACCTGTCATGTGTCTTGAACATCCACTGTGAAGGAACCAAGAATCATTGTCCGTGAGTCTCTTTGTCTACAAGAACATTATTGGTTAGTCTTGGGAACCCAGACAAACTTGGGTTCCCTCTTAAATGATGGTGAGGCTACAAAAGCATTTTGAGCTTTTTGATATACTTGAAACACGCAACATGTTAATGATAGGTCACGACTAAGTTTGTGACAGGAAGAGTGTGTGTGACCATCATAACCATAATAACCACAAATTTGTATTGAAGGCAAACAGACGTACTTCTTTTGCCATCCAAACTTATTTGTAAAATCCCCCTTTATGATTTTCTACGCTTGAGATCATTGGGTTTGAAGCCATTTTAGCAAGATTGACTTTGTTTTTGTTGTGAAGCCAACAGGGAAGGTATGAGGACTTAAGAGAGTGCATTGTGCCTTTTAAAGAGCAATGGTGAGAGAGTAAACTTCTTTTACAAGTTTGGATTGGATAATCTTTGACTCAAGAAGCTTATCCTCTAAATATTTTGGTTTTTCAATAGTAGATACTTTGTGCACAAAAGTAATAATCTTGAAAAAAATTTGAGAATGTTTTTTTTTTGTCTTTTTCTTTTTGAGGTGCTGTTGTAAAGAAACAACCTTTTCGTCTAGGATGTCTATAAGGATGTTTTCCTCACGTAAATCTCTCTGAAGTTTGTGGATTGTATACTTAAATTCATGAAGTTTTAGCCGGTCTCTAGAGACATGACCTTTTAACACATTAACCTCTTCATAGAGAAGAGCTATCCATTCTTGTTCTTCAGTTAGATCAAATTCGGGATGATTTGGATCTATAAAGTAAGTGGAAAGATCTGAGATGGTACCATATTGACACTTGAAGCAAAATAAGAAAGAGCGTCAGAAGAGGGAGTCTTGCTTACCTGATTTTTATGAGCCATTAGGCAAATGAGACTTGAAGTGCCTGGTTCGGGTTCTTCAGAGCCCGAGTCTCCCCACACTGCATTATCCATTCATGACGGTTGATAAATTTGGTCACGATCATCTTCCTTCTTGAGTGGGCAGTTATAGCATATTGACCTGGCTTTAAGCACTTAAAACATACATGCTCATTTATCCCAAAGTTGCCCTGATGATTACGGTTGTATGATTGATAGGGACGAGTTTGATTTTCACTGAATTTGTTTTGATTTTGGTAATTCCTATCTGGTCTACCTCACATGAATTTTTTGAAGTTTTTGAAAATCATTGCCATGTCTTTAAAGGTGGAAGTAGACCCTTCTTCAATTATCCGTCAATTAGTGTGTCACAAAGTTGTTGAATGGGATCTTGAACCATAGGTGCAGTATCGTAGTAGAAGGAGACATGTTATGGCAGCTGTTGCTGACTTTGAGATTGGGCCTGTAAAGCTTGATTCGAAATAAAAAGGGAACTGATTGAGTAGAGGAAGAAGAATTACCTTCCTTGATGTTATTTTTGTACTTGTTGATAGACTACAAGTGCGATCCAAAATCTGTCAAAGTAAACTTGTCTAAACTCTTGGAAGCCCTAATGAAAGATAACACTTTTGTCCATTCCTCTCCTATACTGTCGAGGAACTTGTTATTGATGTTCTCATATGTTTCTCCAATTTGTAATTCATATGGTCTAGTGGGTTGTGAATGTTATCAACATGTCATTGAAAGACTCGCCCGACTTTCCACTGACATTTTTGTAATTCATTTTGAGCTCTTGAACTTTGGTTTTTCTTAGTTCTATGTTACCTTTGTGAACAGCCCGAAGATAACCCCAAATGTCTTTAGCCACATTGATGTGATATACCCTTCTCCTTTTGGGCGATGAGATACTAGTGTAAATCACATGAACAACTTGTGAATTAAGTTCCACACACCATCGTTCTTCAGTAGTATAGGTGGTAGGTCTTTATCTTCAGGAAGTTCATTCCCTTGGTCACCACCGTCCATAATTGCTGGTTCAAAGATTACAAGTGAGACTCCATCGTTTTCTTCCACATGTTGTTATTTGTGGAGATCAATTTCGCATTCTCGGCCTGCATCTTGTTGATGTTGGTGGAATTTGAAATTTTCACCATCTTGAGTAGTTTGTGAGCCAACACAAGCTCTGATACCACTTGATAGGATATAGGTACTGAATGTGTAGCTCTGAGCTGTTACATTCAGAGAGACTCGCTCTTGATTAAATTTATCGAAATGCGGAAGATGTTAGACACGATGTACAAGAATAGAAACCTTGTATTGAGAATTTAAGATGAATTTACACAACTAGCTTTCTACACTTGAGGTTAGACAAAATGACTCTGTCTAACTCCTACACACAACTCTTTACAGTTTGATCAATAATGTGTAAGGAGAATTTGTGTGCAAGTGCTCTATAAGCAAAGATACATCTATAAGCATAAACAAAACTAACTAGAACCTTAAAACTATCTCTCTCAATGTGGAATCACTCTCTATGTAAAGAAGATAATCGTGTTAGTACATATGGAATACTGATGCTCTCTTGTCCTTAAATACAATTAGAGACTCTAATAACTTCCACTACGTGAGTGGAGATATCCCATGATGGTTTTTTGTAAGTTTCTATTTCAGTATAAATACAATAATAGTTGCCCTGACTTAATTCCTTAACTGGTCTATGTAAGACTCAGTCAACGGAGTAGATCCACGTTTTGTTATGATATTCGCATCCTCTTCTACGTAGAGACTCGTTGTAAGTGCTCGACTCGTTTTTGTCCTTTGACGATATCGTTATAGACTCAAAGTATAAGTCTATCATCAGGCGGACTTATTGAGATTGTCATCATCTGAAAAACAAGGTAACAACACAAAGTAATTTTAATAGAGGAAAAAGGAGCCTAGGTCTCCTCATGTACTACCTCCGAAGGGGCAGGTTGCCCTGATGGTGCACCAACTCCAGAAGAAGGATGATTGGTATCTTCATCAGTTTGACCCTCTACCTTTTTCCTTTATCAAGACGCCTTCCACTTCTGAAAGTGATACCTTGCATCTCATCTAGCTCAGAGCATTCCTCCATAACTACAACATCTTGAATAGCCATAGTCTTCAATTGTTCTTTCGGATTTGGATCTGGTTAAGAAGGAAGTAAACCAGGGTTTCTCTACTGGAATAAAAATTAAGTTAATTGACTCATTTGTCCTTGCATGTTCACACAACTCTAAATTCTTTTGGCCAAATTTCAGGTCCAGATTGATGACCGTTTGCTGCTCAAATTTATTCTTTTGAGTGGCCATCAACCTGTTCATCAACTCCTATAAGTTATCATTATTTGAGGTCAAAGCTCATTGTTGAGGAAAATTGTGCCCTTGCTAATATTGAGATTGTTGAGGGTGAGGCTGATTGTACTAAGGTTGAGAAAAACCAAGTGGCCCACTTAAGGCCGACTGCTAAGGTTGCAACTGATGAGAACTCAAAGCATTGTTAGGGTTGCCATACCTCACATTCCGGTGTTGATTCTGCATCCAAGGCTGACTGTTGTTCTGACCTACAAAGTTAACTTGTTCACTCAACCTCACCTCTTCTATCTAGGGACACACATCAAACTCACGGGGTCCCTCACATTGGGAGCAAAATAGATAAGAGGAACCAGAAGAAACCTGCTTCACTACCTGAACTGGATTTCGTCTTACAGTGAGCTGCTCGAGGATTTTTTTAATGATGCCTGATAAGTGTCCAAATGAGCATGTTTTATAGGTGTATTTCATATATAATATTAGCACTTTTCTTGCTCATTTCTCCACTTTGGTTAGTTTTCCTCTAGTTTATGTTTTATTGTTATCTCACAAATTTATTGTTTAAACATGAGGAAAACCAAGCTGGGAGCAAAGTAGACGAGAGACGAACGCATAGGCACAAACGGCTCGAAAAACGGAGTCCAAACGAAGAATCTAGAGCCGGTCAAGTTTGTGTCCGCATTTGTGACGTCGTGAGTGTCCGCATAGACCACGACGTCACAAGCGAGGACAGCCATGCGGACAAGATATGGAGCGCGGACTCCATTTGTGTCCTCATGAGTGTCCGCATAAAACCACGACGTCACAAGTGAGGACAGCCATGCGGACAAATTGAGAGCGCACCTAACTCTCTTGTCCGCCCAGAAACCATGAGGACACAAGCGAGGACACTCATGCGGACAAGACTAGGACACGGACTCCATTTGTGTCCTCATGAGTGTCCGCCTAAAACAACGCGGACAGCCACGCGGACGTGACTAAAAATCAACGCGCGCCAGTTTTCTTCTTCGCCCGTCGACATGCTTCTGCCATATCCATCTACTCCGCAGCGCCTACCTTAATTCCCTCACGCGTCTTCAGCTCTGTCCCCTGCAATTAATGAGCAATCAATGCTCTTCCACTACAGATCTGCCTCTTCCCTTCCTCTATAAAACACACTGCACCTTCAACCAAATACACACGTTCCACCCCCAAAACTCAACACTCCAAATCTCTCATTTCATTTACAAAAATCTTACGTACGCTCTCCACTCTTCTTTCTCTTCATTTCTCCATTCACCATCCACACCTCTCGTATTATTATTACGTCCAACCTCTATCTGACTTATTACCAGTTAATATGTCAGGCTAAGGAGGATTTACTCCGGGCGAAGGTTTAATTATGGTTTGTTTAGTTGTGTAATCTATATTTCTACCGGTTAAAATAAATTCAGTTTGTTATGATTAAAGTTTTGTTTCTCTCCCTTTTTAATAAATTTCATCGATTTATTAAAAAGCCTTACTAAATCTGTTTTTTAATCTGATCGGTGACGAACAGACAGGTTAATTAAGCCGTAAAACTGTAGGAACTTATTTTCATCATTTAAGTTAGTACAAGTTGCAAGAATAAAATTCCTCACACTCCTCTGCCGTTTACACGCATTTTGCTTGAGTTTTCATCGGACCCTGCATTTTCAGGTAACGAGTTCTTATGAGTTTCATCGGACCTTAAGCTAATAACAGGAATCTTGCCAAATTATTTTATTAAACCGGTAGAGATAGCACAATTAATCAGATCATATTAACTGAACCCGGAGTTCCGTTTAATTTAACTTCAATTCACTAAATTAATCTGTTATTTACTTTTCAAAAACAAGTCATTAACTCCCCCCTTTTTGTGACACGCTTAGGTACTATTTAATTCACCTTAGTCCCACGGTTCGATATCCGGCGCTTACACTTTACTATACTACCACGACCGGGATTTGTTTGCAGCCCGACGTTTATTTTGAGTTTTTTTCTTTTCTTTTATTTTAATTTCACCAGTTCTAACCACTCACGATAAACAGTCTGCAAAATGGCGTCGTTGCCGGGGACTTGATTTATTCTAGTCCCTAAGCCCCGGATAATTCACCTTTATATTATAATAATCTGTTAATATTAATTGGACACTTGACTTCGGACATCTGACTTCTAACATCTAATTACTAACTCTTTATATTATTGTCATTTAATTTCCATTGTCCTTAACATTTAATTTCCATTGTCCTTCAATTTCCAGTATACTAACTTATAATTTCCAGTATACTAACTACTAACCTTAATTTTCTGTCATTTCTTTCCATTGTCATTTCAATTTTCTGTCATTTCTTTCCCTTGTCTCTAACTACTAACATTAAATTTCGGTCAACTAATTCCTAACATTTTTTTTATTCTAACACATAACGAGTTTCTTTTTCTCTGTTTTGAGTGGTGAATGCCTTTTACCAGGTCAAACAGCCTCCCAGAAAATATTAATAATCACACGGTTGGTTACAATCCAGAGATCGAGAGAACCTTTCTGCACACCCTAAGGCAGAGACGAACTCAACAAAACATTACCACCACAGTGAAAGAATCTGACCCGGAAGCTGATATGGCATCTACACCAGCGACAGTTCGAAATATCAACAGGTCGTCTAACCAAGGACAACAGCTGCTATCATCCTTCCTCACCTTAGCCCATCCGAATACGATGAGTGGCAGAAGCTGAAGCCATATCATCAGATCAGATGTGTTAAGGAGCTGGGCATGTTTGATGGTTCCAGTCCAGACGAAGCCCTGTTACATGTTACAAAATTCTTGCAACATGCCAACAGTCTTACTGCAACCGACGCAGTACTCCAGTACGCAAGATTGTCATTATTCCCCCACAGCCTGACGGGAAGTGCGAGCAAGTGGTATCATAGCCTGACACCAAGTACTATTGGTACTTGGGATGACATGGCCACCAAGTTCTACGACAAATTCCTACCCCCGAGCCGAACGTTGGAGATGATTGCTGAAATCTATAATTTCAAGCAACCTAGGTCGAGAATATTTGTGAAACTTGGGACCGTTTCAAAGGACTACTACTTACTTGTCCTCACCATGGTCTGACGAAAGAACAAGTATCACAATTGTTCTACAAAGGCTTGATCGCTCCATGCAGAACAATGGTATTATCCTCCTTAGGGGCCGATATTCTGAAAAAGCCAGGAGCAAATTTCTGAATAGCATGGAGTCTCTCTGTGAAGAAATCAGAGACTGGGCCTCCGGTGGATCAAGGAGCGGTACTCCAAGTTTATACCATGTTGGGGAAGTGATAACAAGTTTGACATGCTGATGAAAAGCCATGAGCAACTCATGGAGAGCAATGCTCAGCAGGCAACAAAAGTAAGTACTCTGCAGAAAGTGGTTGAGCAGATGGCTATGAATTCCTACCCTCAGCAAGCTAAGTCGATGATTTCCCGATCATTTACAACCCCTCCAGGCTATGCACCTCTGTCCCAATCATCTCCTGTTATTTCTTGTACACAATGTGGTGGGCCTCGACTATGAACAATGCCCCCAACTACAAGAATTAAAAGCTGCAGAGGAGGCAAACTATCTCACCAACAATTCAGGATCAGGACAACCTTGGCAACGTAACATGCAATCCAACCTTCGCTACTCAAACACCGACAATATCCAAAACCCACATACACTTCAACCATCTCAAAATTACAGACCTCAGTCCAATTTCCAGGGAGGCCAAAGGCAATATCAACAACAGCCTTGGCAATGAAGCTTCTTCGAGTCGACCACTCAACCTCCTTCGAATCCTGAGTCTGAAAAAAAAGAAATGTCTCAAAATGCAAGAATGTTTAAAGCTATGATGGGTAAGTCCCGAGATACTCAAGATAGGTCGCAGCTCTGCGCAAGACCAAAAAGCCTTGCAATCTCAGATTCAACAGTTACTCACCCAACAAAGACCACCTGGTCAATTCCCTTCACAGACAAACCCTAATCCAAGAGAGCAAGCAAATTCAATCCTTATAGACGATGGCACATTCCAATCAACAAACTTGTGTGCAGTCTCCTTAAGGAGTGGAAGGGAACTTGCCACCAGAAAAGGAAAAGAAAAAGAAAATCATGAAGAGGCCTACATCAATGATGAAGACACAACCAATCCAGCCTCACCTCCCTCAGAAATCCAAGTTCCTATCCCTGCAACTCCACCTCCATCTCGAGTTACCATCGACATTCCATCCTCATCTCCTAAAAACAGTGAACTCCCATTTCCCAACAGAATGAAAAAGAAACACCTAGATGAGCAGTTCTCTAAATTCTTGAGCATTTTCAAGAAACTGACCCTCGACATACCTCTAATTGATGCTTTGCAAGAGATGCCTAACTACGCCAAATTCCTAAAGGATCTCTTAACAAAGAAGAAGAAGAAACCTGGAAAAGAAACAGTGCACCTCACGGAGGAATGCTCTGCTGCCCTTCTTCGAGCACTCCCTCCCAAACAAACAGATCCGGGTGTAGACACCAAAAATTCTCACCCCATAAAGCAAATTCCAAAATAATAAATAAAATAAGAGGGGTCGTCGCCTTTCTTTTTCAAAAACATATTAGCGGGTGTGCCAAAATAAAACCATCTTTTTATAATCTTTTTTAAAGCATTTTATAAAAATACGATTTTCTGAAAATGAATTTCCAAACAATAATCCGGTTTTAAAACTTGGACAGGTTGCTAGGATCTTTTATTTTTCCTTTAGCTCATAGTGGAACCTTTTTTTCTTAGTCACACATTGAATTATTTCTTGGACGTTTTATTTTCTCTTTTGTCCATCTATCATTCAAACACATCCTCTAGCCCAGTCCCTGCTGGATCAGTCGGCTCCGGCCCACCATACTAAGCCCCATTTGACCTATGGTCAAAGCCCATGACTATCAAAAACCTAGTTGTTCCATTCTCTTCTATTTAACCCTACAGTAGTGATCTTCGATGGGGGCAGCCGGACTTCCATCTTCATCCACCGGTTTTATTTGGCCGTTCTTCCATTTTTCCGAAACAAGAAAGAGTAGCCGACACCATAGAAATCCTATCAGTCGACCTTCCCTTTTCTATTCACCGTTGATCGATTCCAGGTCCCAAAATATCGCCACATTCAACTGAAGGCAACACACCGATGATTCTCCTCCACTGCCTCAATCTCTTTCACAATTTTCCATTCCCTCAACACTAACAATTGCTCATATTCCAAAAAAAACTGATCGAAACCAGAAAACTCCTCTCCCAATTCAACGCCACCTTCTTCTTTAACTACGTTTCCGATTGAGCTCAGGCCTCACCTTCTCCCTCCCCAAATCCTTTCGAACTCCCTCTAAAAGCTCATTACGGTCACATAATTTTCGTCGCCCTTCGACGGAATCAGGATTCCACCACCACCACACCTCCTTCCGTTCATTCTACCGACTCCACCACCCTCTTTTGGCGCCGTAACAGCAGACCGCATCGAAGGTCACCGATTCTCGCTCAAAGCTTGCGCATCGGCTTCTCGTTTGAAGCTTTCGCATCAGCTTCCTGCTCGAAACCTTCGCATCAGTTCCCCGCTCCAAGCTCTGCGTTCTGTTCTCTCAAAAGCCCTAACTGGGCACTCTCGACATCCATCAACAAATTCGTCGTTGAAATACGGTGGTGAAATCTTGAACCTCTGCTTTCTCTGGCTATATCTCTTTGGCAGTTCGATTTTATGTTTTCATCGACTATTCTGACTTTACCTGGACGAGGTTGCTGGATTTGAGTAAAAATGAGTTATCCTTGTGTGCTTTTGAGTTTTGTTCCTCTTCGCTTTGAGCGATTACCGGACTTCTACGATTTCGATTTCATTCCGGGTCTAGTATCGAAAAATCCTTCCCGGCCTTTGGATTTCATTTCGATACCTGAACATTTTTCATATCTGATCTTCGATCCTTCACTAGAGTCGGACTCCTCTGCATTGAACTATTTTGGATTACGATTTTGTTGTCAACTATATTTGGTTTGGTTTCCTGGCTCGTTGTCAATCTGCTCAGGGCATCGGTTGCTCCTCCTGTTTTGCCTTGCGTATTGTTCGCAACATGAGGAATCAGTTTGATTCATGCTAATAACTGTGAATGAGTTGCTGGTTTAGTTAATGGGTTATTATGACTCATTAATCTGTGTTTATCTGGCGGTATTATCTTCGCGCGATGGAATCGTTGCCCTAATCGATACTGATCTCTAGTCTGTTTTCTCAGTCTTTCGAGATGTTTTGTCGTTGCTCGTATCTGAAATATGTGGTGGCTTTCTCTTTTGTTCGCTCATCATGGTATTCGTTTGGTTTGGCTCGAACGCCTTAAAATTCTGTAATCTGTTTCATTTTATGCACTCGATGAGTTTGTGGGCCCGATCAGTACATGGACCTTCTTTGTTTTTTCTTTCTTTTGTATATATATATATATTTGTTGGTTTACGATCTGCTTTTACTGTTTCGTAAATCTTTTGGACTACGGTTAGTTGGGCCTTTGTAATTCTTAACCCATATTTGGACTCACTTTAAGCCCTAGTTATTAGACCTTAGGACCAAGCCTTAGGATAGAGGGTGAACCCTAAGATTTAGGTGAGCCATGGTCCCACCTAATAAATTGGAGGATCCCTAGACCCAAACCACATCTTATTATAATAACGTGTATTAATAAAAACACTTCCTCAAAATTCATCTCAATTTGATTCATCATTTCTTCCCAAATTTTCCAAAGCCCACCAAAGTTCAAAACAACTCAATAAGCCCCAAAACCAAATCAAGCCCAAAATCAATAAGCCTCATCTTTGGCCCATTTCTCAAAAATCCAAATTGCTTCAAATAAAAAGTCCAAGGCTTAGATCAAGCCCAAAAAATCAAAAGCTCACTTCAAATCAAAAATCAAAAGCCCAACCAAGGCCCAAATGGGGCATCAAAGTCCAAATCAAACCTGAGGCTCATTTCAGCCCAAAAACATTTCTTAGCCCATCCAAATAAAAAAGCCTAGCAATCAAATGCCAAAATCAGGCAAACCCAAAGCCACTTCAGCCCAAATCGAAAAGCTCACTTCAGCCCAAAAACAATAAGGCCCATTTTAACCTACCCTCAAACCAGATCCATAGTCAAGTCCAATCAATCCAAATCAGCCTGAAATTCAACTCGGCCCATTAAATCCTAATTGGTCCAAAAGGTCAACTCGGCCCAAAACCCAATCCAAAGCCCAGATCAAGCCAAGGCCTAATTACCCAAAAGTCCAATTCGGCACACAACCCAATCACCCCAGGGCCCAAATCACAATTGACCCAAAAGTTCAATCTGGTCCAACTTTGACCCTTGACTTTGACCTTTGGCTTTGACCCATCCCGACTTTGACCGTCGACATTGACTTTTGACTTTGACCTGTCCCAACTTTGACTCGGTCTAACTTTGACCCGACTCGTTTTTCAACCCAATTCAAACCTAACTCACTTCAATTCGTTCAATTCAGTCCAATCCCATTCAGTTCACAATCAAAATCCAATTCAAACTCAACTTCTAAATCCCATTCAAACTCCAAAAAATCCAAAAACATTCCTCAGTATTCAGCTTTGATTCAAAAATTCCAAAAATCTATTTCTCAAATTTTGAACGATCATTTTATCCAAACCTCATCAGGTTTTAAAAGGAACCGTTTTGTGAAATTTTAAAGGAAAAACTCTTCTCACATCACAGAAAACTCTTCTCAAATGCAGAAAGTTCTTCTCACATATACAGAAAGTTTTCTCCTAAAACATTTCTCAAAATCAGTGTTTCTTCATCGAGAATTCCGAACAACTTCAAAAGTTTTCCAACTCCGTTTTCAAACTAAAAACTAAGCCGTCTTCGGGGAACATGGGATGTCTAACACCTTCAAAGAACGTTTTCTTCCTAGTTAGGCATCACTTGTCTCCCTTCCAAAATAAAAATCCGAGGCGGGGCACTGGGGTCGTAATCTCCCTTGTCGCAGTCTGGATCTCTTTAGGTGAGGCATTAGGGTGACAAACCTCCCCTAATTGCAGCCTAGATTTTTACAAGGCGGGGTGCTAGGGTAGTAACGACCTTCCTAGTTGCAGCCGGGATTTTAGAATCGTCTAACTCCCTTCCACTCGATTTCAATGTTTTCGGTTTTTAATGTCTTAAAACCAGGGAGTTAGAGACGTTATTAGAGTTCGACCGAGAACATCTCATTCATGGTGTTTCTCCCTGAATCCTATTTTTCGACATAAATTCATTGCCCCATCTTTCGAGCCTCGGCACTTACCATTAATTAAGTGTCGTGTTCGAGGGGGTACATAGGGTAATCCCACGGGATTATCCGCCCTTTTACAACAAAAATGAATTTTCGGTTTTACAAACTTTAAAAGACAATTTTGACAATCATTCCTCCAAACAATTCAGTCCATCATCATCTCACTCTAAAATTTAAAATATCCCAAAACCTCAACCCTTTTGAACCTCAAACCTAAAAAAACCCGGGATCTCTCCAAAATACCAAGTGCCTCGCACATACCCAAATCATTTTCAAAACCCCAAATCATTCCAAACTAAACCATCACCCAAATCTCGACTTCTTCCAAACTTCTAAAGTCTCACAGGCCCGAGCGCCCCACAGACTCGAACATCTCAATTTCCCCACCATCTTAAGATTTCAAACGTCTCACAGGCCCGAGCGTCTCACAGACCCAAACATTTCAACATCTTCTGCCATTTTAATGTTTAAACGTCTCACAGACCTGAGCGTCTCACAGACTTTGATATCCCATGCCTCCCACTACATAAACATCCCAAACGTCTCATAGACCCGAGCGTCTCACAGACTAACCTCTCTCACACCCAAAACTTCAAACCCTTCAAAACTTCCAAAACCCAAAAGCCTGAACTACGTAAGGTCTGATCTCAATAGGGAGTTGAGTACGTACGCAGCCCATCTCGGGTGCGACCCCACTCCAAACGAAAAAACCCCTTTCCCCTCTACGGTGGCTCTCACATCTCTCAAAACGCTCAAACCTTCTTCGGCTTCCACAAACTTTAAACCATCAGACTTCAATCTTAATCATTTCCTCAACATCAGCATGTTCCCAATCTTTCATTCCATACTCAGCCGAATTCACTGGTTCCTCTTCTGGACGCTAGTTTGACAGAAAAGCTCGCCTCATCCACTCTTTCTCTCTTTCTGTCCTAATCCTATCCTTGGCTTTAAAAGAATCTCTCTAAAAAAGGTTTTGAAAGAAGGCAATCCTGACAATTGGAGACCGAGGTTTCCTCGGGCACCAATCCGAAGTCGTGGTCATTGCCACTTCTAAGGGGTGTAACCCAGTGCGAACCCACATAGAATCTCTGTAATGATCAGATAAGCCCTATCCATAAGCAACAATCAGAGTCAACCAACGGTTCTTAGAACCCTCATTCCCTTCCTTCCTAGTATCGTAGGTCAAAAGGTGGCGACTCTAGTCAAATCTGCCTTATAGAGGCATCAGTCCGTGTGGGGCCCATTGAAAGCGGGTGTAGTGCACACTTGCACTCCCCTTTATGCTTTCTGGGAAAGACGGGCGATTTAGTAGGTATTTGAGGGATGCCAAGAATAACGGGTTTTCCACCTCCACAGAATGGCATTTTCTAGGTTCTAGGCTTCTCAGTCAGACCATATTTAGATAGACCCCCCATACCGAAAAATCACCCTCCACAGAATGGCGACTCTGCTGGGGAAAACTTGAGTAAGTTTTTCTCAAACTCAAGGAAGACTGAACTCCATTCAAAATTGTCGGGATTCCCCACTTCTTTCAAAACCTTCAAGAGATTCACTTCAAAGCCTTAGGATTACTCTTCACCACACTTAGAGTGTGTATCTGATGAGGACAGATAGGATTTGAGATCCTCAACAAACATTACAACAATTGGGTTAATGATTAGCTCACGATTAGAAAGAGACACTTAGGATTGAATGAAGCTAACTTCCCTCTAGGCTATAAATAACCAATTTGGAATCACTTTCAAGATTAAAACTCTTAGTAAATAGGGTGTTACTGACTTCATCGCTTCATATTATGTTATGATTGTGGGGTGCATTGGGAGGGTAGCTTAGGACATGCATTCCTCTGTGTCACCCGATTTATCCACGAGTCACGGAATCCCGACCGGTCCACGGTTGATTTCCCATGAGCTGGGTCATTTATATAAATGGCTAACCCACAGGGCAAGATGGTCATCGACCTACGCCCTGCAGGCTCATGATCCAAAAATATCCTCCATTATCCGAGTTTAAGCCAGCATATAGTGAACCATGAGCCTTCAGTGTCCAGCTGCCTAATCCGGTGTCTAAGACGGGTTTTACGGGTAGTCACCCCCATGTATGCCGCCTGTCTGACCACCCTTCTATCTTACCCTGAAGATTGCATGGGCTCAGTTCTCCATTGCTCCTCTGCACCACGGGTGTCTCTAAAGCCCAATGTCACGCTACACGTCCATAGAGGATCCCGTATTTACCGGATACCCATACATGGCACAACGTAGTCAGTGAATAATTTGGACTTTAGACACACCTGACCGTGCAGATGACGAGAGACCCGTTCCCATGCAATACTTCCCCGAGTTTCCCGAAAAGTGGGGTGTTGTCGGATCATCACTGGCCGTGGCGTATGTTTCCTTATCACTTCGGGTATCCTGACCTTTCGAACTTAAGCACTCCGGACTTTCTTGATAACGTGCCTCGCAAGGGGCATAGCAGAGAAAAACCCCGAGAGATGACAGTGAAGGGACGACGGTTCCCCCGGTGAGACGGAGTCATAATTGACCTGGAAAGTGATTATCCCAACATTAACACTTACAGCTCCACATCAAATATAGCCACGATTTACTTTATGTTATACATGTGTGCAAACCACTTTTAAAGACCGATCCGTTTTAAAATGTTCGGAATTCTCGTTTGCATGTCCCTAAAAGCTGTTTTACGAGCTCGTTTAATTTAAAGTTCCACAAAATATTTACTCATAAACGGGGTTTTCAAAATTTGTCAATTCTCCTTTAAAAGGTTTATTTCACTAAAATGCTATTTCCGAAAGAATTTTCAAAAAATTGATTTCGAAAACCTACTTTCTACAAACGAATTTTAAACAACATTCTTCACCTACATGATTTTTTAAAATAGTTTTCAGAAACAGTTTTCAAAATTGAATTTCACAAACGTATTTCAAAATAAATGATTTAGTCCCCATGTTGTGACCCGTTATTTTTGAAGTTCAACCCACCTTCAAGAGTCGCGGTCATTGCTGTGGAGTGTACTAATCATTTCGTGTTTTCACAAAAGTGGTGGATTTTCACAATGATTTTGTGCTCAATCATTCACCTTTCCTTTCTAAAAAAAAATATCCCTCATTCCCCACGACGGAGCAAACGAGGCAGCATGAAGATCAACTACGCGGATCGAGCCGGAAATCAGAGGCGCACCAGCCCGTGGAGTTAGCCGAGCAACAGGAAGGTCAACACCAACCGTTCAGATACCAAATCAAAGATGTACCAACCTGGGTTGAGCGACATGAAGATTAGCAACACTGATTCAAGTTCAAACTGTTGAAAATCAGAAGAACACCAACTCGTTTTGTTTGATCATAGTACTGCTTCGCTGCAATAGCCTGACAGCCGGTAAAGAGCCCCAAGACGAGCGAGCAGCCGGCCTAGAGCCTGAAAACGATCGAGCATCCGGTCAAGCGCCTAAAAAACGAAGCGAGCAGTCGGTCAAGCGCCCGAAAATGAGCGAGCAACCGATCAGGAGCCCAGAGATGAATGAGCAGCCAACAAGGAATCTGAGCGTGTGCAGTCAATCAGAAGCCTGAAGACGGACCAGCAAAAGTTCAGAAGAGGTTTAGCTCAAAATTCCCCTTTCAATGACTTTTTAGAATTGATGATGTATAGGTTTTCCTATGATTCTTTTCTCTCTTGTCCATTTCTAAATAGATTACATGTATAGGTTTATACATTCCCTTTGAATTTATTTAGATCAATGTGTATAGGGTTCCCCACCCCCTATTTTATTTGCGAATGACCAAGCGTCAAAATTTATATTGAGAAAATCCACCACTTTGGAAACACGTGTTTTTAAATTGTTTTCCAAAACTTGGTTTCTTTTGGCATGCACGTATAATAAAAAGAACGAATAAGGGACGACCCCTCACATCTACATATCATTCATCAACTTTGCTTTATGGGGTGAAAATTCACGGTATCTACAGGAGGCATCCCCTAAGTAAACAACGCCAACAAATGCAATCGAGCGTAAAACAAAAAAAAACATGCATTGCATTCATGACAAAAAGGTCGCATGCACTTGCAATCAGTCCAAAATCATCAGCCATACATGAATCTCGTCCACACTCACGAGCATCACGCACTCACGTGTTTCATCGTCACTTGCCACACACCAGCTTTCATCCCAATATCTCGACCGCCAGAGCCCAATCTCAGAGGGATAGAAAAGAAAACCGAGCTCAAACCTTTCCCAATCTCAAAGTGTATCATATCGTGGGGCAAGCGGGAGTTGTCATTCCCCAAAATCCAAAAAAAAAAATACATCCAAAAATCCCAAAAAAAATACAGCCTTTGTCATATCATCGGGCCACCATGCGGAGTTGTTACTCCTTAAAGTTCAACCCAGGAGCATAACCAGCTGACATCGTTCCAAAACAACTCTCTCTCACATCATCACACCCAACAGATATACCACCTTCAAGGCCAACGGTGATGGGATGAGCTTCATGAACCCGAGTTGAATTCGACTGAGCGAGACTAGTTATAACATACCACTCATGCATTGCATCCAAAACACAAAAAATAAACACAAACATTCAGTCAAATCCGAAGTCAGCCATTGCCATCTTCATCTTCATTCATGAATCGTAGATATAGTGATTCCATATTACTACAACAACATGCATGGTAGATAATCGCTTTGCATACTCCCATATCGAAATGACATCTTCGGGAAAATCGTGAGAGATTGATTGAACATAGTGCGTGAACCACTTAACTCTCGACCATCGATGAACACAAGGGTCTAACAAAATTAGCACCACAAACAAAGTGAGTAATGTGCAAAGAGCGGTATTTCTCTTGAATTTCGATTGAGTGTTTTGGACCATCTGAGCGACGAGGAAAGGTAGTAGAGAGATCCAACGGAGGTAAAACCACGAGTGTCTTGTGCATTCCTTCAGCCATGGAGAGGCACAAACCCATAGCGAGATCAATGTGATAACAGATACGAACGTGATTCATGCCAAAGATCCGAGAAGTAGTAAGAAAACAGTCACTGACTAATGAGAATGACGAGGCATTAGGAACATAAATCTTCACAAAACCAAAAGCTTCGACTGCCCTGTACATAAACCTTTAGTGAGCCCCGCTGAGCCTTTCATGAAAAACTTTTTCTACAAGGAAAAAACTCCACAACATGCCCTCCTACATACTTACTCACCCTTGCAATAGAGGATCTCGAAGGAGCCAGAGCCATGGTCTCTCCCCCACCATCTTTCACAAAAACAACAAATGAAATGTTTGAAGAAATCAGTGTGTCAAGCAACTCCAAAGCCAAACACCAAAAAAGAAAACCGAAAATGATCAAGAAGATCGATGAGTCAATGCAACTTTGAAGCTGAAAGCCAAAATGCAAAGCAAAAAAATGCTTGAGAAGTTGATGAGCCAAATGCAATTCAAAAACACAAAAATGAGAAGAAAGTTCAAATCGTACGCCAAAAGAGGCAGAAGGAGAAATCCAAACCAAAAGGACCAATGATGGTCCCGAAGAAAAACCGATAAAAGGTTATCAAAAACCCGTCCAATCATTCCACCCATGGCAAAGGCGAAACATATCCTCTATCGCGCCAAATCTCCACAGCTTCCAAAAAATCCTCCAGTCCCATGTGACATACATCATACCCCTCAGCCCCGTTAAACCCAATAAAAGACCTCTGACTCGTAAGTAATGGCGTTAACTGAAAGTATCGGATCTGAAACATGAATCATAAGTTTCGTACTTGTTATCAACATGTCCTGTTATACCAAAGGGACATGAGCGTATGAGCGTGACCTTACCCCACAAGGTCTTATGAGTGCTGAGTGAATCTTTAGTATAGCACCAAATCTGAACATACCCCTCCCCCTTTTAGGAAAGGAAACTTGTAGGATTGGAAGTCCAGAACCTCAAAAAGAAATTCTCAGGAAAATACTGCTCCGAGCATCAAGAGTATTATCACGACATTAGCACACACATCCATACTCACGAGAGATTGACCCCACCCCTCCGTGAAAGGAAAGTGATTCACGCATTCGAGCTCAACAATCACTCGAGACGAAGCGAAGAGTCTTATATTCGTAAACCTCATACTAATAGAGATAGGACCGTACCTCCTCTCCAAAAATTGCATATGCATTTTGCATCGTATCTAGCATTTAATATTTGCAAGCATCATGAGCACTCCATCATCAACACCTGACTAGTAAGAACTCTACCTAGTCTCGTTGAAAGTTGACTTCAGTTGCAGTTGTTGAAGCATAACTTTTGATCAAAAGATGTCAATCGGAGCCATCCTGAGCCATCATTGAGCTATATCTAGCCTCTTCGGAGCCATCCTGGGCTATCTTGAGCTACATCGAACCATTACGAAGTCATCCAGAGCCATGCGAACATCACCCTGGAGCCATCCAGTGTCATACTCGAGTCTCAACGACACCACTCCCAAAGCCAAGCTAGAGCCATGCGGGAGGCATCCCCACACGTTGAGACTATCCCCAAGCTACACGGAGCCATTTCATACTTTGAAACCATCCTTGGAACTACACAGGGGGCATCCTAATAAGTCCGAGAACAATACGGGAGCCACCTCAAATCCACATCAGATCTATCTCATTACCAAGTCTTGCCTACAGAATTTGAACTACGTATGGTCTGATCTCAATATGGAATTGAGTACGTAGGTAGCCCGCCCAGGGTGCGACCACCTCAAAGACGAAATCTCCCTTCCCCCTCGTCAGCAATGCATCGTCATGCTCAACCGACACAAAGTCATCCCGGAGCCATCCCTGAAGATCTGGAACCATGATGGGGACTACCCTAAAGCCATAAAATCGTGTTTAGCCATTCACCTACCCTCATAAAACCATTCACCCACTACAAATTCACAACAAACCTTCAAATCACAGTCATCCATTCTGGAGCCATCAAAAACCTCATCAAACCACGATAATCATTGTTGGGTCCCCACACCACCCAGAAAATCCCGAAGCAAAGCAAAATCCACCAGCCATCCCGAAAATCTCAACCCAAATCAAAACCACCAACCATCCCAGAGTCGTTGCTCACAAGGGAGCCGCATATCAAACCGGAGCCATCTCAGAGCCATTCCGGAGCCACCCGACCACAATGGAGCCATCCGGTCATACCGGAGCCCTCAGATCATATCGAACCCGAACCCCTCAACCATCCCAGAGTCGTTGCTCACAAGGGAGCCACAGATCAAATTGGAGCCACCCGACCACAATGGAGCCATCCGGTCATACCGGAGCCCTCAGATCATATCGGACCCGAACCCCTCAACCATCCCAGAGTCGTTGCTCACAAGGGAGCCACAGATCAAATTGGAGCCACCCGACCACAATGGAGCCATCCGGTCATACCGGAGCCCGCATATCATATCAAAGCCAAACCCATCAACCATCCCAGAGTCGTTGCTCACAAGGGAGTTGCGTATCAAACCGGAGCCATCTCGAACTCTGGAGCCAAGAGTCCTACCAAATCTTGAAACCAAAGCACAAGTCCCACACTGACAAAGTCAAGGACCACATCAACAAAAAACATTCGACTATCACGCCCCTCACAAAAACAACCAAAAAGCATCCAATCCCAAATCAATCCACAATCAAAGTCATCTTCAGATCAACCTTTCACCGCAGCGAGTTTCGTACAACTCCATCAAAGTATTATAGGCTCATCATAAGTCCTATAGCTAGATATCAAGAGTCTAGTTGAGGCACTCCTAAGTCCTCGTACTCTCAATCGCATTCTAGGCCCGTCATAAGCCCTAGGACTGGATATCAAGAGGTCCAGTTGAGGCACTCCTAAGCCCTCGTGCACCTTAAACCAAATCGGGTTGTTTAGTATTATAGGCTCGTCATAAGTCCTATAGCTAGATATCAAGAGGTCTAGTTGAGGCACTCCTAAGTCCTCGTACTCTCAATCGCATTCTAGGCCCGTCATAAGCCCTAGGACTGGATATCAAGAGGTCCAGTTGAGGCACTCCTAAGCCCTCGTGCACCTTAAATCAAATCGGGTTGTTAGTATTATAGGCTCGTCATAAGTCCTATAGCTAGATATCAAGAGGTCTAGTTGAGGCACTCCTAAGTCCTCGTACTCTCAATCGCATTCTAGGCCCGTCATAAGCCCTAGGACTGGATATCAAGAGGTCTAGTTGAGGCACTCCTAAGCCCTCGTGCACCTTAAATCAAATCGGGTTGTTAGTATTATAGGCTCGTCATAAGTCCTATAGCTAGATATCAAGAGGTCTAGTTGAGGCACTCCTAAGTCCTCGTACTCTCAATCGCATTCTAGGCCCGTCATAAGCCCTAGGACTGGATGTCAAGAGGTCCAATTGAGGCACTCCTAAGCCCTCGTGCACCCTAAAACCAAATCGGATTGTTAGTATCCTAGGCTCACCATAAGTCCTAGGGTTAGATGTCAAGAGGTCTAACTGAGGCTCGTCCTAAGTCCTCGTACTTTCAATCACATTCATACACTCACGGTCGCATCCCAATGCACCACTAAACCACAGTGAGAATTTTTGGCGCCCCGTCAACCTTGATCCAATTCTGCAAGAGCTTGCAAAATTGAATCAAGGGGAGCCATCTGTAGACACCAAAAATTCTCACCCCATAAAGCAAATTCCAAAATAATAAATAAAATAAGAGGGGTCGCGCCTTTCTTTTTCAAAAACATATTAGCGGGTGTGCCAAAATAAAACCATCGTTTTATAATCTTTTTTAAAGCATTTTATAAAATACGATTTTCTGAAAATGAATTTCCAAACAATAATCCGGTTTTAAAACTTGGACAGGTTGCTAGGATCTTTTATTTTTCCTTTAGCTCATAGTGGAACCTTTTTTTCTTAGTCACACATTGAATTATTTCTTGGACGTTTTATTTTCTCTTTTGTCCATCTATCATTCAACACATCCTCTAGCCCAGTCCCTGCTGGATCAGTCAGCTCCGGCCCACCATACTAAGCCCATTTGACCTATGGTCAAAGCCCATGACTATCAAAACTAGTTGTTCCATCTCTTCTATTTAACCCTACAGTAGTGATCTTCGATGGGAGCAGCCGGACTTCCATCTTCATCCACCGGTTTTATTTGCCGTTCTTCCATTCTTCCGAAACAAGAAAGAGTAGCCGACACCATAGAAATCCTATCAGTCGACCTTCCCTTTTCTATTCACCGTTGATCGATTCCAGTCCCAAAATATCGCCACATTCAACTGAGGCAACACACGATGATTCTCCTCCACTGCCTCAATCTCTTTCACAATTTTCCATTCCCTCAACACTAACAATTGCTCATATTCAAAAAAAACTGATCGAAACCAGAAATCTCCTCTCCCAATTCAACGCACCTTCTTCTTTAAACTACGTTTCCGATGAGCTCGGCCTCACCTTCTCCCTCCCCAAATCCTTTCGAACTCCCTCTAAAAGCTCATTACGGTCACATAATTTTCGTCGCCCTTCGACGGAATCAGGATTCCACCACCACCACACCTCCTTCCTTAATTCTTCTACCGACTCCACCACCCTCTTTTGGCGCCGTAACAGCAGACCGCATCGAAGGTCACCGATTCTCGCTCAAAGCTTGCGCATCGGCTTCCCGTTTGAAGCTTTCGCATCAGCTTCCTGCTCGAAACCTTCGCATCAGTTCCCCGCTCCAAGCTCTGCGTTCTGTTTCTCTCAAAAGCCCTAACTGGGCACTCTCGACATCCATCAACAAATTCATCGTTGAAATACGGTGGTGAAATCTTGAACCTCTGCTTTCTCTGGCTATATCTCTTTGGCAGTTCGATTTTATGTTTTCATCGACTATTCTGACTTTACCTGGACGAGGTTGCTGGATTTGAGTAAAAATGAGTTATCCTTGTGTGCTTTTGAGTTTTGTTCCTCTTCGCTTTGAGCGATTACCGGACTTCTACGATTTCGATTTCATTCCGGGTCTAGTATCGAAAAATCCTTCCCGGCCTTTGGTTTCATTTCGATACCTGAACATTTTTCATATCTGATCTTCGATCCTTCACTAGAGTCGGACTCCTCTGCATTGAACTATTTTGGATTACGATTTTGTTGTCAACTATATTTGGTTTGGTTTCCTGGCTCGTTGTCAATCTGCTCAGGGCATCGGTTGCTCCTCCTGTTTTGCCTTGCGTATTGTTCGCAACATGAGGAATCAGTTTGATTCATGCTAATAACTTGAATGAGTTGCTGGTTTAGTTAATGGGTTATTATGACTCATTAATCTGTGTTTATCTGGCGGTATTATCTTCGCGCGATGGAATCGTTGCCCTAATCGATACTGATCTCTAGTCTGTTTTCTCAGTCTTTCGAGATGTTTTGTCGTTGCTCGTATCTGAAATATGTGGTGGCTTTCTCTTTTGTTCGCTCATCATGGTATTCGTTTGGTTTGGCTCGAACGCCTTAAAATTCTGTAATCTGTTTCATTTTATGCACTCGATGAGTTTGTGGGCCCGATCAGTACATGGACCTTCTTTGTTTTTTCTTTCTTTTGTATATATATATATATATTTGTTGGTTTACGATCTGCTTTTACTGTTTCGTAAATCTTTTGGACTACGGTTAGTTGGGCCTTTGTAATTCTTAACCCATATTTGGACTCACTTTAAGCCCTAGTTATTAGACCTTAGGACCAAGCCTTAGGATAGAGGGTGAACCCTAAGATTTAGGTGAGCCATGGTCCCACCTAATAAATTGGAGGATCCCTAGACCCAAACCACATCTTATTATAATAACGTGTATTAATAAAAACACTTCCTCAAAATTCATCTCAATTTGATTCATCATTTCTTCCCAAATTTTCCAAAGCCCACCAAAGTTCAAAACAACTCAAACAAGGCCCAAAACCAAATCAAGCCCAAAAATCAATAAGCCTCATCTTTGGCCCATTTCTCAAAAATCCAAATTGCTTCAAATAAAAAGTCCAAGGCTTAGATCAAGCCCAAAAAATCAAAAGCTCACTTCAAATCAAAAATCAAAAGCCCAACCAAGGCCCAAATGGGGCATCAAAGTCCAAATCAAACCTGAGGCTCATTTCAGCCCAAAAACATTTCTTAGCCCATCCAAATAAAAAAGCCTAGCAATCAAATGCCAAAATCAGGCAAACCCAAAGCCACTTCAGCCCAAATCGAAAAGCTCACTTCAGCCCAAAAACAATAAGGCCCATTTAACCTACCCTCAAACCAGATCCATAGTCAAGTCCAATCAATCCAAATCAGCCTGAAATTCACTCGGCCCATTAAATCCTAATTGGTCCAAAAGGTCAACTCGGCCCAAAACCCAATCCAAAGCCCAGATCAAGCCAAGGCCTAATTACCCAAAAGTCCAATTCGGCACACAACCCAATCACCCCAGGGCCCAAATCAATTGACCCAAAAGTTCAATCTGGCCAACTTTGACCCTTGACTTTGACCTTTGGCTTTGACCCATCCCGACTTTGACCGTCGACATTGACTTTTGACTTTGACCTGTCCCAACTTTGACTCGGTCTAACTTTGACCCGACTCGTTTTTCAACCCAATTCAAACCTAACTCACTTCAATTCGTTCAATTCAGTCCAATCCCATTCAGTTCACAATCAAAATCCAATTCAAACTCAACTTCTAAATCCCATTCAAACTCCAAAAAATCCAAAAACATTCCTCAGTATTCAGCTTTGATTCAAAAATTCCAAAAATCTTATTTCTCAAATTTTGAACGATCATTTTATCCAAACCTCATCAGGTTTTAAAAGGAACCGTTTTGTGAAATTTTAAAGGAAAAACTCTTCTCACATCACAGAAAACTCTTCTCAAATGCAGAAAGTTCTTCTCACATATACAGAAAGTTTTCTCCTAAAACATTTCTCAAAATCAGTGTTTCTTCATCGAGAATTCCGAACAACTTCAAAAGTTTTCCAACTCCGTTTTCAAACTAAAAACTAAGCCGTCTTCGGGGAACATGGGATGTCTAACACCTTCAAAGAACGTTTTCTTCCTAGTTAGGCATCACTTGTCTCCCTTCCAAAATAAAAATCCGAGGCGGGGCACTGGGGTCGTAATCTCCCTTGTCGCAGTCTGGATCTCTTTAGGCGAGGCATTAGGGTGACAAACCTCCCCTAATTGCAGCCTAGATTTTTACAAGGCGGGGTGCTAGGGTAGTAACGACCTTCCTAGTTGCAGCCGGGATTTTAGAATCGTCTAACTCCCTTCCACTCGATTTCAATGTTTTCGGTTTTTAATGTCTTAAAACCAGGGAGTTAGAGACGTTATTAGGGTTCGATCGAGAACATCTCATTCATGGTGTTTCTCCCTGAATCCTATTTTTCGACATAAATTCATTGCCCCATCTTTCGAGCCTCGGCACTTACCATTAATTAAGTGTCGTGTTCGAGGGGGTACATAGGGTAATCCCACGGGATTATCCGCCCTTTTACAACAAAAATGAATTTTCGGTTTTACAAACTTTAAAAGACAATTTTGACAATCATTCCTCCAAACAATTCAGTCCATCATCATCTCACTCTAAAATTCAAAATATCCCAAAACCTCAACCCTTTTGAACCTCAAACCTAAAAAACCCGGGATCTCTCCAAAATACCAAGTGCCTCGCACATACCCAAATCATTTTCAAAACCCCAAATCATTCCAAACTAAACCATCACCCAAATCTCGACTTCTTCCAAACTTCTAAAGTCTCACAGGCCCGAGCGCCCCACAGACTCGAACATCTCAATTTCCCCACCATCTTAAGATTTCAAACGTCTCACAGGCCCGAGCGCCTCACAGACCCAAACATTTCAACATCTTCTGCCATTTTAATGTTTAAACGTCTCACAGACCTGAGCGTCTCACAGACTTTGATATCCCATGCCTCCCACTACATAAACATCCCAAACGTCTCATAGACCCGAGCGTCTCACAGACTAACCTCTCTCACACCCAAACTTCAAACCCTTCAAACCTCCCAAACCCAAAAGCCTGAACTACGTAAGGTCTGATCTCAATAGGGAGTTGAGTACGTAGGCAGCCCATCTAGGGTGTGACCCCACTCCAAACGAAAAAACCCCTTTCCCCTCTACGGTGGCTCTCACATCTCTCAAAACGCTCAAACCTTCTTCGGCTTCCACAAACTTTAAACCATCAGACTTCAATCTTAATCATTTCCTCAACATCAGCATGTTCCCAATCTTTCATTCCATACTCAGCCGAATTCACTGGTTCCTCTTCTGGACGCTAGTTTGACAGAAAAGCTCGCCTCATCCACTCTTTCTTCTTTCTGTCCTAATCCTATCCTTGGCTTTAAAAGAATCTCTCTAAAAAAGGTTTTGAAAGAAGGCAATCCTGACAATTGGAGACCGAGGTTTCCTCGGGCACCAATCCGAAGTCGTGGTCATTGCCACTTCTAAGGGGTGTAACCCAGTGCGAACCCACAATAGAATCTCTGTAATGATCAGATAAGCCCTATCCATAAGCAACAATCAGAGTCAACCAACGGTTCTTAGAACCCTCATTCCCTTCCTTCCTAGTATCGTAGGTCAAACTAGGTGGCGACTCTAGTCAAATCTGCCTTATAGAGGCATCAGTCCGTGTGGGGCCCATTGAAAGCGGGTGTAGTGCACACTTGCACTCCCCTTTATGCTTTCTGGGAAAGACGGGCGATTTAGTAGGTATTTGAGGGATGCCAAGAATAACGGGTTTCCATCCTCCACAGAATGGCATTTTCTAGGTTCTAGGCTTCTCAGTCAGACCATATTTAGATAGACCCCCCTCATACCGAAAAATCACCCTCCACACCGGGAAATCCCGTAATCCCGTGTTTTATAGGAGGAGTGGACTGTGGAAGCGGTTTATGCGACCTGGGAGCCAGCATTAATATCATGCCCTACGCCACCTTCTTGAAAGTAAAAGGAGGAGAAATGCAACCGGTTCCTTTCAAACTACAACTAGCTGACAGATCAGAGATCAAGCCCATGGGCATAGTCCGAGATCTGGTAGTTGGAGTCTCGCTTTATCTTTCCAGCTGACTTCGTCATTCTAGAAATGGATGACGATGTTGAGGTTCCCCTGATTCTAGGTCGACCGTTTCTAAGTACTGCCAAAGCCATCATTGACGTCCACGATGGGAAAATCACTCTGCGGTACGAGGACGAAACGATCGAATTCGACATGCAGAAAAGATGAGAAGAGTTCTAACTTTTCTCCTCATGCTAAGACAGTGGGATTAACAGATGATGAGGAGGAGGAAGGCGATTTTTCTACAGATGAGGACATGTATTCCCTATCTTCCATCCCGAAAGCTGAAACTGAACCGCTAGAGCAAGTATTATTTACTTCTCTAGAAGAAAAGGTGGAGGATCCGGAAGTTAACGCCATGCTGGCGTATGTAGAAAAAGGAAAACTGGTTATCAAGCCTACGGCCACCAATCGAAGAACTCGACAGAAAACCTCAAAAATCAATTCCATCAATAGAACAACCACCAGAGCTCGAGCTTAAAGAGCTACCTTCTAAACTCAAGTATGCCTTCTTAGCTGAAGATGACCATTTGCCTGTCATTATTTCCTCTTCTCTGAATTCCGGGGAGGAAACAAGGCTACTCGAGGTATTGAAGAAACAAGAACGGCGATCGGGTGGACTATTGCTGATATAAAAGGAATTGACCCCTCCTATTGCACGCACCACATCTATATGGAGGAAAACTACAAGTCTATCAGGCAACCCCAACGTCGGCTAAACCCTAACCTCAAGGAGGTAGTTAAAAAGGAGGTTCTGAAACTCCTAGATGCGAACATCATTTATCCTATCTCTGACAGTCCATGGGTAAGCCCTGTACAAGTTGTCCCGAAGAAGGGGGCATCGAAGCTGTTATAAATGATAAGGGAGAGGCTATCCCTCAAAGAAAAATCACAGGTTGGCGCATGTGTATCGACTATCGGCGCTTAAACTTGGCAACCAGGAAGGATCACTTTCCTCTCCCCTTATTGATCAGATGTTAGACGACTAGCAGGGCAAGAGTACTACTGCTTTTTAGATGGGTTCTCAGGGTATTTCCAAATACCAATCGCACCAGAGGACCAGGACAAGACCACCTTCACTTGTCCATACGGTACCTTTGCATACAGACGAATGCCCTTCGGTCTATGTAATGCCCCTGCTACCTTCCAGAGATGCATGCAAGCAATATTCGCTGATTTCATCGAACAGAGCATAGGTCTTTATGGATGACTTCTCGGTCTATGGCTCTAGTTTTGATAAATGCTTGGCACAACTTGATTTGATCCTAGGACGGTGTGAGGATACAAATCTCGTTTTGAACTGGGAAAAATGTCATTTTATGGTCAAGGACGGGATTGTCCTTGGACATAAAATATCGGCAGAAGGAATAGAGGTGGATAAGGCCAAGGTAGAGGTTATCGAGAAATTACCGGCACCAACTACTGTTAAAGACATTCGAGCGTTTCTCGGGCATGCAGGATTCTATCGGCGGTTTATACAAGACTTCTCAAAAATCACTAAACCATTGACCGACCTGCTACAGAAAGATGCCCCGTTTCATTTTGATGAAAGGTGTTCAGCTGCTTTCAAAACTATAACACAAAAATTGGTATCAGCACCTGTTGTCATACCACCCGACTGGTCTCTCCCGTTTGAGATCATGTGTGATGCGAGTGACTATGCAGTGGGGGCAGCTCTATGCCAGAAAAAAGAGAAGATTCTAAGAGTGATTGCTTATGCCAGCAGGACACTAAACGACGCCCAGAAGAACTATACGACCACTGAAAAAGAGCTTCTGGCTATAGTATTCTCCCTTGATAAGTTCAGGTCGTACTTATGGGGAAGCAAAGTCATAGTGCACACAGACCACTCCGCTCTCAAATACCTATTTGCAAAACAAGAAGCCAAGCCTCGCTTGTTGCGCTGGATTCTTCTACTGCAGAGTTTGACATCGAAGTCAAAGACAAGAGCGGAAAATTAAATGTCGTCGCTGACCATCTCTCCAGATTGGTAACTCCTACGGATAGTGTGCCTATCAACGAATTCTTCCCCGATGAGACTGTCTTTTCAATCACCAAGGTACAGGAGCCATGGTATGCGGACCTGGCCAATTATCTAGTCTCTGGAACAATACCATATGATCTATCTTACTCCCAGAAGAAGAAATTTCTTTCTGATTCAAAGCATTATTTCTGGGAAGATCCGTATTTGTTCCGAGTCTGTGCTGATGGGTTGATTCGCCGGTGTCTCCCTGAAGATGAGGTTTACAGCGTCATACATTTTTGTCACTCACGGGAAGCCGGAGGTCACCATGGACCCACAAGGACCGCTGCTAAGATCCTGGCCTCAGGATTTTATTGGCCGACTCTTCACAAAGATGTTTACCGATTCTGCAAACAATGTGATAATTGTCAGAGAATGGGTAACACATCTAGGAGACATGAAATGCCACAACAGGGAATACTAGAAGTGGAACTCTTTGATTGTTGGGGCATTGATTTTATGGGACCGTTCCCTTCCTCACAGGGCCACCAATATGTTTTAGTGGCAGTGGATTACGTGTCGAAATGGGTAGAAGCCATACCCTGTCATCATGCTGATGCAAAGACCGTAACCAGATTCCTTAAGAAGCACATCTTTACGCGTTTTGGCGTGCCTAGAATTATTATCAGTGACGGAGGATCTCACTTCTGCAACCGTTCATTTGAAGCGCTTATGGGTAAGTACGGGGTACGTCATAAGGTAGCTCTACCTTATCACCCCCAGACAAACGGCCAAGCAGAAGTTTCGAACCGTGAGTTAAAATGGATTCTCCAGAAAACGGTTAACTCATCACGAAAGGATTGGGCACTTAAGTTAGATGATGCGCTTTGGGCTTACCGCACCGCATTCAAGACTCCCATCGGGATGTCTCCTTTTAAGCTTGTTTATGGGAAATCATGTCACCTGCCTGTAGAGCTGGAACATAAGGCATATTGGGCACTCAAGGCCCTAAACTTCGATCTAGAAGCCGTAGGAGAAAAGCGAAAGTTTCAACTCTCTGAACTCGAGGAGTTAAGAGATCAGGCATACCGTAGTGCGACAATATACAAGGAGCGCAAAGAAACATCATGACCAAATGATCCACAAACGCGACTTTAAGGTTGGCGACGGGGTGCTGCTTTATAATTCCAGATTGAGAATATTTCCTGGAAAACTCAAATCTCACTGGACTGGCCCATTCCAAGTTGTTGGAACCACTCCTTTTGGTGTTTACGAACTCCAGAATCAAAAAGGAGAATGCTTCAAAGTCAATGGATCCCGTCTTAAAAGGTATGCCGGAATTCTTGAAAATAATAATGCTCTGTTCACAATTTCGTTCTTACAGGAATACGAGGAAGCCTCCACCCCAAAGGACCAGCAGACAACACCTCTACATCATAAGTTTACAAAAGTGTACAAACTTCCTAACACCAGCAGTTCAGATACCTCGCCCTCAAACTCTTCTCCAACCTAAAGCTTGGTCAAATACGTCTAGCTAGAGACGTTAAACCCGGGCAGCTTGGTGGGAGGCAACCCACTATCTATCTTTTGTCTTTCCTTTAAATTTAATGTTGTTTTCCTTTTTGTACTATATTTCCCTTTTATATGTTATAATAAAATGCAGGTTTTACTTGTGTTCTTCTGGCTGTGTAGAATATTTTACAGGTTCATTTCATGACATTCCACAGCTGCACTCAAGTGTGGGGGAGCTCTACACACTCTACGAAATTTGGGGAGTACACTCTTTCCTTTATTAATTGCATGCCCTAGTAATTTTATTCCATCTACGCAATGAGGGCATTGCTTGAGCTTAAGTGTGGGGGAAGAGCCTTTTCAGGGCATTTTGTGCTAAAAATGTTTAAATCTCTCTGCTTATCTTGCATTTGTTCAAAAATTAAAATTATGTACCCTGCTAATGTAGGTTGTTCTCTTTAAAAACAAATACTATTATGAATTGTGGGATAAATGGTACAAATTTAAAAATTTTCATTTGATTACTTTTGAGGAGCATTTTTCTTATGCGGTGTGACCAAATAATCTGCAAATGGTTGGATTTTATTGCTCAGGGTTTCTTTCTGTCTTCTCTTTAGGGATTGCTAAGGGGTGCTTCTCTGTTAAAAAAAAGAAAGAAGAATACAAAAAAATAAGGGACTTGCGAGACACCATTGGTAACCAACAAAGAGAGTTGAGTGTTCTTGAATACAAAGGCGTGATGCCTACATTTTCTCATCCCTTATGCAAAAGTGAAACAAATGCATAAATCTTTTTCCTTTTGTTTTCTCCTCAATGCCCATTCTTGAGAGAAGTTGGCCATGGTAAAAGTTCTCAGAGTCACCTAAACAAAAGAAACATTGAAGTACCTTGGATCATACCCCGAAACTCTATATTTTATTTTTACCCTGAGCACACCTATGCCACCAGCAGTTGATTCACACTCCTCAATAAGTTAAAAAGATCATGAACTGTTCACCTCTTTATCCTACCCTTCATAATAATATTTGTTAGTATTGAGCATTCCCTACTTACTTGGGTACGTGGTTTTGCTTGAGGACAAGCAAAAAGATAAGTGTGGGGGTGTGATAAGTGTCCAAATGAGCATGTTTTATAGGTGTATTTCATATATAATATTAGCACTTTTCTTGCTCATTTCTCCACTTCGGTTAGTTTTCCTCTAGTTTATGTTTTATTGTTATCTCACAAATTTATTGTTTAAACATGAGGAAAACCAAGCTGGGAGCAAAGTAGACGAAGAGACGAACGCATAGGCACAAACGGCTCGAAAAACGGAGTCCAAACAAAGAATCTAGAGCCGGTCAAGTTTGTGTCCGCATAGAACCACGACGTCACAAGCGAGGACAGCCATGCGGACAAGATATGGAGCGCGGACTCCATTTGTGTCCTCATGAGTGTCCGCATAAAACCACGACGTCACAAGTGAGGACAGCCATGCGGACAAATTGAGAGCGCGCCTAACTCTCTTGTCCGCCCAGAACCATGAGGACACAAGCGAGGACACTCATGCGGACAAGACTAGGACACGGACTCCATTTGTGTCCTCATGAGTGTCCGCCTAAAAAACGCGGACAGCCACGCGGACGTGACTAAAAATCAACGCGCGCCAGTTTTCTTCTTCGCCCGTCGACATGCTTCTGCCATATCCATCTACTCCGCAGCGCCTACCTTAATTCCCTCACGCGTCTTCAGCTCTGTCCCCTGCAATTAATGAGCAATCAATGCTCTTCCACTCCAGATCTGCCTCTTCCCTTCCTCTATATAAACACACTGCACCTTCAACCAAATACACACGTTCCACCCCCAAAACTCAACACTCCAAATCTCTCATTTCATTTACAGAAATCTTACGTACGCTCTCCACTCTTCTTTCTCTTCATTTCTCCATTCACCATCCACACCTCTCGATTATTATTACGTCCAACCTCTGTCTGACTTATTACCAGTTAATATGTCAGGCTAAGGAGGATTTACTCCGGGCGAAGGTTTAATTATGGTTTGTTTAGTTGTGTAATCTATATTTCTACCGGTTAAAATAAATTCAGTTTGTTACGATTAAAGTTTTGTTTCTCTCCCTTTTTAATAAATTTCATCGATTTATTAAAAAGCCTTACTAAATCTGTTTTAATCTGATCGGTGACAAACAGATAGGTTAATTAAGCCGTAAAACTGTAGGAACTTATTTTCATCGGATAAGTTAGTACAAGTTGCAAGAATAAAATTCCTCACACTCCTCTGCCGTTTACACGCATTTTGCTTGAGTTTTCATCGGACCTTGCATTTTCAGGTAAACGAGTTCTTATGAGTTTTCATCGGACCTTAAGATAATAACAGGAATCTTGCCAAATTATTTTATTAAACCGGTAGAGATAGCACAATTAATCAGATCATATTAACTGAACCCGGAGTTCCGTTTAATTTAACTTCAATTCACTAAATTAATCTGTTATTTACTTTTCAAAAACAAGTCAATTAACTCCCCCCTTTTTGTGACACGCTTAGGTACTATTAATTCACCTTAGTCCCACGGTTCGATATCCGGTCGCTTACACTTTACTATACTACCACGACCGGGATTTGTTTGCAGCCCGACGTTTATTTTGAGTTTTAATTTCTTTTCTTTTATTTTAATTTCACCAGTTCTAACCACTCACGATAAACAGTCTGCAATGCCCATCGTAGTTTTCTAATGTGCTTGCTCAGTCGCTATCTGGTCCATCAAAGGGTTCAGATCACAAGAAGAACCGGCACCAACAGAGAGCACACGACCATCACTAGTACTCCACTGTTGGAGCTTCCATAGCATCCATGTACTCCTCTCCGCTCTTAGCTCGAAGGTTCCCATCCAAAGCAGCTCTGTCTTCTCCCATATCCTCTTAGCTCAAAGTTACGTAAAACATATTGATGAGTTGTTAAATTACTATTCAAATTATACTTTACATTACTTTAACATATCTTAATTAACTACTTTTCTCTTCTTCTTCTTTGCTTTCCACGAATCCCTTTCATTAGCTCCTGTCCCAAACCGTGAGTCTTCAACATTAGGAGCTCCCTCCCTTCTCCTACATTGGTTTTCCTTCATTGTTGCCATTTAGGAGCTTAAAGAACACCTTATCTTGTAGAAATCATAACTTTCTCATCTTAAGTCCAAATTCCAAGCTTGATAGCTCGTTGGAATCCTCTTTTGAAGAGCTTTACATCCATAGCTTATGTGTCCCCAAACTCTGAGGAAAATCCATGAAGAAGTGCCTTTGATTCTCGAGGTAAAACATTGCCTTCTTGGAAACTCTTTGTTCTTTGATTTTCATCAAGGCCGAGTGCCTAGGGTTACTAACCCTCCTTATTCTTCATCTTATTCAATGATTTTGGAGCCAATTTCTCTAGCAAATTGCTGTCAAAATTTCTAAGGAAATCAAGCTTAAATATTAAGCTAATGGTTAATATACAAGGTAAATCCTACAACTACCTATTTCAAGGTTCTAATTGTTGATCTATATATGATCTAACATATTGTTCATCTTGTTTATTATTGCCGAAATTATAAGTGTGTTAGATTTAATTTCTGACACATTAAATGTTAATATTTTGTAAATCTAAATTAGATTTATACTCCTTATGATATAAGCTTCAATACAAAAAAATTAAGGGCTTATTAGTGAGTTAGAAAAAAATATCTAACTTACTTAAATTAAAGGAATTAGGGTAATTAAGAGTAAAATGTAAAATTTAAGAAGTTTTGGTACCTAAAGGTGAATACCGGAAATTAATGGGGTCAATATGGAATTTTTGAGAGTTTAGATGATGAGAAAATAATTGTAGAATTAAGTTTACAATTTATAAAGAGTTTATAAGTGTTATAAGGAATTTATAAGGTTTTCGGTATATTTAAGGTAAATAAAAGATGGTATTTATATAGTATAACATTAGATAATTAAATCTGGTGATTTAGAGATGTTTAAAATGATTTTTGATGTTCAAAAATCTGTAGGTAAATTACTTACGAAAATTAGAAATTAATTGGAGTTAAATTGGTTAATAAATGAAAGAATAGACCACAAGGGTAAAATGGTAATTTTAGTGGTCAACATGGTCAATGACAGTTTATAAAATATTTAGATGAGTTAGAATAAAAATTATAGCAAAGATTAGGTAATAAAATGTTTAAGGAATAAAGAGTTAAGATAAGTTAACTTTAGGGGTAATATTGTAAATTATGGAAAGTTAGGGGGGTTTGACCATAAAAAGGCTGGTCAAACTTGGGTATATTTTGGTAATTGACCAAAAGTATAGAAGAAATTAATTAAGAAAGACTTTGGAAGAAATTAGAAATAAAAATAACAAGTTTAGAACTTATTATGAGTAAAATGGAAATTAAAAGGAACTATGGGTAAGGAATGTAAATAACATATTTTTATGTGTTTAGAAGGTTAAGGAAATTAAATAAAGAATTTAGAAACAAATTGTAAAAGAAACAGAGTTAAGACGGGGTTAAACGAGACCCGTATATAACTTAAGGTGTACGAGGGGTATACCCGTAATTTAATAAGTACAGGAGAAATCAATACTTAAAGTATTTTAAAGAAAATACAAGTTATATTTGGAAAAAGAAGTAAATACGTATTGATACGGAGTATCATACGGACGTATACGTACATTTTGGTATACATGGAAAATAACCGTATACGTGAATAGGTACCATATACATGAATAGTAAATACGTATACATGAATAGTAAATACGTATACATGAATAGTAAATAAGTATATATGAACAGTAGAATATGGTATATAGTAAAATACCAGGCCGTATAAATGAATAGTAGAATACGAGACCGTATAAATGAATAGTGAAATACGGATGAATAGTGAAAAATACTAAAACCTAATACACGTATAAGTTTAAAGTTGCTAACGGTGCAACTAAATAACTGTTAACGACATTAGTATGTTAATGAATTAGAATTGAGCTTGAAAACGATCCTAGATGAACGAACCCGTTTAACGGTAAACTGTTATACCCGGGTTAACCTAGAAAGAGGTTTAAGTTGAAAAGAGAATCAGATTAGTTCTAAGACACAAAATACTAATACTAGTTCTAGTTACAGATCTAGATAGTCGGAGGCGTTCGGCGGATTAGGCGAACGTGGTATTACGAGCTAGCCAATCTCCGGTGTACGGTATGGGATTCTTGTAGCTTGCTTGCTAACGGGGTCTACCTCGGTTTGTGTGCTATGTGTTATTGTGATATGACCAAACAAGATTAAGCATGAAACCGATTTACTGTATTGTTATTGTGTGTCCATTGCACCCTAACATGACTTGATTTAGAGCTTGTTCATTAACTATGTTTAGTAACAGTTGTATAAGGTTATAAATACTCCCTGTTGTTAGTTGGTTAATACTGAGGGAGATTTGACTAACAAATTGTCAATGTGACTTCAACTAACTGGAACTTGGGGGAGAGGAATCGGGACTGACTCCGGTCATGCATGTTTAGGTTAGGAGGTCGGCATCTGTATCAGATCCGCCTTCCGCATATGGCTCGTCTACGACTTGTCGCTAGGGTCGACAAACAGACCCGACCATCTCGAGTGAACAGTTCGAGGTGGGAGGCAAATTCAGGAGGCGCGGGGGGTCAAGCCTATGTCCCTCATAACTTAAGAATTTATGTTTATTAACCCAATGGAGCTAATAACTCATTGGCTAGGGTTACTTTGACCCGACAAAAATAACAATTCAGTTAGAGAACCCAGTTCTTTAAGAGAGCGGTTGACACTTATAAGGTATGGTCAAACACGAGAACTAAGCAATTCCCAGGCCTCAGGAGTTAGGAATCTAACTTACTCATTAATGGGCGTCCATTACGACGTTCGAATTATTGGAGTTGTGAATGTTTCACATGGGTGTGTTGTTTGTTATTGTACTTCTTATTATTATTTGTATGAATAATCAACTTCATGTATACGACAAAGTAGTCGTGTGTAGCCCTGTTAGCTTGTGGGTTGCACGTCTTCTGTACCAGCAATGTGCTGAGCCCATTGGGGCCTGTGATTTAAACTTTGCAGGTAGGTGCCAGACGAGGACTCAACCTGGGAGTAGGAGCGGGTAGAGTACTTCGGGTTGCTTTTACATTTGTTACACGAGTTGTGCATGTACTCTCGTTTAGTAAGTGGATGAGATGTTAGTATGATGTATTAGGATATGATACTCGGTATAAGTCGTGGTTTATGAATTGTGTTGTATAGATGCTCGAGTAATTATCCGGTTAGTCAGACCGTGATTTGTAAGAAAATAGGCCTAGTTAGTCACGTGGGTGACTAACGGCGGTAACACCAATTTAGTAGAACTTTTCCGCTGCATTGTTAATGAGCGAGATGGACTTAGGGCGACGATCACTGTATTTGGAGATGGGGTGTTACACTATCAGTCCCCTTCACGTAACATAAAGTTTGAATAACGACAACCATATGAGCTTCACAAGGATTTTGCATGAGCTGGCTCAAAACCTTAACAGTGAAGATGATATCTAGTCTAGTGCTGGACAAATAGTTCAACTTCCAAACAAGTTTTTTATAAGCACTAGGATCTCTCAGAGGCTTATCTCCATCATTAAGAAGCTTAATTCCCATTGTTATAGAACCGACAACAACCTTCTTATTTTCACACTTATACTCCTTTATAAGATCTGTGTGCAACTTCCTTTATGATAAGAAACTTGATTCCCAGTAAGTAGTGAAGATCTCTCAGGTCTTTGATTTTGAAATTCTCATCAAGCGCCTCTTTGATCTATCCACACTCTCTTAAGTGTTGCCCATAAGAAGCATATCATCCACATTGATAGCAATATAAATTACTTTGTGCTCCCGTTTCCGATGAAAAAGGAATAATCATTCTTGGAATGGTGGAAACCAAGAGTATGAATAAAATGTCCTAGTTTAGAAAACCATTGACGTGAAGTTTGCTTCAACCCGTACAAGAGTTTCTTTAACAAGCAAGCTTTGTTGCATCCTGCAACCTCACGACCTGATGGTATCCTCATATAAACCTCTTCATCTAAAAATCCATGAAAAAAACATTATTGACATCTAAATAATTGATGAACCAGCCCCTATGTAAAGCCACAGTGATAAGAGCTCGTATAGTGGTCATTTTTACCATAGGAGAAAAGGTTTCATGATAATCCAACTCATGTCGTTGAGTAAATCCTTTTGCTACAAGCCTTTCCTTGTACCTTTCAAGAGAACCATAGGACTTTAACTTTACGTTAAACACCCATTTGTAACCGATGGTTTCCCTTCCTTTGGGAATGGAAACACTTCCCAAGGTTGATCTGCTTAAGAGCTTGTGGCTCTCGTTGCATGGATAAACGCCACTTCTCTTGATGCACTGCTTCCTTATAACATTATGGTTCAGAAAGTGTGGAAGAACTACTAGTCTGTGGAACAACAAAAGGAAACGATCAGATGGGCCACACATCAGTCAAGCTTTCACAGTTCTCAATAAAATAGTTATTGTGCTTCTTGTTCCTTTCATACACTCTTCCATCCAGAATTTCCTGAAACACAGTGTTACAGACATAGTCATCTATGCTTGGGTTTATGAACCTCTCTGGTCAAAGCCTAATATCTGTTGGCTCATCACTAGTTGTTCTTGTTGGGCTAGTGTCTTCAACAAGAGCTAAGTCACACTCATTTTATGGGTATGGCTCATCACTTGTTTTCTTGTTGGGCTAGCATCTTCAATAAGAGCCTATCCGCTCTTATTTTTTGTGTATGTTACAGACCCGTGAGGAACATTTTACTCCGAGATTTCAACAGGAGCCGCATAAGGTTGTGCAGAAGAAGTCGCTATTCAGTATTCCTTGTGCTCAAAAGGAAATGTAGTCACATGAAAATTCACATCTCGGCAAGTCTCAACTCTTTTGGTTGTCAAACTAAGAATTTTGTATCTTTTCTTGCGTGGATCATTCCCTAGATACACATAAGCTTCCGCACGAGTATTAAAATTTTATCCTTATGGTCTAGCTATCACCTTGTAACACAGACACCCAAAAGACTTTATATCATTGTACTTTGGCCTTTTATTTTATAAAGCTTCAAAAGGAGTTTACCCATTCAAAGCTTTGGTAGGAATCCTGTTGATTAAGTACGTGGCATGAAGAATACATTCTCCCCAGTCGATCAGAATTCCTAACTAAAATAAATATGGGTGTCGTCTCCAGCACATACTTGTGCTTCCTCTTAATACCACATTCTATTGTGGAGTATAGGCACAACTTGTTTGATGCATGATTCATTCTTGCGTAAAGAAACATTTCCCTTCATTTGAAGTTCCTAGTTATTTCACATTATCGCTTTGAACTATCTTGACTTTGGCCTCAAATTGCCTTTCCACCATTCGAATGATGTTTATAATAGTTTCCCAAGCTTCCACTTTGTATGTTATTAAATGTGTCCACGTAACTCGTTTTTATCATCCACAAACCACACAAAGTATTTATACCCATTATATGTGGTTGCATTGAAAGGCCCCCACACATCCACATGTATAAGCTTTAAACTGCATTTAGACCTGATTTCAGAATCATCGAGAGGAAGACGTTGCTCTCTACATTTATAGCATTTATCATAGACAAAATCTTAGGGGTACATCACACTGCTTGACTAACCCATCTTTATTAGCTTACTAAATGGAACATGTCCAAGACTAATATGAATTGTTTTAGCCAAACTACTCGAAAGTACTCAAAAGCCCAGCCTTGGCTTGCTTTACTCTTCCATGTCCCTCATCAGACGCTTGCAACATGTAAGAAATCAATTCTCTGTCCAGCACATATAGACCACCTTCCTGTTTTGCTACCATCTTACTCATCCCTATAGTAAGGTCCTACATGGTGCCAACACTGATGTGGAAGGTCAGTGGACATTGGACATGCATCTGCTCTACTAGTTGTCTCCAGGGCCGGCTCATGGGCGTGCAACTGGAGCCTCGGCACCGGGCCCCCACTTACTAGGGGCCCCATTTTTTAAGGGTCTTGTTAATTTTTTAGTAATAGTTAATTAATTAATAATTAATATAAAAATTGATAAGTAAAAATTTATAAAAGAAAAATATGACATTTTACTAGTGAACTTTATTACCGTATATATATAAAACAATAAAGTAATTTATAGTAAAAAATCTAACATAAATATTACTATATATACATAAATTAAACATTTAAATTCTATACTATATTTTTTTAAAATGCAATATTACCATCATAATATGGTATTGGTAAATAAATTTTAAAAACTAGAATTTAACAAATATATTTGTCTTAAAAACATGTATACAAATGAATATAATTTTATTTTAAAAAATTATATCACATAATTAAATATTTATTAATTTTAGATATAATAAATTAAATTACTTAACAAAAAGTGTTTATTAGATAATTTATTAATTAATAAACACAAATATTTTTAAATTAATATTTAATTTCATATTTTTATATATTATAACTATGTACTTAACTGGCACAGGGCCCCCTAATTTATTGAGACGGCCCTGGTTGTCTCATTGATATTAAATTAAACGTGAATATGGGAATATACAACACTCTTGTTAAGACAAGAGTTTCTTCTATCTGTATTTCACCGATCATAGTGACTTGTTGTGGGCTGCCATCGGGTAAAACTACCATCCTTTCATGGCTTAATTTCATCCAGTTTTTAAAAATCCAGGATTACCACTCATGTGATCAGTGGCTCCGGTGTCAAGGACCCAATTTTTTTTAATCGAACACGTTCTTTCAGATTCTTGCTCATGAGACAAACTGGATTAAGGGCGTAGCTATAATGAGTACCTGAGAATTCGCAGTAATCTTTCCCCTCTTTTTAGTTGACTTGGTTATCACGCCAAATAAATGAAGCAATCTACTGCAACTATTCCTGCGTTAACCTAGTAATACCACCAGTCGTACACTTGTCTTCCTGAAAGGACATAACAATTTTCCTTCCTAGCCAACACAATTTAATTCTCTCCCGTGAAGGTGAAAACAATCTGCAACATGTCGTTTTTCTTGCAATGTGTGCACTTATGTTTGAAAAAACATTCCTCCGCATCGTGTCATATTCTTTTACCGTAAGTACAAAACATCATTTTCTTCTCCCAGTTCTCATTCTTAGCACCCGTACTCTTATTAAAACCAGCGTTCATACTCAGACGTTCACCATAAAAAGCCATAGCTTCTTCTTTACTTTTTCCAGTACTTTGTCGCTGATTCTCTTCGTGTACTACCAAAGCAAAAGCCGAGACGGGGTTTCTTTCATTACCAGAATCTAACCTCTAAACGGGATATAGGCATCGCTCAAACCCATGAGAAAGTGAGTGACCTTATCCTCTTTTCTTTCCTTGCGTAAGGTGTCACAAGTGCAGGTTGTGATTGGTCTAGCCTGTTCATACTCTCCCTATATCTTTTGATGTCCGGTGAAGTAAATTGTTACATTATCACCGCCTTACCTCAAATCTGCTAGTTCCCACTTCAAAGTGTGAATTGTCGCCATGTTCTTTTGCTCATACTACTGACATAACCAATCTCAAACCTCATTCGGATTGTATAATAATTTTATACTGTGTGCAATGTCTGGATCCAAAGAATTGGTAACCCAAGATAACACCATAGAGGTTGCTCTTTCCTAGCCTGCTGCTCACCCCAGATTCTTTCTGTCGGCCTTCTTCACAATGCCCGTGACAAGGCCATATTTGTTCTTAGCCTTCAAACTCATAACCACACTCCATTTCCAGCTTGCAAATCCTGTGCCTCCTACGAATATCGGAGCTAGAAGTTGCACTGGTTGTTCGGAAGGGTGTATATACAGAGGATCGGTGTCACTCAGGCTGCTGCATGCATTCACACTCTTTTTCCCCATGACACTGCTTGATTTTTGACTAATTAGGACCCAATCATGCTCTGATACCATAATGGATTATATGTAAAAGATTTGTGAGAAAAGGAAGAACTAATTAAGAACGTCAAAGAAGAGACAACAAGGTAGAAAAATCAGTATCTTTATTATTCACTAATCACGTCTTCATAATACAACTCAGAAGAATAAATAATAAGGATACCACAAAGATCTTAACTAACTTGATCTAGGTAAAGAAATCCTAACTAATATTCCATCAATGCCTACCAATTGCTTGACTCTTTTTTTTTGATAAAACACTGGGATTTCATTCATTCATAAAGAGTAACAATACAACCGACAGGAGCTACAGATTACACTCCAGGACAGCGGGATTATAGAGTTTCGATTACTACCCCCATCTTCGTTCTGCTGCTTATAGCTAGCATTATCTGCAACTCTTAAACTACTTCTACCATAGTTAAAGTGACAAAATATTGGCTCAATATCAGCCCCCAATTACATTCAGTACTAGAAACTAAATCAAGCTTAAACTTACAAAATGCATTATACCAAAAAAGGACATCCTCCCTGTTCTTAAAGACACACCAAAGTGGTCTACCTTGGTACTCCTCCTAAGCACTCGTTAGATTCTTGAAGCGCCCATTGCAGTTATCCCCACAAAACACCAGCCAGGCTGATTGAAAAAGGTTATCACTAGACTTCAACTCCAAACATGCCCTCCTCTTGATCGATCTACTTGTTAGCTTAAAACACCAGCTAAGGCTACCCATCTGAAAGATAAGCTCCAAAGCTATTTGACGTGTTAAAAGACTAACCATTTGCACGATAGCAGTGCTTGAAATCTTTCTTGTAGGAAACTGATCTTGGAACTTTGGTCTATACTGATAAACCTTCTTCAGGTCTCTATCACTTATCCCCTCCTTAATGCCACTTCCTTTCTGTCTACTCTTCTGTTCCACTTTGTAGATCAAGAGCCCAAAAATCCAACTGAAAATCTTCTTCTTGATTAGCAGGGAAACAACTCCCGCACCCAGGTTGCTTGCACTACTATCCCTACAACAGTTTCCCTTCATATTAATCCAAGATCTTTAAAAACTATCTTAGCTTGCTTCTCAGTCTCAGAAGAAGGAGAGTTAGCCACCTTGCACTTCTGGTTAAGCATAACTTCCTGAATTGTTGCTAGGAGGAGACCTAACCCCCAGCAGCAAAAATCTATTGGATTCATTTCTCCTGGCTGCCTTGCTTCTCGGCAAGGTCAGCCTTCACCATATTGATCTTTAAGCCTTTTGAAGCTGTCCTATCTTTCTCCAAAACACGAAGGACCGAAGTAGAAGGAGAACACACCCAACTTGGAACTGGAAAAAGGATTTGCACTTCTTTCCACTCGGGACACTTTGGGAAGAAAGAGATCGAGCACAGATGAAGAAGTAATTCTTAATCCAAGAGTATGCCATGGGTTTCCCCAACCCCTACAATTGAGACCTAAACAACTCATCTGGTTGGAATCGGAATCTCAATAACACAAACAAAATCCGGCAAACTAGTTGATTCAAAACCAACCAACAAAACAGTCAGGAAGACGACGATACCAAAAGCAACAAGAGCCTGAGCACTAGACAGGGGCAAGATCGATGGCCAACAACCACCAATGAACTGACCGAAGCAGGAGAACGAAACCCGAGAACCACCCAGAGAAAATCGAGACGGGCGGGAATAAACCCTCCGCAGAATCAACCCCTTCACACCAAATAGGAATATAGCAGCCTAAATCCGGGTTGGGGATCACGCAACCCACAGATACAAAGGACAAATCCTCTCCTCAACCAAACTGAAATACGAGCCAAGCTAGGAAATCACAACTAGCTACTCACAATTGCATCCCCGCAGCCCTAAAACAACCGGATTCCTGCTAGTCTGCTGAGTAGACACCAAGAAGAATGTACCTCCAAAATAGTTGATTGAATCTACTGTCTGAGCAAAGCTCCTGTCGATCACAACTGCCAATCGATGACGATGAGAACTGCCCCAGGAGATAGACACAGACGGATAGAGCAACACCAACAATCTAATTCACTGAAGAATCAAAAGAGGGGCTAGATCTCTACTTGCACAAAGGAGAGAAAAGGAAACGATAAATCGTTCCTAAAATCGCCTCACTGGGAGGACGATGAACAGTGTCGTCAATTGGGTATAATATTCGATTAGGTGATAATTTACTACCAAGTTTTAAACAACCAATTAACTTCCCGGCCACGGTAGAAATAACCAGCAATTGTTAGGATAGTATAGTCTTTTCCCTTATGTCCCTTTGACCGTTTGTCTACGGTTATTAGTAACGTTTTTATAACGTTCCTTAGCTGTAGTTATATTCGGGTCTTCTTCTCTTGACTCGATAAGCTTGTAATACTGAATAGAGAATATACAGATTTATCATTTTCCTTTCTCCCTCTTCGCTCTTTCGATCTCGACTTCTCGTCGACTTCTCTCTCTCGATTCATCTCCTCCTCAACGATTTTCTTTCTCTCGAATCAAATCATACATGGTATCAGAGCGGTAACGACCGCGGTTAACCCTAATTCTCACAAATGGCGTCGGAATCTGATGAAGAGGAAGATGACGCCCACGACAGTGAAGAAGATTTTTCAGAAATTGAAGAAGAAGAGGCGACCAACAAGAAGAAACTAAACGACGCTACGACTCAGATCCACTACTGGTCTCGAATTCAGAAACCCCAGGAGTCCAACTTACTTCCACGAAATTTGACGGAAAAGGCGGATTCCAGAATTGGAAGAAGAAGATAGAGATCTGTTTGCTGGCCAAAAACAAGATAAAAATGATCGACGGTACTTTGAAGAAATCAAAGGTTGCCAAAAATCGCAGAGACGCGTGGGATCGTGCGACGGGCTGGTACGTTCTTGGATCCTTGCCTCTGTAGAAACTAGTATAGGAGATAGTCTCGTTCCTGTTCTACCGCCTTCGATATGTGGAAACGTCTCATACGGAGGTATGACCAAATCGACGGAACTAGGTTATTTGAGCTTAATCGAGATCTGTCGAAAATGGAGCAGGGAAACTCTTCGGTCACTGAATATTTTACGAAATTGACTAGTATCTGGGATGATATATCTGCAATGACAAACATCGATACTTGCATTTGTGGTTACAGTGAGAAATCTGCTAAGCATGCTGAGAATCAAAGTTATTTCAGTTCTTGTTAGGGTTGCGTGAGGACTTTATTAATGTTAGGGGAAACCTTCTCATGAAAAAACCACTTCCTAGTTTGGATTCGGCTTATGCCATAATACTCCAAGAGGAGAGGCAGCGAATTAAGGGAAGGGAGAGAATGAAAACCCTAGCATGTCCTTTGCAAACAACACTAGCAGAACAGAAGTGAGTTTTAGTGAAAGGAATAAGTCCAGAAAAGATAATGCTGCTAGAAAGAGCACAAGCGTTTGTACTCACTGTGGGAAAACAGGCCACCTCAAAAATGGATGTTTTGAGATTTGTGGATATCCAGATTGGTGGAAGGGGTCAAGAAATACCTCCTCTGTGAATTCAGTTGGTAAGAAAAGGAATGAAAGGTCTGTCTGCATCGAATGTTGATAAGTTGACTAAGCTTTGCAGTTTACTTGATCAGTCGGGGAAGATCTCTGATAAGAATGTTGCTGGTAATAGCGTGTCTTGCAACAGAAGTGAGTCACAATTTGCAGGTATTGTCTATTTTAAGTGCAATAATTCCTTTCATAAACATGCTAGTCATCAGTGGTTGTTAGACTCCGGTGCTAGTGAGCATTTGAGTGGTGATGAAACTTTACTTAGCAATAAGAAACATACTACTGATATTAGCTATGTTACGTTACCTAATGGTCAAGTTGAAGCTGTTAATGTTACAGGCACTGCTTTGCTTACAGATCAATTTAAACTAGAAAATGTTCTCCATGTTCCAAGCTTTAAATTGTCTCTTGCATCTGTTAGTAAAATAGCACAGCAGAACAATGGCATTGTTTCCTTTGATTCTGATGCATGTTATTTTCAGGCCCATACTTGGAAGAATAAATGGCGCATTGGGCATCAAAGGGATGGGCTTTATTTTCTTGATAATAGAATGCTGTGCGGTTTTTCTGATGACTGTAATAATGACGACACTGTTGATTTTGCTTATTCCTGTAATTCTCATGTGATGATGTTGCATAAAAGGATAGGTCACCCTCCTTTGAATAAGATGATTCAAATGGGTCTTGTAAACAGAAGTGAAATACCCGACAATTTCATTTGTGATATATGTTTTAGAGCAAAAGGCCATAGGTTACCTTTTTCTCGTTCCAATAATAGATCCAAATGCTGCTTTGATCTTATTCATGTCGACACTTGGGGGCCATGCTCTATTACTAATCATGACGGTAATCGGTATTTTTTAACCATTGTTGATGATGCTAGTAGATGTACTTGGGTAATCCTCATGAAATTTAAATCTGATGCATCGCAGCATATAGAGAACTTTATAAACATGATTGAACGGCAGTTTGATAAGCTTGTTAAAGTTGTTCGTTCCGACAATGCTTATGAATTAGGCTCCTCAAAAACTTTACAAGATTTCTTTCATAAAAAGGTATCTTGCATCAAACCACATGTGTTTATACTCCGCAACAAAACGGAGTTGTCGAAAGAAAACATCGTTATTTGCTTGAGACTGCGCGCGCTTTATTTTTTCAATCTGGTCTTGACATTACTTTTGGGGTGAGAGTGTTCTTATGGCCACTTTTCTTATCAATAGATTGCCTTCTTCCACTTTGAATGGTCTTCCCCCTATGAATATTTGTATGGTTCTCCACCTGATTTTAGTAGTGTCAAAACTTTCGGTTGTCTGGTTTATCACACTGGTCCCGCAGTCAACAGAAGCAAGTTCGATGCCCGTGGTCATAAAGGAGTGTATCTGGGTCCAGGAATTTGCAAGAAAGGACATCGGGTCCTTCTTCTCGATGAAAACAAGGTTATCACAAGCAGGGATTTAACTTTCTTTGAAGAAAGTTTCCCTCTGCATGATCGGGCTCCTCAAATGATGGATCAGCCCAGTCCACTCCTCCTACCTTCCCCGTCTCTTCTCATGAAGACCACGACGATGATTTTCTTTATGAAGACATTATCCAGTCTGGTCCAGCTAGGGGAAGCGCTGATAATTCTGACGAAAACACGTCCATCACTCCCGATAATCAAATTGAACCCATCGAAGGAGACCAGTCCCAGGCCCATCTTCTATCACATCCTCCGAGTGATGCGGAACAAATCGTTTATGACCAGGACACTCCTGCAGACGTTGGGCCGCCTGCCAATGATCAAGTTCACCAGATACTTCGGATTACATTGGGCCGCCTAATCTTCGTCGGTCCACCAGAGTGAGACGCGCCCCTAATCATTTAGAGGATTACGAGTGCAACAATGTTGGAAAAGACCCATTCACGTGTCTGTTATCCACCAGACTTAAAAATTCCAAGCCCAATCTTTTTCCTTCTCTAAATTCTATTACTGATTTTACTCCTTCTAAAGTGTTGTGTTCTCAGGTTCAAGTAAAATGTCCTCTCGAGCCCTCTTCATACCGCATGTGCTGTTCAACATCCCGAGTGGAGGGCTGCCATGGATGTCGAACTCAAAGCCCTTGAAGAAATAAAACATGGATTCTTGTTAAACTCCCAAAGGGAAAAAGGTGTATTACTTGCCGGTGGGTGTATCGTACCAAGCACAAAGCAGATGGAACCATCGATCGACACAAAGCTCGTTTGGTTGTCCGTGGATTTACACAAAAGGAAGGAGAGGATTTTCATGAAACTTTCTCTCCGGTTGTCAAGATGACCACCATCCGAACTTTAATCAGTGTTGCCATAAAACGACGATGGAGGATTCATCAGCTCGACATCAACAACGCCTTCATTCATGGGGACCTACACGAGGAAATCTACATGAAAGTTCCTGATGGTTTAAATACCCCAAATGGTTTAGTGTGCAAGTTGCAAAAATCTTTATATGGCTTGAAACAAGCCTCACGCCAGTGGTATGCTAAACTTTCAACTAGTCTCACTAATCTCGGTTTTGTTCTTTCAGATAATGATTACTCTCTTTTCAAATGGAGCAACGGAGACTCCACCCTCTTTCTTGGCGTTTATGTCGACGACATCCTCTTGTGTGGCAATGATGATACCAAAATCCTTCAAGTCAAAAACACACTCCACAATTCCTTCAAAATCAAAGATCTTGGCACTCTCACCTACTTTCTTGGTCTCGAGTTCCACTACACTTCTAACGGGGTTGGCATAACTCAAACAAAATTTGCTTCAGATCTTCTCAACGACTACAACATCTCCTCCAAGCGATCGGTTGCTAGTCCTCTCGCCCCGGGCTCCAAACTTCAATTACAAGACGAGTGTCCTCTTCCTGATGCTACCGAATACCGTCGTCTCATTGGCAAATTGAACTACTTGATCAATACACGGCCGGACCTCAATTTCAGTGTTCAGCTCCTAAGTCAGTTCAACAAAATCCTTGTCAATGTCATTGGGATGCCGCCATACATGTTCTCCAGTATATCAAAGGAACTCTTGGTTATGGGATTTTCTTAAACAATACCCTTGACTTCTCTCTTTTAGCGTATTGTGACTCTGACTGGGCTTCATGTCCCATCTCTCGCAGGTCAGTCAGCGGCTATTACATTTTATTCGGAGGTTCCCCCATCTCTTGGAAGTCAAAGAAACAAGCTTCGGTTTCTCTCTCTTCCGCCGAAGCTGAATACCGTGCCCTCCGACGAGTCACCACCGAACTAGCTTGGTTGTCCCGTTCTCCTTAATGAGCTTGGCATAGACGACATCACTCCTATTCCATTGAAGTGCGACAACAAATCAGCAGTATACATCGCTCATAACCCGGTTCTTCACGAACGTACGAAGCATATTGAAATTGATGTTCATTATGTTTGTGATCAAATCAAGGCTGGACTTATTGATGTTGTGCACATCTCAAACTTGCATCAGAAGGCGGATATGCTTACGAAAGCTTTATCAGGAAAGGACTATCAACATCAACTTTCATCGATGGGAATGTTAAATACTTCAAACCTAACGAAATAACTCTTTCTTAGGTTTGAGGGGGGGGGGGGGGGGTGTTAGGATAGTATAGTCTTTCCCTTATGTCCCTTTGACCGTTTGTCTACGGTTATTAGTAACGTTTTATAACGTTCCTTAGCTGTAGTTTATATTCGGGTCTTCTTCTCTTGACTCGATAAGCTTGTAATACTGAATAGAATATACAGATTTATCATTTCCTTTCTCCCGTCTCCGCTCTTTCGATCTCGACTTCTCGTCGACTTCTCTCTCTCGATTCATCTCCTCCTCAACGATTTTCTTTCTCTCGAATCAAATCGTACAGCAATCAATACACTAGAAAGTTGATTCTCGCGTGATTTTAACGTGGATAAGGAAAGTATTGACGAACAACTCACTCATTAACGAATTAATATTAATTTCATAATTTAACCTGTTCATAAAGTTCTCCAGCTAGCAATATGCCTATACGGCTATACCCATTGATTTCAATCTCATTTCTATACTCATCTTTTTTTTCATTCTCATTGTTATACTGAACATGTGCTTACCACATTTTTTAGCGACGAAATTCAAATTTAACAAAAATGGGGCTCAAATTCTGCTCTTCATCGCCCCAGATTAAAATGCGCAGTCAAACAATGACATAGTTTCAATCAAAGCCACATCCAGAGGGATAGGTGCTAGCTATGGTTAAGAGGATAAAAGGGAGGGGCCAAACACACTCTGATAAAAAGAATTCTTATAATTCAATGAAAAGGAGAAGGAGGAGAACTAATTCCCAGCCTGAAGAACTCAACAGAGGAATCCCAGAAAGAAAAAAGCTCTCTGGTATTTGCTGATATGGCAACTTTCTGGCTAAAGGTGTTCTGCTATAAATATCAAGTATATTCACTCATTGACAAATGAGAAGCATTTAGTCTCTCCGTCTCCTCCAATGTTTCATTTCTTCTTTACTGTACTTTTCTTCACTATATATCTTCTATGAAGGTGTTGCGGAATAACCACCATCATCTACTCTACATGGTATTAGAGTGATACTTTCTCGCTTCCAAACTTTGATTCTAGAATCTACAACAAATGTTTGGATATGGAAAAAGGCATGATAGACGACACTGGTTCTGCATCAAACAACTCAATCTGCCCTGTCTACCTCATCTTTATACCAGTTGATCAGGATTTCTACATCAAACCCAAAATTATCGGAGATGCTCAACCTTCTTGAATCATATATGAGTTCTTGATGTAATTGAGAAAGATCAATCGGATGAAGATGAATCAGAAAGCTCAGATTACATTCAACAAAGGAAAGAGAATTTTAATTGAAATTGAATGTCTCTTTGAAATTAGGAGACACGTCAAGAATACATTAAATCAAGAACACAAATTTAATCTGAGTTTACACCGCTCAAAGCATATGTACAGACATTCGAACTTAAGCCTTAATCATAGCGAAACCAAATCTTAATTCCACTCAGTAACCAGCACGTAGTAATTAAAATTCCAAACGTTGAGATTAATAAAGCCCGAGGCAAAGTTGATGTTCAGGAACTCGATCTTTTTCTGTCTCCTCGGCAGCACTGTTCTTGTCGCTTTCAATGTCCGACTCCGACTCCGTCTCCGACCCCGACCCCGACTCCGACTCTGACTCCGACTCAGACAGGTTCTTGGTGTGATTAAAATCTGTATTTCGCTGGCCTCCCATGGATTCAATCTTCGCCCGAAACTCTCCTGGTATGATCGGTGGCTTCCGTATCAAGTGGATGTTTTGCGCTGGAGAGCATGAAATTGGCGCGTCTTTTTGATCATTCTTGAGTTGTTTTCTAGTATTGTCAGCGCCTGCAGCCGTGAATGAAACAACTTGGGTCCTCTTTGCTGCTGGTTGTGATGAAATGCGTGGGGTTTTAGAGGAAGACGGCAAAGATGTGCTGGCATCGCAATCGAGCAATAATGATCGCCGTGGTTGAGAATCCGTGGCTGTGTGTCGATGGGCGAGATTAGTGACTGCTTCTTTTTGCCAAGCAAAGTGTAGCTTCATCAGCGTCTGTGCTGCTTCATAAACTTCTGGGTCGAAATCCCTGATGATCTTCGTATTGATTTTAGATGGAACATGTTCATGACCTCCGTCGATTTCTTGAAAGTGGAATTTGTTCTCTCCATATTCCTTTTTATGAGTTTTTACGGTGGTGGATTGATGTTTGAACATTGGAGAAATAGGGTATTTTGGAGGGAACAATACGAACGATTTATATAGGATTTCTGTTTGAAAGTAAACACATAGTTCAGAAGGCAACATGGCTTTGAAAGATTATGTATGTTATTTAGTTTATATTCTATCTGTTTAGTCTATGTTACAGTTAGTTTATTTCATCAGCGCTTATGTTGGTCACGTGCTGTGTGGGTGGTAGGGTGGAAAACATTTTAGGTTTAGGAGCTTTAAAGGGTTTACTTCTTTCCTGTTTTCTCTGTATCTTCCATTCTGAATACAACAACGTTGAGGTTTCTTTCTCCTCTCGTATTCATCGTTCTCCTTGCTCTGCGATCTTGCAGAGCTTGATGTGTGCATTATACCCAAGATAGTGTAACAGCTTGGGTTATTGTGGGTTAAATTCTCTTTTCATGGTATCAGAGCGCCGTTCCGACGCTTCTTCTTGAGATCCGCCGCGCACACATTCGAACTCGAGAACGTCCCTTCACCTTCGCGAAATCGCCGTAGCTCCTGATGGCCGAGATCCCAGATCCATCTAAAGACAAGAGTCCTGCTAATTCCGGAAGCGAAGGCCATGCCGCAGCGGATAACAGCGACCCTTTTCACCTCGCCACTACCGAAAGTCCAGGGGCGGTCCTTGCGAGCAAGTTCAACGGGATTGGCTTTCAGTGTGGAGAGAGGCAAATGGAGATTGCTCTCGGGGCGAAGAACAAGCTGGGTTTCATAAATGGAAAAATCAAGAAACCCACCGACTCCGTGCAAAAATCTGAAGCCTGGACGCGTGTGATTCAATGGTTCGTGCTTGGTTGTTAATGGCCTTGGAGAAGAACATTGCAGAAAGCGTGCTCTTCGCCCCATCAGCTGCGGAGATCTGGAAAGAATTAACCAAGAGATATGGACAATCCGACGCAACCAAGATTTATTCCCTGGAACAGAAACTCGCCACCACCATTCAAGGAAACGATTCCGTCTGTGATTATTTCACCGCACTGAAGAAAATCTGGGACGAAATCGATGCTACAAGCACCATTCCCTCCTGCACCTGTCAAAGTTGTACCTGCGAAGCTTCAGAAAAGTTCAGAGTTTTCATTAAGGAAAGGAGAGTCATAAAATTCCTCGGGGCTGAATGAGAGGTTCGGGACGATTCGAGGCAATATTCTGATGATAAAACCATTACCCGACTTGGACGAGATCTTTGCCCATCTCATTCAGGAAGAGCGACAGAAACTTCTCACCTTGAGCAACCCTACTTCAGCCGATTCAAACTCCCTCTCATTCGCTACTGACCAGTCAAAGAAAACTCAACCCAAATTTGGAAACCCTAGAAGATCTCCTTTGCAGTGTACATACTGCCACAAGGCTGGCCACACGGAAGAGCGGTGTTACCAAAAGAATGGGTTTCCTCCGGGTTGGAGAAACCTTAGAAGCAAGAAGAGTAACGTGAATATGGCCAACGATCTGGAAGAAAGGAATGGTGAGCAAGATGCAAAAAAGACCCCTTCGGTGGGATTTTATCTGCGGAGCAAATTGCAAGGGTGTATGAATACATAAATAAATCAGCACCCAGCAGAAAGGCCCCCTCACCTGAAAGTTCTTCCAACTGCAATTTTGTTGGTAAGATCTCGCACACTTTATCTTGTTTAAGTAACAGACATAGTTATGCTTCCAATTCTGATAAAGATGATATTCTTGGAACTAATGAATGGATCTTGGATTCAGGAGCTTCAGACCACATGTGTGGCAATTTAGAGTTATTTCTCGATTATTCTACACTTAATTACCCTCATACAGTGGGATGCCTGATGGTCATCCCCAACTTGTCAAGATTACAGGGACTGTTAGACTCAATAGACTTATTTTATTGAAAGATGTTCTTTTTGTGCCGTCTTTTAAATTTAATCTGATTTCTATTAGTAAATTAAGTGAACAGATGAAAGGAAGTTTTATTTTTGATTGTAAATCCTGTTTTTACCAGGACTGTGAAGGAGGTAAAGCCTTACAGGTTGGGAGTTTCTACAGAGGGCTGTACAGATGGGTTGACGGCTGTTCTAGACAGAAAAATGCTTCACTAGGCTGTAGTAATAATGTTGTTAGCTTAGGTTTCGATTGTAATGATGATTTGAGTCTATGGCATCATAGGCTGGGTCATATGCCCAAGAACAAACTTTTAACCTTGAATCTGTTGAAATCTTTTGACAAGGATAAGCAGTTTGTGTGTGAATCATGTGCTAGGTCTAAAAGTCATAGAATTCCTTTTTCCATTAGCAACAGTAGAAGCAATGAGATTTTTGAATTACTACACATTGACTTGTGGGGACCTTACAAGGCTAAAACCCACGATGGGAACTCATATTTTCTTACTTTCGTTGATGACAAAAGTAGAGCCACATGGGTTCATCTTTGTGCTTTTAAGTCTGATTGCTTGAACATCATTGCTGGCTTCCTTGAAATGGTTAAAACTCAATTTAACAGAAGGGTCAAGGTCATTAGAACTGATAATGCCTACGAGATGGGAAGCTCAAGGGCTGGTACAGAATTATTTAGGCATCATGGCATTATTCACCAAACATCATGCCCTCACACTCCACAACAAAATGGAGTTGTGGAGCGAAACACATAGGCATATACTTGAGACAGCAAGAGCACTGATGTTTCACTCAAATCTGCCTTTAAAGTTTTGGGGGGAAAGTATACAAGTTGCTGTTTTTCTCATCAATAGAATGCCTCTGTCTAGCATTGAAAATAAAACTCCCTTTGAAATCATTTATGGTCATAAGCCTAATTATTTTGATTTGAAGTGCTTCGGTTGTCTTTGTTTTGCAAATATCAACAAAAATCAGTATGACAAGTTTGCCTCCAAATCTGTCAAGGCAATTTTCTTGGTTATTCACACAGCAGAAAAAGGGATATAAGCTTCTTGACATAGATAATAATGCTATCATCTATAGTAGGGATGCAGTGTTTCATGAGAACTTGTATCCTTTTAGAAGCTCAAATATAAATGAGCAGGTAAGCAGGAATCTTTTTACACAGACAGATGCTACTGATATCTTTTGTGAGCTTGATGATTCTCAGGGTGAAACAGCAGTACATCAGATTCTTGAAGACTTACCTGTGACAGAGACAGTGCAGCAGCCTGAACAGAGCAACTGTCAAACTCGAGAACCTGCTCCAGAAGTAAGAACAGAAGAAACTTCAGATGAAAATGATGAACCAGATAGGCAACAAAGAGATACTGGGACATCTCCCCAGGTTGAAGTTAGAAGATCACAAAGGGAAAGGCGTGCTCCAGAATACCTAAAAGACTTTGTTGTTGGTCAGAGCTCTGCAGTCAAACCAGCTAAGTTTTCTCATTCTCAGTCTTCTGATGTGTTTTCACATATTATTTTAGACAGGATTTCCAAAACTAGTTGTGTGGTTCTTGAACCAAGTAATGCTCATGATCATGATAATCCTGTTATTGACCTAGATGATAGTGATACTATGCCAGCTCACATCTTTTAAGGGAAACTTTGGTTGTATCTTCTGATAATGTTCCTCAGCATGTCTGTTGCTCTACTGCCTCCACTAGAGAAGTTGAACCCATTTATTTTTCTGATGCTATTAAGGACACTAGATGGCAGATTGCTATGAGTGAAGAGTTTAAGGCATTAGAAAGAAATGGAACTTGGGATATAGTTGATTTGCCACTAGGAAAGAAAACTGTGAAGTGTAAATGGGTTTATAGATTTAAATACAAGGCAGATGGCAAACTGGAAAGATGTAAGGCTAGACTTGTTGCAAAGGGGTTCACACAAAGATATGGAATTGATTATTCAGAGACTTTTTCCCCTGTTGTAAAGTTCACAACCATTAAGGCTCTCATCATTTTAGCTTCAAAAATGGGTTGGCACATAGGTCAATTAGATGTTAATAACGCGTTTCTTCATGGGGATTTAAGTGAAGAGGTATATATGGAAATCCCAGAGGGTCATGATCTAGAGGGTTCGGGTAAAGTTTGTAAATTGAGGAAATCTTTATATGGGCTAAAACAAGCCTCTAGGCAGTGGCATCAGAAGCTGAGTGATTTTCTTAAGGATTTAGGTTTTGTGCAGTCCATGAATGATTATTCCCTTTTTATCAAAACTGCAAATAATAAAACTTGTTTTCTGATTGTTTATGTGGATGACATTTTGGTCACGGGTGATGATTTTGATCTGATTCATTCTATTAAAGCTGAATTGGATCAGAGGTTCAAGATTAAAGATTTGGGAAAATTAAACCATTTTCTTGGGATGCAGTTTGTGTATGCTTCTGATGGCATTATTCTTCTACAAAGGAATTATGCTCAGAGTTTGGTGTCTGATTTTGGATGTTCAGATAATAAAACTGCTGTTAGTCCCTTGATGTTTCAGTTAAACTGAGGAAGAATGATGGTAAACCTTTAGAGAATCCTACTTTGTACAGACAGTTGGTTGGTAGACTTACTTTTCTGTCTCATAGTAGACCTGACTTGTGTTTTGCTATACAAGTTCTCAGTCAGTTCTTAGAACATCCGACTGATGTGCATTTTCAGGCGGCTCTTCACACTCTCAGATATGTTAAAGGAACTTTGGGATATGGATTATTCTTTAACAACAGAAATATTTAATTTGGTAGCCTTTTGTGATGCCGATTGGGCAAGTTGCCCTAATACTAGGAAATCTATTAGTGGCTATTTTATCTGTTTTGGTGGTTGTCCATTATCCTGGAAATCTAAAAAGCAGTCTAATGTTGCCTTGTCTTCTGCAGAGTCGGAGTATAGAGCCATGAGGCATGTTACTTCAGAGCTTAGTTGGCTGACGCGGTTGCTTGGGGAGCTTGGTGTTGAAGGTCTTGAGCCAGTCCCAGTCAAATCAGACAGTCAATCAGCCATACACATAGCACGAAATCCTGTGCTACACGAGAGGACAAAGCACATTGAACTGGATATCCATTTCGTGAGGCAGAAGCTGCAAGAGGGGCTCATCTCAGTGGAATTTGTTTCGTCCAAACATCAGTTGGCGGATATCCTGACCAAGACTCTGCCTGGAAGGCAGTACCCTCCTTTGATAATGAAGATGGGCTTGAGGAGCTGGAACAGCCCTGTTTAGTGTTGTGTTGACATTCGCTTCAGTTTGCAAATCGTGCATGGAATGCATGATTTGAGGGGGGGTGATAAGATTATGTATGTTATTTAGTTTATATTCTATCTGTTTAGTCTATGTTACAGTTAGTTTATTTCATCAGCGCTTATGTTGGTCACGTGCTGTGTGGGTGGTAGGGTGGAAAAATTTTAGGTTTAAGAGCTTTAAAGGGTTTATTCTTTCCTTTTTCTCTGTATCTTCCATTCTGAATACAACAACGTTGAGGTTTCTTTCTCCTCTCGTATTCATCGTTCTCCTTGCTCTGCGATCTTGCAGAGCTTGATGTGTGCATTATACCCAAGATAGTGTAACAGCTTGGGTTATTGTGGGTTAAATTCTCTTTTCAGGCTTTGGGACGATTTGGACATTTTGCTACCTTAAAAGAAAATGAGGAAAATCCGGTCAAAGGGCATTTGACCATCTTTATTCTCTCTCGAGTGTGTCTTTGTCCGGGTTATTTCCAAACAGATGTCTTTTTTTTCCTTTGTAGCGCACAATTAAAGACAGTCAGCTGGGTGACTGTTATTTATTGTGCGCTTCCTTTGCAACATAAAAAAGAGTCAGTGGCTCATTTGTAAAGGAAGCATACAATAAATAGCAGTCACCCAGCTAACTGATTGCAGTTGTGTGCTTCCTTTGCGAATGAGCTACCAGACATTTTTATTCTACAAAAACCAATCGAACCCTATACATTCATCCCCAACCCTACGGAGCGCACAAATATTACACTCATCTTTCCCATTTTCTTTCCTCTCCGCCGCATAGTCACTCACTCCCCACACCTGCACCAGCCGCCCGCCCCATTCTTTCTTTCTTCGCACCAGACTCCCACTTGCCGCCCACCACATGCCTATCTTAATCGCCGCCCACCAGATGCCCGCCCCCAGCCACCCACCAGAAGAGCTTGAGATGGATGCTGAGCAGTTTCATCTTTTCGACTCGCAAGTACCGGCGAAGGAACAACTGTTCAGCTTGCAGACCACGCACAAATCTGCAGCTTATGCATCTACAGAAGAGGTTAGTATTAATTTTTTTGAATTAGTTATTGATTTTAGTGATGCGTATTTAGTTTTTTTTTTGCATGATGTTAGTATTTTTTTGAATTAGTTATTGATTTTAGTGAAACGAATTTAGTATTTTTTGCATGATAGTATTATTATTTTTTGAATTAGTTATTGATTTTAGTGATGCGTATTTAGTAGTTTTTGCATGGGTTTATATTTGTAGCATTTGATCATATGTTATGAATTATTGGTGAATTGAGTGAAATTATATGTAGACGAATACCTTGTAGCTTATTATAGTTAAATTAATTGACGCCCTTTAATATTTATTTAATCAGAGCTAGGTTTACGAGGTTATCAAAATATGATTGGCCTCAAATTTATAATTATAAAATATATTTGTCTATTTGCAACTAGTTTGATTGTTTAAATGTAATTAGTGTTTCGATTAATCATGTTAACTAAAATAATCTATTTAACTAATAATTTATGTTGAATAATTATTATAACTAGTTTGAGTAATGTATTATAGTTTTTATGATCAAAATTTTGTATTATTAATTTGAACTTAAGTTTATGAATATAAACAAATGTAGTCTATATTAAATTAGTTTACTTGTTAAATGTTAATTAGCGTTTCGATTAATTATGGTTGACTAAAAATAATCTAATTAATTAACTTATAATTTATGTCGAATAGTAAATTACAACAAGTTTGAGTAATATATTATTGTTCATATGAATTCGATTATTTGTATAATGAATTTGTTGATTTCTTAATTCAAATTAGATGAATTAAAATAAAATTTATAATTATAATTATAGTTAATTAGAGTTAGTTAATGTATAGTTAGTTGACCCAATCTACTATAATTGACAAGATTAATTTTTTTATACATTTAATTCTGTGTTTTTCTCTTTTAATAATTTTATAAATATTTGTTTTATTGATACCTTGTTTGGGTCATTAACGTAATCCAAAATAAATAGTCGTAGTTAAGAATAGTTCTATGGATCTAGTTAGTATCTCATAATTACAATTAAATTTTCTTTGATTGTTCAGATAACGAAACCTACAGAAATCGTACACTAAGAACTAGATCAAATTGGAAGAGTCAGGTGCCTCACCCACATAGCCCCATACATTATGAGAACTAGTTTGTATAAAGTTTGTGCCTTGGGACTTACTACTAGTCGAGGGATCATCAGTGCTTTGATAGAGAGGTGGCATCCAGAGACGCACACTTTTCTTATGCTGTTTGGTTAGGTGACCATCACACTAGAGGATGTTCATGTCCTGTTCGGGGTACCAGTTGAGGGGTACCCCTTATATTTCAGCACCAATGTACCTGATGTGAATGCGGAGTGCATACGATGGCTTGGCGATGCACCACCCACCCGTAGAGGCAACCAGATCCCTATAAATTGGCTTGCCTCCAAATTTGTTGAGACTGACCCAGACTTGTGATACACCAGCAGCATGCGAGGGCGTTCATGCTTTGACTGATTGGTGGTCTCTTGTTTCCTAATTCAAATGGGACCTGCGTCGATGTTGTATACCTCCGATTCCTTCAGGACTTTGACGTGGCTGCTAATTTGAGTTGGGGTTCTCCTTTACTTGTGCATCTGTACAGAGAGATGTGCAATGCTACCAAGTATGATTCAGCCTGTCTGAATGGTTGTAGCAAGCTTTTGTCTATATGGGCGTACGAACGCCTTCCTCATTTCCGTCCCAAAAACTTGATTGATCCAGCTCCTGAACTTCCCCTAACTATAGGTAACATCCTCAAACTAATTAGCCCCAGTTAATAATGTTAAAGTCCATTTAAATATTCTCTAACTTGTTCTTCATTGCAGATACAATGGGAAGTTGTGCAACATTGACTCGCGTGTGGCCCGTGCCTACTTAGACACGCTGCACGTTCCACCCACGCAGAGAGAGAGGTGAGAACCCTCTTCATTGTATTTAGTTTATTGTTTGTTGATAACAAGTCTAACAAAACTTGTTGATGTTATTTTGATCGGCAAACTCAGTTCAATACTGACAAGTACAAAAAGACCAATACCAGAAGACGCGTGTCAGTCCTAAACCGAGAGAGCAAAGAAAGAAGATAGAAGATATTAAGTAAGATTTTATCTATCTGTTAAAGATAAATAAATCTTCACTTATGACTTGTTGTAATTCGATTCTCGAGATCTATATATAGAGTTGTAATACTAGAGTTAAAGGTTGAGGTTTTAGGCAGCAAAAACAATAGGGAAACACGGGAAACAAAGGGGTGAGTATCTCATGTGAAGCAATTCACGACACAGTTATATCAGACTGGGGTATTGTGATCTGAAGTTATTCACGGGGTGGTAGAACTTCAGATGTTAGTGGTTGAGAGATAAATATATCTTAACGTGAGTTGAGTAGTTATACTCGTGAGGATATAGAGAAGTACTTGTTGTACGTGCTATACTTGTATCAAGGGCGATACGTGTCTATAAGAAAGTCGATTGAGTTCTTCTTTTAATTATTTCCATTCGCTATTCTTCATCAGTATCATACTCACGGGTAGGATTCAACAATTGGTATCAGAGCAAGGTTACCCTCTATTTCGAAGAAGAACTTCTTCAGGGTAGATCGTGATGAATTCCTACAATGTTAAACCTCCAAAGTTGACAAAGTTCAACTACACCAGCTGGTGCGAACAGATGGAAGATCAACTGATTTCAATCGATCTCCAATTATGGGATGTAGTTACTGATGGAGACCTAAAACCGAAGTTTGAGCAGGACGGAGTTACCAAGGAGAAACCTAGGGCTACCTGGAGTGAAAACGACAATAAGCTGATAAGCAAGAACAGGCAAGCACGAAGGATCATTATGTCATCGTTGTCAGACTCAGACCAACAAAAGGTGTTGGGATTGCGCACCGCTAAGGAGGTATGGGAATTTCTCAAAACCGCATATGCTGGAACTGATTCGGTTAAAAAGGCTAAAGGAAAGCAGCTCAAAAGACAGCTTGATAACTTCATGATGTCGGATGGTGAGACTATATCCGAGACACTAGAGAGGTTTGACTAGATTTTATGCGAGCTCAAGGCTGTCGGGGTAGTTCTTGATAATGATGTGGTGAACGAGAGATTTCTAGATAGTCTCGATAAAGACTGGCTAAACTTCGCCACATTGTTGGAGACCACAGAGGATTTGTCAAAATTGTCCTTTGAAGAGATTGGTTCAGAACTGATAGTTTACGAGGGAAAGATGCGAGGGGAACTAGTAAATCTGAGTGTGAACAAGAACTTGGCACTGAAGGCCAAGAAAGTCTCAAATGAAAAAGAGAAGGAGAGTGAGAATACAGATGAGGATGAGGAGATTACCATGATCGCCAACGGAATTAGGAAATTTTTTGGAGGAAAGCGAGGGTCGGGATCTAGGTTTGATAAAACCAAATCCAAGAAAGACCAGATTATATGGTTTAGGTGTAATAAACCAGGACATGTGGTCAAGGATTGCACACTAAAGCCGAAGGAAAATTTCGATGACAAAGTCAAGAAATTTATAGAAGCTGCAGTTGCAGCATGGGACAAGACGTCTTAGACACAGACTCAGAAACAGAAGAAACAACCCAGGTGTGTATGACGGCTGTGGTCGAGGAAGATGAAGACGTAAGTGTAGCGTCAGACAAAAGACTTTTGCATGATGGCTAGTGAAGACTGGAAGAAGGTTCTTGAGGCAGATGAGGTAAGTCCTGAACTCGTTGAAAGTGCTTTCAATTCTTTGTCTAAGAAACAGATTTTTAACTTGTTAACTACTGTTGTTGTTAAAATTAAACTGCTTGAGTCAAAGTTGTCTGAATTAGAGGTGTCTAAGGAACCTATCATGGAAAACCAAGTTGAAGAAACTCCTCAGATAAAGTTTGTAAAACCTTTGTTAGAAAGAATCGAGTGTCTACCTGAGTGGGCACAAACTGAGTTTAGGTCTCTTCGAAGGTTGTGAAAATTCGAGAAGAGAAAATGAGACTTTGACAAACAAGTTGTCAGGAATCTTAAGAGAAAAAGAAATATCTTCCAACGGAATCCAGTCTGGTACACAGGAAAAGCCGATCTAACACGAATGTTGATTGGAAAGAAAGAATAGAAACATCAGGTCCATCAACCATATGCAAAACTCATAATCCTAAAAACACTAAGACTAAATATTTCTGTCAGTTTTGTCATAAGCATGGTCCTAGCATAGGCTTCTGTAGAGCTTTAAATTCCAGACGAATCACTCGCATACCAGAACCTTTCCCCAGTCCAGAATTGACCAAACCAGAAACAATTCCTCGTATCGAAAGAAAACCGTAATCAGACAGGTTTGTGTACATAAGACTAACAAGTAATTGTTTGTTCATAGGCACTAGCAGCTACACAATATGAGAATTGGTGGCTAATGGACAGTGGCTGCTCCAGACATATGAGTGGTGATAGAGGGAAGTTCAACACTCTTGTTGAACAACGAGAAGGAAAAGTAACTTTTGGCAACAACAAGGTTGGGAAAGGTAGAATAATCGGAATTGACACGATTGGAAAAGAACACTGCATTGATAAAGTTAGTCTTGTGGAAGGCCTAAGTCATGATCTACTTAGTGTCTCACAAGTTTGTGATAAGGGTCCATCCGAAGTTGTGTTTGATTTCTAACGGTTTTCAGATACGTAATAAGGCAACACAGGAAGTCTTGCTTCAAGGTTGTAGAGTAGGTAATCTCTACATGGTAGATGTCAGTGATCAGAATGATCTATCATGTCTCACGATTAATGAAGAGGATGTGTTGCTGTGGCATTGAAGGCTGGGACATGCACATCATCGGCTAATCAACAAGCTCAGGGTGAAAGGTTGAAAGGCTTAGTAGATGGACTGCCAGAGAAGAGACTTGATCACAATATGATCTGTCAAGATTGCACTTTGAATAAGCTTACATACGTTTCCACACAAATCTAAAGGTGTGGTCAGTAGCACTAAGATTCTAGAGCTACTACACATGGATTTAATGGGGCTTATGAGAGTGCGAAGCAAGTCTGGAAAGAGATACGTTTTGGTGGTTGTCGATGATTACTCGAGGTATACTTGGATTATCCTGCTTCATCATAAGGATCAGACCTTAATGAAATCAAAAAACCTGGTTTTACAACTTTAGACTCAAACTGAGAGTAAGGTAAAGTGCATACGCACTGACCAAGGTACAGAATTCCTAAATCAGAGAGTGTCTCAGTTCTGTACTAACACTGGAATAACCCCACACTCACTCTGCAGCCAGAACATCTCAGCAAAATGGTGTTGTAGAACGTAAGAATAGGACTCTTCAGGAGATGGCACGTACTATGCTAAACAGTAGTGGTCTTTTCATCTAGCTTTTGGGGAGAAGCTATCAATACGCTTGCTATATTACTTAACAGAGCTCTTATTCGACCTATATTGATCAAAACTCCTTACGAATTATTCAAAGGTCGTAAACCCACTATTACACACCTTTCAGTGTTTGGCTGCACATGCTACATTCATAATAATGGGAAAAATCAATTGGGAAAGTTTGATAAGAGGAGTGATATTGATATTGGAGTTTCCTCGGATATGCTATGAAGAGCAAGTCATATCGGGTTTTCAACAAACGGACCCTTATGGTAGAAGAATCCACAAATGTTAAGTTTGATGAAAACAATTTTGGAGGTAGATCTGGTCAAGGTGTAATAGAGGATTTATTTCAGATTAATGATGGAGTCATATCTCATGATGATAGTTTGGGAGCTGATTCAGAGGAAGAATTGACTCAAATCGAGACACCACCACACATCAGTTCAGAACTCATAACAGTGCCCGACTGTACCAACCGACACCAATACTTCTCAAAGACAGACAACAGAGGCACCTCATCGTTTGACGGCCAGGAATGCTCCGGGCATAGAACTCACCAATATTCTGTCAGACTTGAACACAGGGGTCAGAACTCGATCTACCACACAAAAATTCTGCGCTTTCTTTGGTTTTGTTCCATAACAGACTCTAAAACTGTGAAAGAAGCGCTGGAGGATGAGAGCGGGATTAATGCCATGCATGAGGAGCTGAATGGTTTGTACGAAATGATGTGTGGGAACTTGTTGCCAAACCCAAAGATCAAAACGTTATTGGAACCAAGTGGGTCTATAGGAATAAACTCGATTCAGAAGGACACATCTCCAGGAATAAAGCACGACTGGTGCAAAAGGTTACAATCAACCAGAAGGTTTGGATTTTGATGAGACATATGCTCTAGTTGCTCGTCTTGAGGCATCCGACTTATAATTGCTTTTGCTACCTTACACAAAATTCACACTTTATCAAATGGATGTGAAGTGTGCGTTCTTAAATGGAAATCTCAAAGAAGAGGTATACGTCTCTCAGCTCCTGGTTTGTAGATCAGAGAGAGAAACCGATTATGTGTTTCGGTTGAAGAAAGCTTTGTATGGTCTTAAGCCAAGCACCAAGGGCTGGTTATGAACGACTAACACCTTTCTTCTACAACAAAATTTTGTACGAGGAAAGGTGGGTCGCACGTTGTTCATCAAAGAAAACGGGGCAGACAAGCTTTTAGTACAGATTTATGTAGATGATATCGTTTTTGGCTTCACCAGTTCCAGTCTGACACAAGGTTTCGCTTCTATGATGACCAAAGAATTTCAAATGAGCAACATGGGTAAGCTCACATTCTTTCTAGGACTCCAAATTAGGCAGACAGCAGATGGCACGTTTATAAGTCAGACAAAATACACACTTGAACTTTTAACCAAGTATAAGTTCAATGAGTGCAAGCCGATGCTTACGCCAATGTCAACGACTCTCAGACTAGGTCTGGAGCCTGATGCAGAGTCCACGGATCCCACGGTTTATAGAGGAATGATTGGTTCACTTCTCTATCTTACAACCAGTCGACCAGATATAATGCAAAGTGTATGTTTCTGTGCAAGGTTTCAGGCTCATCCAAAAGTACCACATGTCAAGGCCGTGAAACGCATCTTTCGTTATCTTCAAGGGGCACCGACACTTGGCCTATTATACACTGCAGAATCACTGCCTACTCTTGCTGCATACACAGATGCTGACTTTGAAGGTTCTCTTACTGATAGAAAGAGCACCACTGGTACTGCGCAATTCTTTGGATCAAATCTGATAGCATGGTCGTCAAGGAAACAAGCATTTGTTGCTCTGTCCACAACTGAGGCTGAGTACGTAGCTGCTGCTGCTTGTTGGGCACAAATTTTGTGGCTATATAGACAACTTGAAGTCTAGGCTTATCTTTTATACCAGTCCCAATCTATTGCGATAACACAAGCACCATTGATCTTACAAAGAATCCTGTTCACCACTCATGGTCTAAACACATAGATATTCGTCATCACTTTATTCGAGATCATGTTGAACATGGTACCGTCATCCTACTTCACTGTTCAACAGAAAAGCAGTTAGCTGACATTTTTACCAAGCCTTTACCTAGAGAAACCTTCGAGAAACTTAGGTTTGAGATTGGCATGGTTGACACCAAGTGAGAGTTTTTTTGTTTTTTTTTCTTTACTCTGTTCCTTAGTTTCAACAGTTTGACATTTTCAGTTTAAAACTATGGTTGTTTTGTTTTTCTTCTCCTTGTTTTTAGTGTTGGGAATGATTACACCTGTTTCATAACATTGTTATCACAGTTCTTAATGAGTCTTTACATAATCAATTACCATAATCTGTGTTAATTAGTTTTGTGCTTGTCCAAGTAGCTATTCATCTCCTGAGATCAAAACTGAAATACGCCTGAATACTTTGGGAATTTAATTTACACTCAGACAGCTAACATGGATCATAAGTATACATACAGTGACACGTTTGTATTTAAGAAATGAACTTGGTTTGGAGGATAGATTGGTGGTATGAACAAGGCAAGAGATTCCGCTACTCACAGTTTGATACTCAACACTTTAATAAAAAAAAGGGGAAACAGAATTGGCCTCTCTTATCTGGCTATTAAGTCTTTGAGGGTGCCTTATCACCTAACTTCCTAAGGGCAACTGCTCTGGGCAAGTTGACCCAACGCTGCTACAAAGATAAGGAGTAAAAGTCAAGTCCCTGTTTGCAAGATGTAATAATCCCAAAAGCAGAAGTTATAGTGATAAAGAACCAGATTGTGAGTATGAATCTGTGGCGATGAAAGGTTCAGTGGAATAAGATTGTACTTCTCGCCCCTTGTCGATTCAATGGAAAGTGAAAGAAAGGAGGAAATCTTTCTGTAATACAAGTGTGCCACTATATATGTGCATATATCCTTTAACCACGGAGAGTGAACTATCTCGATTTAGTCAGACATATTACTTGATCTCCTTGGATACAACACTCCACTACTTCACTTATCGTGGTACATTGTATTGCGTAAAACTCAGTCTGGAACTGAGGTAGTATGTTTAGCAACGGTCTGCTACATTCACCTCGCTCCATTTTTTTAAAAAAAATGGGGAGAAAACAACAAAGAATGTTTTAATATCCTTCTTTGGTTAAAACGTTTGATATACCTCTTCCATTTTCTCTCACTTACTACCCTCTCTGATTTTCAAGCAAATTTCTCACTGCTGTCAGCTCTCACCATCTCAAACCAAACTCGAATTCTCGTACCCACCTGACAAGGATTCCTTTGAACACCTGCTTGCTGACGAAAATGTGCGCCCACTCGCTATGGAGAAACCAATCGATCAAGAAGTCTCACAGCCAATTCCAGATTCTACTTCGAAACCTTCTCCCGATGCAGACTCCCCAAACCCTAATGCTGAAGCAACGATACTGAGCGACAATGCATCCTCGGCAACTCCTACAGAAGAAGAATTACCTTCTCCACCACCGACTACTACCAGAAGAGGACTATGGGATCACTTCAAGAAAGCACCGTCTACAACTGAGCATACCCCTGCGCCTTCTTCAAAGCGCAAGATTGCCGACTCTCCTGCTCAACAGTCCCGATCTTCAAAGCGCAAGAAGACCGTAGGCAAACCTCTGTCCAGAACTAAGGCAAAAGCTTACCATCTTGAACGGTCGCAAAATCCAAGTCACTCTTACCCTCAGAAGCCTGTTTTCGGTCGTGCCCTACTAGAATCGGATATTGTTCCCGGTAAGCTAGTAGACTGTGATTGAATAGAGAACAATTTTTTAGAATCTCTAGGTGATATCTTACGATTTCAAGGATGGGATAAGTTGTTTAAGTCTGAGACCGTTTATTACCCCGAATTCCTGTTTCCATTCATCCAAAACATGGAATTTTTTTCTCCCTTTGAATTCAAGACTGAAGTTGCTGGCAAGAAACTGATTATTTCACCTGCATGGCTTGCTATGATCTTAGAAGTTCCACTAGATGGACTGGCTGAATTCAATCCACAAAAAATTGATGTAGCATCCCACACTGATGTTGTCAATCATTTTGCCCTGTCTCGTGTGAGTTCTAGACTCAAGCACTATCCACAGAGGGATTTAGCATTCTTGCCCCGTCTGTTACATCTGATTACTCATCAATGTCTTTTTCCACGATCTGACATGAGGGACAAAGTTACACCTGTGGATCTTGCAGTTATGTGGTGCCTTGATAAGAGGATACAATTGTCTCTGCCTAGGATAATTATTTCCCATCCGAGAACTGTTATTAATAGCTCCAAGCCATCAATTCCTTACCCGTTTTGGTTGACGAAGGTGCTTAAGCATCATGAGATTTCCCTGGTGGATGCTTACTCCATCCCAGCTCAACCAACGAGTTATCTTGCTTTGCCTACTCTCTCCAAGATGGGGATGGAACTCTCCGAGTCTGGATGGCAACTCAAACAGATGGGTCAACACGCCACCAAAACTGACAAGCAGTCTGCTCAAGATCCAACGCTGCAACTTCTAATTCAGTCAGTTCTAGACTTTGTTCTGGCTCTGGAGAAGCGGGTAATGGCACACTTGAATAGGCTGGAAGATAAGCTGGATACTCTTATGCCTGTACCGAATTCAAATTGTGAATCTTCTGAGAAACTGTAATGGATGTTTCTGATTGTAATCGCAATTTCTTCCCCCGTCAGCGACTGTAACAGGTTGCTCTTTGAATTCTGTTAGTTATTTTTGTATTGATCTTTTTGATGTGGAAAAAAGGGGAAGTGTCTGTGTATGGAAGTCTTGGAATTTCTTTTGGTCTTTGAATTTCCTTTGTCTCAGTTTTAGACAAATGTGTTGGTGCATGAATAGTGGTGGATGGCTGAACGACAAACTCTACTGTGATTAGCACGTAATATCTTTGTGATTCTAGCTACATTTTTGCTTTGCTAATACTACAGTTTATTTTCAGTTCAACCATATTCTTGAATATTGCTTCTGCTGAGTCTCTCGACTAGTGCTTTCTAATTTTCTTTCAGTCATTATTAAACTTGTTGTCATGAACTACTTAATGCTTGAAAGGTTGTGAGTTTTATACTGAGTACAGGATAAACTGAAAGTCACATGAGATTGAGGGGGAACGTTTTCATGCGGAGTTATCAGAGTACAAGACTCAGGGGGAATCAATTCAAGTTGTTCAAGACTTCAATAGTTTCCCGCGTCAAAAAGGGGGAAACTGTTGATGTTATTTTGATCGGCAAACTCAGTTCAATACTGACAAGTACAAAAAGACCTATACCAGAAGACGCGTGTCAGTCCTAAACCGAGAGAGCAAATAAAGAAGATTGAAGATATTAAGTAAGATTTTATCTATCTGTTAAAGATAAATAAAATCTTCGCTTATGACTTGTAATTCGATTCTCGAGATCTATATATAGAGTTGTAATACTAGGGTTAAAGGTTGAGGTTTTAGGTAGCGAAAACCTAGAGGGAAACACGGGAAACAAAGGGGTGAGTATCTCATGTGAAGCAATTCACGACACAGTTATATCAGACTGGGGTATTGTGATATGAAGTTATTCACGGGGTAGAACTTCAGATTTTAGTGGTTGAGAGATAAATAGATCTTAACGTGAGTTGAGTAGTTATACTCGTGAGGATATAGAGAAGTACTTGTTGTACGTGCTATACTTGTATCAAGGGCGATACATGTCTATAAGAAAGTCGATTGAGTTCTTCTTTTAATTATTTCCATTCGCTATTCTTCATCAGTATCATACTCATGTGGTAGGATTCAACAAAACCTATTGTTTGTATATAGTGGATTTGGCAGCCATATGGTGAAAGATCACCAAATCCTCAGTAATCTACGCTTCGTCTGTTTGTCATCCACTACAATGTGGTAGAAGGTCATCAACCTGATCGGGTGCTGCGGCAGTTTGGCGTGGACCAGCCAATACCAAATCCTCCCTTTGACTGCGAATACCTTCACATTTGTACAAGGTTCGGGAGACTGATGCTAAGTGGTGGGAGATCTTCAGTAACCACGTACATATCTGGAACAACATACATCAGTTTCAGATACCACTTGCACAGTTACAAAGGAGTGTCCCGCTTGATATGAGGAGTGCGTACATGGTCTGGTACCAACAACACTCGAGCGCATGGTACACCGAGGAGAGTAGACGGAACATGATTACTGTAAGTGTTGTTTATTTAAGTGTTCATTATTTTTTGTTTATAATATATCCATAACTTAAACATGATGACATACATGAATAGGCAACCACGCTAGAGCAATTGCAGTGCATTCCTGCAGACCAGGGTGTTAGGGATTTTGCATCCCAGGTGTCCCAGACATTGGATGTCGGTCACTACCGAAGAGGAGGCCACTTTGACCAGAACTTCTCAAGCCAGGTGCCTCAGATGATGGCATCCAATACCCTGCATATGCCATCCACAACAACCCTCCTCCTCGAGGAGTCAGAAACCGGTCGTACAGTCAAAGACGAAGAGGGTTGCATCGTCTGGCAGAACCTATAGAGGTTGAGCATCAGCCACATCAGTCAGAGCAGCCACAACGGGCAGAGCAACCTGAGGCTCAACTACTACTACTGACGGTACCTACACCTTCAGCACTGGAGATGGATGGCTACAGTCCGGTCGTTGCTCCTATGCCAGGTGCACCTACACTTGGTACGTCTACTCTCGTTTACTCTTCATCGTTCGATGTTATGGTGGGTCAGCTGCCACCGGACATGGAGAATATGGAGAGTGAGTGTGTAAAGAAGAAATAGAGGAGGCATCCCTTATATAGAGGCTGGTCATGAGCTAATCACAAGGTTACAAGTTCAAAAAAATGGTAACATGGTACATGTACCTCATGTACTAGATGCAGTCCTATTGTACGGGAACAGTGGCCTGGTACGTGTACCTCATGCTAAAAGTAATTACCAACAGTAACTTTTAATTCACTTTGTACCAGATTCAGTCCTATTGAACGGGAACAGTGACATGGTACGTGTACCTCAAGCTGGTAAAAGTAATTACCAATGGTAACTTTTAATTCACTTTCTACCGGATGCAGTCCTATTGTACGGGAACAGTGACCTGGTATGTGTACCCGATGCTGGTAAAAGTAATTACAAACGGTAACTTTTAATTCACTTTGTACCGGATTCTGACCTATTGTACGGGAATAGTGACCTGGTACGTGTACCTCAAACTGGTAAAAGTAATTACCAATGGTAACTTTTAATTCACTTTCTACCGGATGCAGTCCTATTGTACGGGAACAGTGACCTGGTATGTGTACCTGATGCTGGTAAAAGTAATTACAAACGGTAACTTTTAATTCACTTTGTACCGGATTCTGACCTATTGTACGGGAATAGTGACCTGGTACGTGTACCTCAAGCTGGTAAAAGTAATTACCAACGGTAACTTTTAATTCACTTTGTACCGGATGCAGTCCTATTGTACGGGAACAGTAACCTGGTACGTGTACCTCATGCTAGTTGTAACACCCCAACCGTTAATCTCGTCATTACCTCTTAAACCGTTACTAATTACTCCTACTCACGCAGCGGAACTCTATTTACAACGAGGGGTGAAACAACGCCGTTAGCCACCCATGTGGCTAACCAGGCCTTTCTTACTTACCGTAACGGTCTGATGAACTGGAACAACCGAGTACTTCATACAAATACAATACTCAATTCATATCTCTACTATACCGAGTCTACAATATACGGATGCCGATAACATACTCGGACTTACACTTCATTCAAACGCATAAGTAATTACAATCTAACTACCCATGCACACAGCAGTCCCCGTCCTACTCTCTCAAACGGTGGTCAGCTTCAAGTACCTGCACACTAAAAACGTTCCCCCTAGGGGGTCAGCTTACGCTGCGCATGAAATTCGCATATACCGCGTGCTAACCGCGGTACGCCGACTACTTTGGGTCGGATATACATGGAGTTCATTTTAATCAACAACAACATGCATCATGGCAATACAATATATATGTATATCACGCAAGGAATCTACATCCAATCACGGAACACGATTCCTAACTAACATAACAATGTTGTTAGTGGTAACTGGTTACTCTTAGGCATTGAGGGTTATTCCTCACTATGCCTTGTTTACTTATTCAATACCTCACCCTCTCTCTCGGGTTACTTATTCGTATACACACCCATTCTCTTGGGCTACTCATTCTTACACTTACCCATTCTCTCGGGTTACTCATACATATACTCACCCCTTTCTCTCGGGTTATTTATACTCGTTATCTCACCCACACTCTTGGGTTATTCATACTCAAGCTCTTGTAGATTCTCGAGACACTACAGGTCTCCTACGTCACGCTTGTTACTCTTATTACATACTTAAGCCAAAACTCATGGCTCTCTAGCATAGTCTTACTTCCCCGGTTTCGACCCTACTCTGGGTCTAGCATGGTGGGAAGGTTCAACTAGCTCACGGAACTCTCTCTTAGTTCCTATCTCTTTTACTTAGGTCCGACTACTCTCGGACTACTCTCGTTCCCGTACACTCCTCTCTCGGAGTTATAGTAATATCATGTATATTAGTCTAGAAGCATCATTCTCGATGTTTCTAATGACTTTGGGAACTTTACTTAAATTCGGGTAATCTTAGGTTTAAGGGTTACCCTCACAATCGTATGCTTGTACATTCGGATATTTTCTTATACCGGGTAAAATCCTCATTTAGGAGGTCGACCGTGTCTCAAGGGAACCACATTGTCCCTTAGGTCTCTTTTACCTTTCTTATATATTCACATCATTGGACTAACTTCATCCTCGATGGAGGTTCATTTATCTCTCCACTCTTATTTATTTCGTGGATTGTTTCAATAAGGTTTTCTAACCGTTATCGGGTATTTACTCAACCCTACATCTCCTCACATTCTAGGGAGTTCATATGTTTACGATATCGTTATACTTTAATCGATAGTTTATGTGTGTTTGCGTATTTCCATTGCTTATGAGACTACCCGTACTACGGGTTATTAGTCAATCAATACTCACTATGAGTCGGTCTAGGCACTCTGTTAGACCACACCGGCATGCAAGTATGTTAGCTCAACAAACACATCAAGGCATACATAATCAAACAAGGGATTATTTTCATGCTTAATCTTGATTAAGCCGGCACACAAACACACAAATCAGAGTAACTCGGTTAGCATACGGGCATGAGAAAATCATACCTTTCACCGGGGTTTTTACTTTTACAGTGTATCTCACCATGCTCGGGTCACGCACGATCTGATAATGTTTCAAACATTATTATTAATACTAAGCTATACGGTACATAATAAAATGCTATTCCCGTATTTACCCCGTTGTCCCGTTATCTCGGTTTTACTTTGTTAATTAAAGTTCTCACTTCTCAATCACTTCCAACACTTTCTTACACTTCCTAGGGCTTTACATGTCACCAAACAAGGCCTTAAACGTCTTATAATATTATTACATTCAAACCCCCACCATTTAAACCCTTAAAAACACTCTCTGTAGGTTTCTGGGGGTGGTCCGGACTTGGTACTTACCCTAAGTCCCGGACCATTGCAAACTAAACTCTCGGTGAAATTTATATATGGTCCCGGGACTTGTCCCTATCCCAAGTCCCGGACCAGCTTGATTGTTCAGCCTCGGCCTTATTGTAGGGGGTGGTCGGGTCCTTGTCCATGGACTAGGTCCGGACCCTGCAAAACCTGCAACTCACATTGTTTTTCAACCCATTTCAATCCTTAATCCACCTCCAACCTTTCCCTAATCTTCCCAATATTTCTACATGTTTAATCACCTAAACATGCTCAAAACTCATCAAGTCATGGGTGAAACCCTTACCCAATTCTTACTCAAAATCATTACATCTTAAACTAGTTCTCTTGTCTTCTACTACTTGTAACAGATTTGGTTTCTCTTTAAACCATCCTAACCTCACTTACTGATGCCATTCCAAGCATTCACATGGCATTATTTTTACTCCTAACACTCTCCTTCAAAGTTTGTTTTCCAAACCATTAACCACTCACTTAAACCTCTTAAAACACACCTAGTTCCTCCTTTGAATAGAACACTCAAGTCATACATCCCTAGGAAATTTTGACAGCACTTATTCTTTACTAAGCATTTTCACCACACTAAAATCAACTCACAAGCACTTCCCACCTGTTTGGTTTAGACATAACATCACATTAAATTCCCACTTGTTCACATATAAAACTAGCTTGGTTTCCTAGGTCATTTTACACACTTAAACCCATTGAAACTTCCCATTCAACAAACAACATTTAGTATCATGACCACCACATTCAAGGTCCTTAATTCAACCTATCATTTAAACTCACAAGTCACATAAAAACTAGCTCAAGGTAAGCTTTTTACTTGCTCCTTTTCGGTTTTCTCCTCTTCTTCCTCTTTCTCTGTTCCCTCTTTCTCTTCATGTTTCTCCACACCACACAAGGCTTTGGATTGCAAACTACAACCGTAGCCCATCACACATACAACAATCACTTCACTTTTCCTCCACAAAACCTTATACATACTTAGAGCTAGTTTACAAAGTTTAATCTTGGTTTTACCTTGAAGAACCCAAATGGTTGGATTAGCAATCCGTTGGAGAAGTTTCCAACACTCCACAAAAACATATGCTCTCGGCTGAAATGAGAGGAAATTTTCCAACGTGAGGAAAAAGTCTCACAAATGGTAGATTAGGCTTGAAATGGTATAAATACTTACTTATATATACCTTAAGGCACTAAGGAAGAGAAGAAGGGTTGAAATCTACTCTTCAAGCTCCAAAAGCTCCCACGTCAATGGAGATGAAAATGGAGAAATCAGAACTTTGATGGGTGGAGATCGAAGCTCTCACCGAGAGGAGTTCAACGGTACTAATTTCGTGTGATTCGGTGGAGAAATGAGTAAGATGGAGGTGAGACAAGGATGGGGTTTGTGCTGTTGGTGTCGCGACTTACAGAGGAAGAAGAAGGAATTGCAAGTCTCTGGAGCAAATCGTGAAATGAGGAAGAAGGTGAGAAGGTGAGCTCTTTTATTTTACTTTTTACTTTATACTATTTACTTTACTTATTTATTTATTTGTCTTGTTTTTACTTAATAGCTAGCAAGCTATTAATGGGTGTACACTTATTAATTAAAACCGGCCCACATTAATTAATAGCCCGGGTCGTTTTTCGTCTTTTCGAATTAAACGCGTTTCGTCTCCCGGTTTCGTCACTATTCACTTACCGGGTCCGTTTTCCGGAATTTTCTCGTTTAATTAATTTTAATGGTTTTAAGCTTCCATTAATATTTAATTATAGTTATTTAATCAACTATAATTTTTACGGGTCCGTTTGACCACTTAAAGTCACGTTTTCGGTTTTTTCTCGAAAAACGTGCTTAAAACTCCGTTAGCATTTTTAATCCATTATTTGGATCCGTTTTCTTCGGGATTAATTCCCGTATACTTTAGGCCTAACTAAGCCTTAGGAATCCATCTCGGACCCTTACGAGATCATATATCTCTTATTTTCATTTATTGCGCATTTTAGCGTTTTTCGCTTTTCAAGCGTTTCCTCTTTGCTTTTGGTTTTATTCTCTTACCAATACTCTTTAGGCACAATTAGGCCCTTAATAATTTTATTAAAGTAATTAAATCCCATTATTAGGTCCGGGGTATTAAAATCTACCCCCCTTAAGGAACTTTGCCCTCAAAGTTGGCGAATCTAATATGGTTACTCTCATGGGCGGACTATGCCAAGGTTATAATACATGTATAACCTTACAGGCTTCACAAGTCAGTCTCATTTCACACTACACATACCACACATATATCACAGCATGTATAGCAAACAAAAATACTCGTTTTACTCTCTCTATGGAATCGGTCCGAAGACAAGAAGGCACTACAGTCCTCGAATCCATATTGAGTAATATACTACTGATCCCTCAGGTACCGGTCACGTTGAACACTTACTCTTTCTGGTTCACGGCCGTTTCATGACAAATGGGCACTTACACTCTCTGACCCACGGTCCCTTCGGTTCTGATCAAAACGTTACACATATACATATCCTCAGGCACTCTGGTTGACTCACTCAACACAGGAACATCTTAGGGTACTCTCCCCGTCCCGCTGCCTTTGGAAAAATCACACACTGACACCGCCCCAACCGGTCACTTAGGACCGCCGCACGTACGGTGCAATGGTTTCAAAACTAATACACGCCCACCGTTCTACCGGTCATCAAGACTTAAGGCTCAGCCATCGGCGGGTGATAGCGGTTTCAAAACCAGTTTTCATTTCCATCTTCATACTTGAAGAAAATTCTTTTTCAAAATCTGTTTGAAAATTCTTTTTAAAACATCACACAACTCCAAATCAAATTTATGGTAGCTGTATCTTTTCTTAGCGTGATTACTTGTGACCACTTATAGGGAGCTTCAGGAATCATCTAACCCTGATGTGATCAGCATCAGTGTTGAACTATCCTTCCACCCCAATTTGTGTTCGGTTTCCCTTGATCGCTAGCAGATCAAGTTCCACCTCCCACGTCAGTTTCAAACAATCAGATAGTCAAACATTTTTGTTTTCTATCTTTTACTCTTTCTAGTCCTATTCACGAAACAATTCGTTTCAATTAATCTCTAGTTCCTAGTACTTAGGTCATTTGTCATTCTCATTGCTTCACTACTTTACCTAGGTATTCCATACCTATGGCTTCATTTACTCAAATTGTTACTCAATTTAAAACACATAACATACAACTCCAAAGGATGGAACTCACTCCATCTATCATTCTCAAATAAAATCACCTAGGGAACTCACTCCCTCTTAGGTTACACAAAATCACCTAGGGAACTCACTCCCTCTTAGGTTACACATCGGTTTCATGCCGACTCATACTCATCATATCTCATGTCTAATCTCACTAGACATATACTATAGGGATTCTCATTCCCCAGGAGTTTCTCTACTCCTCTTTTCATATTTATTACATACACATTACTCGCATCTCTCATGCACAATACTCATACTTACACGATGAATGGGTAGACATGTTTATGTAACATGAGTTCCAATCATCAAAACAATTTCTTTTTGTGCTATGCACATAGTAGTTTACGCACCAATACGTAAAACATACTCTAAGCGGTTTCTCGCCCTACCCCCCTTAAAAGGGGTTACGCCCGCGTAACCAACCATATGTTATCACTGAACATTGGTTCATTAATTCGAGTATTATGAAGTGTTTTAACTTCAGTACGGTTAATTAACTCATAACCGGGTTCGGTTCTAGCCTCTAAGGCTTCAAGGGGTTTATGACATAGGTATACTTAACCCTGAATCACGGTCCACAAGCTTCTGCTGCGTGACCTGATAACTAGAGCTTAACTCGCTCTTTGGTGTTCTCAATGTATTTCAATCGTCGCTTGGTATCTCTTACCGTATGCGAATTCGATGAATTTCAGATTGTCTCTCCAGTTCTCTGGGAATCTACTTCGTATAACACTGTATACCTTTGTGATTATTCACTTATTTTTCCCGACTTGTTGTCGGTTGAGGTCAAGCTACTACTTAGCATGTAGTGCTTCCTCGTTTAATAGTGGCTCATGGCTTATGTTTGTTTCTTGGTTCTGTACCAGAGTTTTTCATTCATACTACCCTGCGTTTTTCCACATATCGATCCTGGGCCCTGTGGGTTACTGCCCACGTTCTTTGTGCATCTTTGGCCAATGGCCGCACGGTTATCTCTCTAGATTCTCACTCAACAGGCTTCGTTGACATTTCTCAATTCCTGGCTCTCCCACTTGATCATTACCGCACAAGTGTAATACCAAAACACTCAGTCATACAGAGTGCAGAAGCGTAAACCCTTGACAGTAAATCTCTCATGAGATAGGAATGATCATGTCTTCTTTACCACATTTCTTCATCAACTCGAATCACTATCTGAATATACTTTTACAATGGTCGCTTACTGCGCACCTTGGTCTTTCTCATTTCTATGGCATCCGCTACTACTTTAGCTTCCGCCCGGGTGTTCTCGCCATTTACACGATGGCTTGCCATTCACTTGGCTCAACAACATACGCTATTCTTAAAATCTCTCTGCGCACTTGCGCGCTGCTTACTCTGCAGTTCATATTGCACACATACAGTGTTTACCACTCAACTGATTATTCTTCGGTCTAGAATTGCTGCAATCGAGGTTCCTCTTTGCACTCTACTATAGTTCATATACTCATTGGCAATATACACATGCTCAAGTTTTACTACACCGCTCTAGCGGTTTCACATTACATACTTAGGTGGTAGCCTTTCTCTGGAGGATTCACGCAAATGCCGCTCCATAGGCCCCATAATAACAAGTGGTATCCCCACTCTAAGGTAGTGGTTCATTCTCCACTGTTCCTCTTATGCCTCTATGCATAGGTTTACAACGTTTAGATCTACAAGTTGTAGTTGGTTTTATCGGCTTACAAGCCACCTTGCCTCGAGTCATGCTCCATGCGGCTGTTTATATAGGTTTTTGCTTCTCCGTATGCCATTAAATGGTTAGGAGGTATTTATGGGCTCTTTGATATGGTTGTCTCACCACTCTTCCGTACTTGGAAGGCCCTTTTTTACTAGGTATTAATTCATGCCCTCTAGCAATTTAGGGTATCCCGTGTTACAAGGGATCCCTTCGGGTTTTACCCGAGTGTTTGCTTAAACACTTGTGTTCTCGACACGATGTTTCGTTCAACTACTGTTGACTCCGGCACCCTTCTCGGATTGCTCCTGGGTGTTACTGAGTAATGCCATTACATCTGGCTTGTACTTATGGTTATGTTCAGTTGTGACTTCGCCTTGCGGCTATGTCCTTGACTATCCCGTTTAGGGTTGTAATGTCTCTCATTATTGGGTAGATCCTTGGTACCTTCTAATACCTTCTGGGTCAGGTCATTATTCTCTTCAGTGAGGTATAAAGTGGGAATTCTATCCCGTTTATCGTACATTAATAAATTCATTTAGGCATTCGCCGTATTATTTACACTGGTATTTACCCAGTTATTAGGTATTTCCTGAGACATATCCAATGTCTGTACTTAATACTCTGTGCTTCTCGCGCTTATTAACGCTATATCCTTAGGTCCATCACCTTACTGGATTCTAGACTCCTTAATCTTGGTAAGCTTCCTTATGTTCTTCGATCATTCGAGGTGTCCAACTGTCTTGGTTTGAATTGGCTCTTTCGTCCGTAGTATGGAGTGGGCTACTTCCCGTGTTCCGTACTCTACTAGTATACATACATGGAGTATCTTATTGATACGTTACCACTTACCTGACTAACTCATAACTGGTCTGTCAGGCCCGCAAGCTCCTTTGGAGTGCGGTCGTTCCATGTCTCGTTTGTGTACACTTGTAGTGTCGGTCACGCCTAAGTGAAGTATTCTGTTGCCAACTCCTCTTATATGGTCTTATAATAACTTATCGTGGTTCACTGGTTTGGTTTTAAAACTTTGGGGGTTTTTAGAAAATTTTATGTTCTGAAAGGAAAAATTTGAGTTGAAAATAAAATCTCCACGGCATTTCAATGCCGGTTGCTTCTTACCAAGTCTGACCTCTTGCAGACTGGTATGTTCCTTATACAGTGGTCAGACCTTTAGGCCTTTCTAAGGTTTCGTTTCAGAATTTTTAGGGTTTGTGGTGCTATATTGGCTTCTCTTGCCGTCTTGGTACTTGCTAAGTACTTTTTATTGCAAAGGTTCCTCTTAATAATCCCGCTATTACTGCACTTGCCGCGGCAAGTGCGCGGTACAGGTGGTTTTTGGGTTAACTCATACCGGTCACGGTATTGTTTACATTGTATTTGGTAGCCTTGTTGGCTCTTCCTTGATCCTTTAATTGGATAACTGCTCCTTAGAGCTGCTTCTCATTCCTCTTGACATGACTGTCGTTCATTTAGGTGCTTCTCCACTCTCGGAGTTCCTTAATTACTTTAATTCTATGCTTTACCTCGTTGCTCGTTCCCACGTTTTTACTGTGGTTACCGAGGGTTAAGTCATTCAGGCACTACTGCTGTAGTCCTATTTGGGTGTATCCCGTAGTTATGCTCGTAGCTGTCTAAGCTGTATCAGTTAAGTATTGCAATCTCTTTGGGTGTGGCAGGGTGGGTGCATCTACCTTTGACTAGATTTTTAGTAATTGGGTATACCGTTGGTGGTATTATTTAACTATGGCAGTCCGTAGACATGTGTCCCGGTTCTCGTTAGTTCTCATAAGTCCGTCTGGTCGCACGATTGGTGCATTCTCCTCACTGCTGCTCGACCAGCTGGGTTCTCGCGACTGCTAAGCATGTCGCCCCAGGCTGCCACAAATTCTGGTCTCCTTGGATTAGGATGTCTCGACCTTTCGTCATTGCATGCAGTTATTGTCGTTCCAGCGGCTTCCGTCTCCGGGGCTTCCGGTTCTCAGGATCCACCGCATGACAGATTCTAGTTCATATTGACACATTAATTAAGTAACTGCCAGGTCGGGTTTCCCGTCTCTCTGGCGTTCTTTCCCGAGCTTTTAATGCGGGGGTTGTGGAGGGCGGGTCTGGTATTGTAGGTATCCAGATCATACTGGAAGTTCCTATCTAGCGCATCTCTCACGCTACCACTCAACCCTTAGCCCTAAGTCCCTAATTCCTAACTCGGTATTACCTAAGCTCGGTATTTCCAGTCATCAGAGCGATACTTCGCTCTGATACCATTTTTGTAACACCCCAACCGTTAATCTCGTCATTACCTCTTAAACCGTTACTAATTACTCCTACTCACGCAGCGGAACTCTATTACAACGAGGGGTGAAACAACGCCGTTAGCCACCCATGTGGCTAACCAGGCCTTTCTTACTTACCGTAACGGTCTGATGAACTGGAACAACCGAGTACTTCATACAAATACAATACTCAATTCATATCTCTACTATACCGAGTCTACAATATACGGATGCCGATAACATACTCGGACTTACACTCATTCAAACGCATAAGTAATTACAATCTAACTACCCATGCACAGCAGTCCCCGTCCTACTCTCTCGAACGGTGGTCAGCTTCAAGTACCTGCACACTAAAAACGTTCCCCCTAGGGGGTCAGCTTACGCTGCGCATGAAATTCGCATATACCGCGTGCTAACCGCGGTACGCCGACTACTTTGGGTCGGATATACATGGAGTTCATTTTAATCAAACAACATGCATCATGGCAATACAATAATATGTATATCACGCAAGGAATCTACATCCAATCACGGAACACGATTCCTAACTAACATAACAATGTTGTTAGTGGTAACTGGTTACTCTTAGGCATTGAGGGTTATTCCTCACTATGCCTTGTTTACTTATTCAATACCTCACCCTCTCCTCGGGTTACTTATTCGTATACACACCCATTCTCTTGGGCTACTCATTCTTACACTTACCCATTCTCTCGGGTTACTCATACATATACTCACCCCTTTCTCTCGGGTTATTTATACTCGTTATCTCACCCACACTCTTGGGTTATTCATACTCAAGCTCTTGTAGATTCTCGAGACACTACAGGTCTCCTACGTCACGCTTGTTACTCTTATTACATACTTAAGCCAAAACTCATGGCTCTCTAGCATAGTCTTACTTCCCCGGTTTCGACCCTACTCTGGGTCTAGCATGGTGGGAAGGTTCAACTAGCTCACGGAACTCTCTCTTAGTTCCTATCTCTTTTACTTAGGTCCGACTACTCTCGGACTACTCTCGTTCCCGTACACTCCTCTCTCGGAGTTATAGTAATATCATGTATATTAGTCTAGAAGCATCATTCTCGATGTTTCTAATGACTTTGGGAACTTTACTTAAATTCGGGTAATCTTAGGTTTAAGGGTTACCCTCACAATCGTATGCTTGTACATTCGGATATTTTCTTATACCGGGTAAAATCCTCATTTAGGAGGTCGACCGTGTCTCAAGGGAACCACATTCCCTTAGGTCTCTTTTACCTTTCTTATATATTCACATCATTGGACTAACTTCAATCCTCTCGATGGAGGTTCATTTATCTCTCCACTCTTATTTATTTCGTGGATTGTTTCAATAAGGTTTTCTAACCGTTATCGGGTATTTACTCAACCCGTACATCTCCTCACATTCTAGGGAGTTCATATGTTTACGATATCGTTATACTTTAATCGATAGTTTATGTGTGTTTGCGTATTTCCATTGCTTATGAGACTACCCGTACTACGGGTTATTAGTCAATCAATACTCACTATGAGTCGGTCTAGGCACTCTGTTAGACCACACCGGCATGCAAGTATGTTAGCTCATACAACACATCAAGGCATACATAATCAAACAAGGGATTATTTTCATGCTTTAATCTTGATTAAGCCGGCACACAAACACACAAATCAGAGTAACTCGGTTAGCATACGGGGCATGAGAAAATCATACCTTTCACCGGGGTTTTTACTTTTACCGTGTCATCTCACCATGCTCGGGTCACGCACGATTCTCTGATAATGTTTCAAACATTATTATTAATACTAAGCTCATACGGTACATAATAAAATGCTATTCCCGTATTTACCCCGTTGTCCCGTTATCTCGGTTTTACTCTTGTTAATTAAAGTTCTCACTTCTCAATCACTTCCAACACTTTCTTACACTTCCTAGGGCCTTTACATGTCACCAAACAAGGCCTTAACGTCTTATAACATTATTAACATTCAAACCCCCACCATTTAAACCCTTAAAAACTCTCTGTAGGTTTCTGGGGGTGGTCCGGGACTTGGTACTTACCCTAAGTCCCGGACCAATTGCAAACTAAACTCTCGGGTGAAATTTATATATGGTCCGGGACCTTGTCCCTATCCCAAGTCCCGGACCAGCTTGATTGTTCAGCCTCGGCCTTATTTTAGGGGGTGGTCCGGGTCCTTGTCCATGGACTAGGTCCCGGACCCTGCTAAAACCTGCAACTCACATTGTTTTTCAACCCCATTTCAATCCTTAATCCACCTCCAACCTTTCCCTAATCTTTCCACAATATTTCTACATGTTTAATCACCTTAAAACATGCTCTAAAACTCATCAATTCATGGGTGAAACCCTTACCCAAATTCTTACTCAAAATCACTTACACTTTCATAACTAGTTCTCTTGTCTTCTACTAGACTTGTAACAGATTTGGTTTCTTCTTTAAACCATCCTAACCTCACTTACTGATGCCATTCCAAGCATTCACATGGCATTATTTTTACTCCTAACACACTCTCCTTCAAAGTTTGGTTTTCCAAACCATTAACCACTCACTTAAACCTCTTAAACACACCTAGTTCCTTCCTTTGAATAGAACACTCAAGTCCATACATCCCTAGGAAATTTTGACAGCACTTACTTTCTTTACTAAGCATTTTCACCACACTAAAATCAACTCACAAGCACTTCTTCCCACCTGTTTGGTTTAGACATCAACAATCACATTAAATTCCCACTTGTTCACATATAAACTAGCTTGGTTTCCTAGGTTCATTTTACACACTTAAACCCATTGAAACATTCCCATTCAACAAACAACATTATAGTATCATGACCACCACAATTCAAGGTCCTTAATTCAACCTATCATTTAACTCACAAGTCACATAAAAACTAGCTCAAGGTAAGCTTTTTACCTTGCTCCTTTTCGGTTTTCTCCCTCTTCTTCCTCTTTCTCTTGTTCCCTCTTTCTCTTCATGTTTCTCCACACCACACAAGGGCTTTGGATTGCAAACTACAACCGTAGCCCATCACACATACAACAATCACTTCACTTTTCCTCCACAAAACCTTATACATACTTAGAGCTAGTTTACAAAGTTTAATCTTGGTTTTACCTTGAAGAACCCAAATGGTTGGATTAGCAATCAGTTGGAGAAGTTTCCAACACTCCACAAAAACATATGCTCTCGGCTGAAATGAGAGGAAATTTTCCAACGTGAGGAAAAAGTCTCACAAATGGTAGATTAGGCTTGAAATGGTATAAATACTTACTTATATATACCTTAAGGCACTAAGGAGAGAAGAAGGGTTGAAATCTACTCTTCAAGCTCCAAAAGCTCCCACGTCAATGGAGATGAAAATGGAGAAATCAGAACTTTGATGGGTGGAGATCGAAGCTCTCACCGAGAGGAGTTCAACGGTACTAATTTCGTGTGATTCGGTGGAGAAATGAGTAAGATGGAGGTGAGGCAAGGATGGGGTTTGTGCTGTTGGTGTCGCGACTTACAGAGGAAGAAGAAGGAATTGCAAGTCTCTGGAGCAAATCGTGAAATGAGGAAGAAGGTGAGAAGGTGAGCTCTTTTATTTTACTTTTTACTTTATACTATTTACTTTACTTATTTATTTATTGTCTTGTTTTTACTTAATAGCTAGAAGCTATTAATGGGTGTACACTTATTAATTAAAACCGGCCCACATTAATTAATAGCCCGGGTCGTTTTTCGTCTTTTCGAATTAAACGCGTTTCGTCTCCCGGTTTCGTCACTATTCACTTACCGGGTCCGTTTTCCGGAATTTTCTCGTTTAATTAATTTTAATGGTTATTAAGCTTCCATTAATATTTAATTATAGTTATTTAATCAACTATAATTTTTACGGGTCCGTTTGACCACTTAAAGTCACGTTTTCGGTTTTTTCTCGAAAAACGTGCTTAAAACTCCGTTAGCATTTTTAATCCATTATTTGGATCCGTTTTCTTCGGGATTAATTCCCGTATACTTATTAGGCCTAACTAAGCCTTAGGAATCCATCTCGGACCCTTACGAGATCATATATCTCTTATTTTCATTTATTGCGCATTTTAGCGTTTTTCGCTTTTCAAGCGTTTCCTCTTTGCTTTTGGTTTTATTCTCTTACCAATACTCTTTAGGCACAATTAGGCCCTTAATAATTTTATTAAAGTAATTAAATCCCATTATTAGGTCCGGGGTATTAAACTAGTAAAAGTAATTACAAACGGTAACTTTTAATTCACTTTGTACCGGATTCAGTCCTATTGTACGGGAACAGTGACCTGGTACGTGTACCTCAAGCTGGTAAAAGTAATTACCAACAGTAACTTTTAATTTACTTTGTACCGGATGCAGTCCTATTGTACAGGAATAGTGACCTGGTACGTGTACCTCATGCTGGTAAAAGTAATTACCAACAGTAACTTTTAATTCACTTTGTACCGGATTCAATCCTATTGTACAGGAACAGTGACCTGGTACGTGTACCTCAAGCTGGTAAAAGTAATTACCAATGGTAACTTTTAATTCACTTTATACCGGATGAAGTCCTATTGTATGAGAATAGGGACCTGGTACGTGTACCTCAAGCTGGTAAAAGTAGTTACCAATAGTAACTTTTAATTCACTTTGTACCGGATGCAGTCCTATTGTACAGGAACAGTGACCTGGTACGTCCTTGTAATGTCAGTAAAAGTAATTGTGTAAGGTTAAAACGGTAACTTTTGTACCAGATACAGTCATAGCCAACCATGTTGTCGCATTAACCTAACTTTTCACACTGGCTGTTGAATTAGCTGTTAGGCATGTTAGTGACCGTTACCCTTGTATTATATAAGGGGGTATGGGTCTCCCAGCCTACTCATCCCGTACCTCCTGCTCTCAAAATCTTTCTAATTACTCCCTGAATGACTTCTTCATATCTTACGCCACACTTTGCTCTCAAAAATGAATGGAGTTTCCTTTCAGTTTGCACGTTAACTATGTAGCTACTTTAGGCCGTCATGGTGCACAGTTCGAGTGAATAATGGGGCATAGCCGCGTAGAAATAAGTATGCCATATCCTAGTAATCTCCGTGATTTACAACGACGAGTAGTTCGTGCTCTAAGGTCCCTCCACAGCAGAATAAACATAGCAAAAATGGTGTATTTGGGGCTAGAGGGAGACTATGAGCGGACTTTTGTGCATGTACGAATTGATGCGTCAGTTCGACGGATGATGAAAACTTATATGGAGTACAATGATTTCATGGACATATTCCATTACTTGTTATTTACGATCCTATTGAGCCCAGTGATGATGATTTTCAACAACAAGAACCAACTTCCGAGATGCGACATAATATAATAGGACAGAAAATAGAGAGACAAAGGTAAGGAAATAATTAGGAAAAATTACAGTGCCCACCCACGGGGTTTGGGGTTTAACACTGCCCACCCACGAACTTTGAAAATTAACACTGCCCACCCATCAACTTATATTGTTTTTACTTCTGTCACCATTTTACCACACTTCCGTCACCTTTCTTATGTTTCTGTTTTGTATGAACCGGTTCGGTCCATGTTGGTTCACTCCCGATTTGTCGTTGTCGGTTTTGGCTCTGTTCTTCCTCGTAAATTCTCAACTTTGTCGTTTCACCCCTACTCTCCTTCTCGCCTCCCCTCTGCTCTCCTTCTCGCCCTGTTATTTCTCGTAGATCGCCCTGCTAATCCTCGCGCCGGTGGATGATTCTCGATGTCGACAAATCAAAAACAAGCGGAGAGCAAGTGTTGCGGCACCCTCTTTTCTTGGTGAAACCGCTGCCCGCTCTCGCATCTTCTCCTCGTACAGTCGACAGATCAAGAGCAAGCAGGGAGCAAGTGTTGCGGCGCTCCGGTGAAGACGATGGGTAAGCAGGCGAGTTCGATGGATGAAGATAGTGGTACCGGGATGTGTTAATGGTGAAGATGGGTACGGTAATGGTCAGGCGGTATATTCTGTTGATGCGGTGGTGATGTTGTGACGGAATGACGATGGATGTGCAGGCGATGAATCGGGCGTACGGAAGTGGAGATGGTGGTGTCGGTTGCGGGTGTGAATGGTGAAGGCGATGTCGTGAATGGAAAGCGAGGAAGAGCTGATGAATGGTGACGGTGGTGGTCTGGTGTGGCGGTGAGTGGATCGTTCTGTCGGATGCGAGTGTCTCCTCTTGTGTGAGAGTTCCTCTCTTTTTATTCTCGGTGCCCTGCAGTGGTGGTGAGGTCTAAAGGATGGAGTTCGATGATGGTTCGTGGTGTGGATGATAGGTTGATGATGGCGGTGAAGATGTTGTATCGTCGGTGTGTGGGTGTTACGACGATGGTGATGAAGAAGATGCGATGACGAGTGATGACGAATGTGAGTATGGCAATGAATATTCGGTGAAGACGATAGCAATTCATGGAGTTTCACTACAAAAAAAACAGATTTAGCTACCAATGATTTGCTACCACGCATATATTGGTAGCTACTTTCAAAAATTGCTACTGATTTTTAATGGTACTAACATAGTGGTGTCTATTTTGCTACAACAACGACAATGGTAGCTAGATTTTTTAAACAGTAGCCAAATCACTATTGCCTAATAAGACTGCTACCATTAGTAGTAGCTATTTTTGATTTCATCTTGGTTTTTTTGTAAGAACAATTTAGCTACCAATGTTGGTAGCTAAATTACAGAATAACTACTACAAGATGTGGCTAATTCAATCATGGTAGCTATTGTGCCACTAATAAAGCAGCAGTAGTGAAAAATATTATAACTAGTAGCTAAATTGCTACTAAAAGTTGCTACTACCAAATAGATAAGCTAAGTTAATAAAATTGCTACTAACACTCATCACGGTTGCCGTTCTGCTACTGTTTGGGCGTCAGTAGCGAATATTTTTAGCAAGCATAAAAATTGTTACTATCTTTAATTATGAATTGCTACCGACTAATGATGTAATGAGATTATGGCTAATATTGTGCTACATTATAAAAAATGATAGCTAATATTTTAAGTGATAGCAAAATTATAATTCTCTTATAATTTAAATGTGTGATACGTATATAATTCAATTTCGAAATTGCTATTGACTAATAATGCTAATAAACTTTAGTTGATATTATACTAGAATACAACAAATGAATGTGGTATCAAAATTATTATTTTATAACTTAAACTTGTGATTACTACATAGTTTGAAATACTAACCTATACTGCTACTGCCATAGTGGACATATTATCTTTTTATATAAATTTTTTAATTTTTTTAATTTTTTCAATATACTACCTCCGTCCCGTTATAAGTGTCTCATTTGCTTTTTGGCACGCTTTTCCACTTCAATGTTAAATATATAAGATAAAATAATTTTTAAATTTTTTTTACAATATATAGTTTTTCACATAAGGATTCCATTTAAAAAAATTATAAAAATATATTATCTTACATGTTAAATATGGAAGTCAAACGACAAGCTCAAATAGTAAAGTGGACAAAGAGAGTGGGACGGAGGGAGTAGTATATTGGTTAGCTTTTAGCTATCAAAATTTTGAAAAAGAACAAAAATTAAATAAAAATTGTCTAATTCGTGAAAAATAATTAAACTATATACTACAACTAGAATGTAACACCCCCGAATAATATCCAACAATCAAACGACGAGCCTAACGGTAATACGAGATATCTACGCAGCGGTTACTACTCTATTCGGGTGCTACAGACGCCAACCACCCACGTGGTTGACAGTCCACAACACTAACTCCAAGTTACGGTCTGAATGACTAGAATCTAAACCTTATCCAAATCCAAGTACGAACAGTAATTACGAACCAAGTACCGAGAGTCTACAACATAAGTTCTTAATCCAACAACATAAACCGGAAATACAACCCATACATTAAAAGCATACTACTAAAAGTCTTGCCATGTGGACTACCCCTATGGTAGTCACCCTTGCCTACTCTCCGTTATCGTCTGGCACAAGACCTGAAAAAAAATTGGGTGTAAAGGACTCAGCAAACTACGCTGAGTATGAACGTGTGAAGCCCGTATGTTACCGGGCCACACGACTAATTGGTCGAATATTATTAAGTCAATTTTACATGCTATGATAAAGCAGTAAAGCACACATCAGTACATCATGATATCATACACACTCATCGGTAGCATAGCAATATCAGCAAGCAACCAAGCACATCTTGCAAGTAGCACAGCAATATCAATAAGCAACCAAGCACAACTTGCCAGTAGCATACAATGTCAAAAACGCAGTCCAGCACAATAAGCTGCCAGTGTAGCAACAACAGACATGTAATTATAGGACGTGTGCGTAGGTACATTATACCGTCGATCCTCGCTATGGGATCATTCAAGAGATTGCGTATTGTTTTCTTGTTCTCATTACATATGTTTTCCTTTCTTCTCTTGCACCGAGTCAGGGGATATAGATTAGATCCCGAGACTTTGTTATGTAGGTGCTATTCATTCCTTGTTTTCTTAAAGGATCACATTTGTGACTTTCTCTTGTTTGCTTGGTCTCATTACACAAGTTTTCCTTTATTCTCTGGCACCGAGTCAGGGGATATAGATTAGATCCCAAGACTTCATTATGTAGGTGCTAATCGTTCCTTGTTTCTTTAAGGATTATTTGAGAATTCTTTAATCACCGCACGTTGGAGGACGTCTCCTCCATAGCTAGTCCCCCATTCCCGACACCCAGGGTCGAGAAAGCGGAGTCACCTCTAGACTCCAGGATAAGCTTCACCAATTTGTCACTCCCCCATTCCCGACACCCAGGGTCGAGAAAGCGGAAGTCACCTCTGGACTCCGGGATGTGCTGAGAAAGTGGGGTCACCCAGGGATCCCCAAAATATATTCCATCATAGACGGTCGAAGGATCTGATGCAGATACCAACTCCCGATCATCCATACCGCGCGGCCCGAGCTGTTGTCCTCCCGGGTTGTTCTCATGTTTCACAGTTGGTACTTTTTGTTTCATTATCATCATAATCTCGACACCATAGTGGGTGTCATTAGCGGTCCTCTAAAGTTAGAGAGGATTTGTCTCTTTGTATAGTTCTTTTGCTTTGTCTACGTGGTTCGTCATGTCTCACCAAAGGAGACTTGCTCTTCATTATCATTAATGCATAGACACCATAGTGGGTGTCATGGTAGTCCTCAATGGTTTAGAGAGGAGTTCCCCTTATAGAGTTTTTCTTTGTTTTCATAATTCGTAGTAGTTCATCTCAAGGTCCATAAACGAGAAAGGGACTAAACTACTGTGTGCGCGCAAGTAAAATGCCACAAGGATATATAACACGCATAAAAGCAAGCCACAAGAAGCAATCCAATTTTCATGATTTTAGTCTTAGAGTCATTGTCACACAAAGCACACAGCACACAAGCCGTGTAACACGGCAACATATGAACCACACATGTCCATACCTTATTCGAAAGCACGAGTTGTCTTACACTCAAAGTCCCGGTCGGAGCTCGCTACGGTCATAGAGGTAATTAAAACAGTGTGTCAGTTTATTATTTTATGTGACGACACTTGTATCGTATGTTATTCCCTAGGTATGTTGTCACATGCTTAGTTTATATTGACTCTTAGAACTTCACATGCATTAATCCTAGGCTCAACTTTCTCCTAGGATATTCACCTTGCCAACTCACACGTTAACTAAGTCATTTCCCCTAGCTAGTGCTTTAGAGTATTATAAGCACTAACGTGTAACAAGTTTATCTCAGGTGGGTTTTACTTTTCCTAAGATGTATTCCTTCGTTAACTAATTAGCCATGTTTTCAGCTCATTATCCACATAATTACTCCTAATGTATTTATGGAGTTCACTTATACCGTGACACCAAGTTTCCAAAACCGAAATAACGTTCTTGTGTACAACCTTATCTTATCACAACTTTAATGTATCTAATGGTGTCTAAAACTTCCCAAAATGTTTCCCCCTCTAGCTATATATGTATATTAGTACTGTTATGGGTTCATTTTCGAATCATTACAGCCTTCTTAGCCCATGGGTATAACAGTCACAAGAGGTAGCAGATTATCGAAATCTAAACTTCCATTTAACCTTGCTGTTTGAGGTATTTAATTGTTTTCTAATTTCTCCCAACCTATCTACCCTCTTAGGTAGTTGCATTAGCAGGGTTCTAAGCTCATTTTCAGACCCAACCAACACTCTTACACTATCGGCATTTCAGTTATACAGAAACCTCATTTACTGAAAAACAAACTGAACACATCATCTGTGTATCACCTCTTCTACCTTTCATTTAATCAGTTAAGCTGACTTCTAATTCCCCCCAAGTGTTAATAACCCCCCTCAGGTGTATTGCGTATGTTTTGGGTTCGTTATCCACTCAAGTCACCCCTTAAAAACCTTCTGAAGAAAAGTTGTACAGAACTGAAACAGACCTGCAAAACCTGCGACATGGATCTTACTTATGAGCTGATATGTCTCTTTTTGTTTCCTATACTGACCTACACCCCCCTCTCAATTATTTTGCCTACCAAGTTAGTATTTAATCGAGATTTTAACTCAAACAAACCCAAAGCAACTTGGTCAATGTTGCAGATTTTGTTAACTACTGAAACTGACCAACTGCTAAAACTGAAGCATGAATTTGAGCTTCTATGATTCTGGTTGCTCATGCAGTTGATTTTCCCGTCTCTCCTAGGTTGTTTAGTTACCTAGTTAGTTAAGTGCTTAATACAGATTCTAACCTCAAACCAAACTCAAGTCAACAAGTTCTTTACACAAATCTGAAAACTAAAAACAGAAAAAACAGAAATTGAGCTGATAACTTCAATCCCATTTTTCAGTTGGTTCATAATCATGGCTTCCATTTTTTTTATTTCCCAGTTATCTAACAACTTAGCTAAACGTCTTGGTATAGTTTTAGCCTTAAAACAAACCTCCAAGCAATAAGGACCACAACTCTGAAAGCTCTTAAACAGAAATCAGAATCTGTCAAACTGAGAACATCAATCTAATGCAGTTTTTCTCTATTGTTTTCTTCTTGCTCACTGATCTGATTTCAGTTTGCTTAACTTGCTTACTCATTTAGTTAGGTAGTCTATCCATCTTTTGACTCAAAACACACCCTAGTCAAACAAGGACTATATTTCTGGAAAACCTGTTACACTGAACTAAAACGAAAAGAAACTGAAACTGATACATTATTGTCTTTGTTTCTTTCTGCTTTCTAATCTGATCTCAGTCCAGCAGCATTACCTTGTGTGCAACCTCAGTGGGAAGTGAAGAAAATTTCAGAAGCATGCAGATGGTGCACGTTCGAAGAGGGGAAAAGAAATGGTCGTGGGTTTATGCATCAGGTGGTGCAGGGCCGTGAAGAAAACTGTGTCAAATTACAGAATTCCTGACGCGTGAGAGTTTGCAACAGGATCGGGTTTGATGTGCATGTCAATGTTCTGTTTATTTTTTTCTGAAACCAAAGTTAGTGCTTATGGTCTCCCAGGAGGTATGTTTCCTTGATGGCTGCTGGTGGTGCAATCAAAAAACAGGGGAGCATGGTGTGACTGAATTTAAGTTGCTGGCGACATCACTCAGTACAAGAGGAGGGTTGGAGTTGGGAGTGCAGATTTTTGAAAGCCAATAAAGACTTGCTGTCGGAAAGTCTCACTGTTGACTATCATGGCGCGCTAAATCAGGTGGGTGGGGAGTGAGCTCTTAGAGTTAAGTCAGTGCAGCCCATTCCCAAGGAGTATACGTGGGAGTTAGGGAATCTTGAAACTGAGGCCATCAAGAGGACCACCCACATCTGGAAGAGCATCGGAGCAAGAAATAATGCCCGCATCTGCTACAGAACTTGTCGATAACATGTCTCTGACGGTGTGGGCTGTTGTTAAAATTTTTCTTTGATGCAGATGTTACAGAGAACAGACGAAGAGAGTGGGTAATTGAATACAGGGAGGGTGGTGATTCGCTAATGACGTCTCGTTACTAGTTTTAGTTTGTGGGCATAAGTTACCGAATACGAGCATAGCTCAACCGGTTAAACACTCAGAAGAAGTACGGGAGGTCTCGGGTTTGAAACTCAGCGGGAGCATCTTTGCTCCCCCTTTTTTTTTCTTTCTCTTTGTTTTTGTATAGGTCATACATTATTATTTATATGTGTACGACTATATATTATATCATGTGATTCTATATATTTTTGTAACGTAATTATGCAGCGTTATTGTTTTTATTACAGCGTTACGGTATTGTAATGTTACGTACATATATTTTCGTGTTCGTACATATATATATGTTCTAGCTTAAACGGTTCGTACGTTAATTTACGTCCATATTATCAAACACGTTATGATTTTATGCGTTTAATATTTAGGGGTATTTCAGCTTACCCCCTTAAAAGAGACTTCGTCCCGAAGTCTTACTTCCTTAACTTATATCTTTCACTCCTGGTAATCTTAGGGATCCAGTCCCGAATTCATTATCGATACCCAAAGGATTAAGTCCATAATCATAACATGCTCGGTGCTTCTAAGCACCGTGCCACATCAGTGGCTTCACACAAGTTCTCATAGTAGACCATGAAGCTAGCAATGTGTATATCATGTCAAAGTGCAAGTCAAGGCACACAATATTCATTCATACATAGCGTACATAACATTTCCACACGCAATCCAAACACACAAACCTACCAACCAACCACGAGTGGCTGTAGGAGTACATCATACTAAATCAACACACATCCAAAACATCAAAACCTACCAACCAACCACGAGTGGTTGTAGGAATACTTCATACTAAATCAACGCACATCCAAAACAAAATGCGCTTACCCCCCTTAAAAGAGGGGTACGCCCCCGTACCCTACACTAAGCCGAAACATCGATGAAAAGATAGGGGTACCTAGTTTTCCTTACCGGATTGATTATATGCCATTGTGTAAACACCAGATCGGGTTTTCCCGAGTGTGGGGAGGCTTTCTACCTCTCCAGCGTTTTCCTACGGATTGAAATGGACCCTAGCTAACGAGCCTCACAAACTAACCTGTAACCCCGTTTCTCAAATTTAGGCTTTCCTATACTCGGTACTCCTCTGTTCCAGTCATCAGAGCGCAACCAGGCTCTGATACCACTTTCTGTAACACCCCCGAATAATATCCAACAATCAAACGACGAGCCTAACGGTAATACGAGATATCTACGCAGCGGTTACTACTCTATTCGGGTGCTACAGACGCCAACCACCCACGTGGTTGACAGTCCACAACACTAACTCCAAGTTACAGTCTGAATGACTGGAATCTAAACCTTATCCAAATCCAAGTACGAACAGTAATTACGAACCAAGTACCGAGAGTCAACAACATAAGTTCTTAATTCAACAACATAAACCGGAAGTACAACCCATACATTAAAAGCATACTACTAAAAGTCTTGCCATGTGGACTACCCATATGGTAGTCACCCTTGCCTACTCTCCGTTATCGTCTGGCACAAGACCTGAAAAAAATTGGGTGTAAAGGACTCAGCAAACTACGCTGTGTATGAACGTGTGAAGCCCGTATGTTACCGGGCCACACGACTAATTGGTCGAATATTATTAAGTCAATTTTACATGCTATGATATAAAGCAGGTGTAAAGCAAATCAGTCCATATGATATCATACACACTCATCGGTAGCATAGCAATATCAGCAAGCAACCAAGCACATCTTGCAAGTAGCACAGCAATATCAATAAGCAACCAAGCACAACTTGCCAGTAGCATACAATGTCAAACACGTAGTCCAGCACAATAAGCTGCCAGTGTAGCAACAACAGACATGTAATTATAGGACGTGTGCGTAGGTACATTATACCGTGATCCTCGCTATGGGATCATTCAAGAGATTGCGTATTGTTTTCTTGTTCTCATTACATATGTTTTCCTTTCTTCTCTTGCACCGAGTCAGGGGATATAGATTAGATCCCGAGACTTTGTTATGTAGGTGCTATTCATTCCTTGTTTTCTTAAAGGATCACATTTGTGACTTTCTTTTGCTTGGTCTCATTACACAAGTTTTCCTTTATTCTCTGGCACCGAGTCAGGGGATATAGATTAGATCCCGAGACTTCATTATGTAGGTGCTAATCGTTCCTTGTTTCTTTAAGGATTATTTGTGAATTCTTTTATCACCGCACGTTGGAGGACGTCTCCTCCATAGCTAGTCCCCATTCCCGACACCCAGGGTCGAGAAAGCGGAGTCACCTCTAGACTCCAGGATAAGCTTCACCAATTTGTCACTCCCCCATTCCCGACACCCAGGGTCGAGAAAGCGAAGTCACCTCTGGACTCCGGGATGTGCTGAGAAAGTGGGGTCACCCAGGGATCCCCAAAATATATTCCATCATAGACGGTCGAAGGATCTGATGCAGATACCAACTCCCGATCATCCATACCGCGCGGCCCGAGCTGTTGTCTTCCCGGGTTGTTCTCATGTTTCACAGTTGGTACTTTTCGTTTCATTATCATTATAATCTCGACACCATAGTGGGTGTCATTAGCGGTCCTCTAAAGTTAGAGAGGATTTGTTTCTTTGTATAGTTCTTTTGCTTTGTCTACGTGGTTCGTCATGTCTCACCAAAGGAGACTTGCTCTTCATTATCATTAATGCATAGACACCATAGTGGGTGTCATGGTAGTCCTCAATGGTTTAGAGAGGAGTTCCCCTTATAGAGTTTTTCTTTGTTTTCATAATTCGTAGTAGTTCATCTCAAGGTCCATAAACGAGAAAGGGACTAAACTACTGTGTGCGCGCAAGTAAAATGCCACAAGGATATATTATAACACGCATAAAAGCAAGCCACAAGAAGCAATCCAATTTTCATGCTTTTAGTCTTAGAGTCATTGTCACACAAAGCACACAGCACACAAGCCGTGTAACACGGCAACATACGAACCACACATGTCCATACCTTATTCGAAAGCATGAGTTGTCTTACACTCAAAGTCCCGGTCAGAGCTCGCTACGGTCCTAGAGGTAATTAAAACAGTGTGTCAGTTTATTATTTTATGTGACGACACTTGTATCGTATGTTATTCCCTAGGTATGTTGTCACATGCTTAGTTTATATTGACTCTTAGAACTTCACATGCATTAATCCTAGGCTCAACTTTCTCCTAGGATATTCACCTTGCCAACTCACACGTTAACTAAGTCATTTCCCCTAGCTAGTGCTTTAGAGTATTATAAGCACTAACGTGTAACAAGTTTATCTCAGGTGGGTTTTACTTTTCCTAAGATGTATTCCTTCGTTAACTAATTAGCCATGTTTTCAGCTCATTATCCACACAATAACTCCTAATGTATTATGGAGTTCACTTATACCGTGACACCAAGTTTCCAAAACCAAAAACGTTCTTGTGTACAACCTTATCTTATCACAACTTTAATGTATCTAATGGTGTCTAAAACTTCCCAAAATGTTTCCCCCTCTAGCTATATATATATTAGTACTGTTATGGGTTCATTTTCGAATCATTACAGCCTTCTTAGCCCATGGGTATAACAGTCACAAGAGGTAGCAGATTATCGAAATCTAAACTTCCATTTAACCTTGCTGTTTGAGGTATTTAATTGTTTTCTAATTTCTCCCAACCTATCTACTCTCTTAGGTAGTTGCATTAGCAGGGTTCTAAGCTCATTTTCAGACCCAACCAACACTCTTACACTATCTGCATTTCAGTTATACAGAAACCTCATTTACTGAAAAACAAACTGAACACATCATCTGTGTATCACCTCTTCTACCTTTCATTTAATCAGTTAAGCTCGCTTCTAATTCCCCCCAAGTGTTTATAACCCCCCTCAGGTGTATTGGGTAGTTTTGGGTTCGTTAGCCACTCAAGTCACCCCTTAAAAACCTTCTGAAGAAAAGTTGTACAGAACTGAAACAGACCTGCAAAACCTGCGACATGGATCTTACTTATGAGCTGATATGTTCTCTTTTGTTTCCTATACTGACCTACACCCCCCTCTCAATTATTTTGCCTACCAAGTTAGTATTTAATCGAGATTTTAACTCAAACAAACCCAAAGCAACTTGGTCAATGTTGCAGATTTTGTTAACTACTGAAACTGACCAACTGCTAAAACTGAAGCATGAATTTGAGCTTCTATGATTCTGGTTGCTCATGCAGTTGATTTTCCCGTCTCTCCTAGGTTGTTTAGTTACCTAGTTAGTTAAGTGCTTAATACAGATTCTAACCTCAAACCAAACTCAAGTCAACAAGTTCTTTACACAAATCTGAAAAAAAAACAGAAAAAACAGAAATTGAGCTGATAACTTCAATCCCATTTTTCAGTTGGTTCATAATCCTGGCTTCCATTTTTTTTATTTCCCAGTTATCTAACAACTTAGCTAAACGTCTTGGTATAGTTTTAGCCTTAAAACAAACCTCCAAGCAATAAGGACCACAACTCTGAAAGCTCTTAAACAGAAATCAGAATCTGTCAAACTGAGAACATCAATCTAATGCAGTTTTTCTCTATTGTTTTCTTCTTGCTCACTGATCTGATTTCAGTTTGCTTAACTTGCTTACTCATTTAGTTAGGTAGTCTATCCATCTTTTGACTCAAAACACACCCAAGGCAAACAAGGACTATATTTCTGGAAAACCTGTTACACTGAACAAAACGAAAAGAAACTGAAACTGATACATTATTGTCTTCTGTTTTGCTTTCTGTTTTCTAATTGATCTCAGTCCAGCAGCATTACCTTGTGTGCAACCTCAGTGGGAAGTGAAGAAAATTTCAGAAGCATGCAGACTGCACGTTCGAAGAGGGGAAAAGAAATGGTCTGTGGGTTTATGCATCAGGTGGTGCAGGGCGTGAAGAAAACTGTGTCAAATTACAGAATTCCTGACGCGTGAGAGTTTGCAACGGATCGGGTTTGATGTGCATGTCAATGTTCTGTTTATTTTTTTCTGAAACCAAAGTTAGTGCTTGTGGTCTCCCAGGAGGTATGTTTCCTTGACTGCTGCGGGTGTGGCAATCAAAACAGCAGGGGAGCATGGTGTGACTGAATTTAAGTTGCTGGCGACATCACTCAGTACAAGAGGAGGGTTGGAGTTGGGAGTGCAGATTTTTGAAAGCAATAAAGACTTGCTGTCGGTAAGCCTCACTGTTGACTACTCATGGCGCTAAATCAGGTGGGTGGGGAGTGAGCTCTTAGAGTTAAGTCAGTGCAGCCCATTCCCAAGGAGTATGCGTGGGAGTTAGGGAATCTTGAAACTGAGGCCATCAAGAGGTCCACCCACATCTGGAAGAGCATCGGAGCAAGAAATAATGCCCGCATCTGCTTCAGAACTTGTCGATAACATGTCTCTGACGGTGTGGCTGTTGTTAAAATTTTTCTTTGATACAGATGTTACAGAGAACAAACGAAGAGAGTGGGTAATTGAATACAGGGAGGGTGGTGATTCGCTAATGACGTCTCGTTACTAGTTTTAGTTTGTGGGCATAAGTTATCGAATACGAGCATAGTCAACCGGTTAAACACTCAGAAGAAGTACGGGAGGTCTCGGGTTCGAAACTCACGGGAGCATCTTTGCTCCCCTTTTTTTTTCTCTTTGTTTTTGTATAGGTCATACATTATTATTTATATGTGTACGACTATATATATATCATGTGATTCTATATATTTTTGTGACGCAATTATGCAGCGTTATTGTTTTTATTACAGCGTTACGGTATTGTAATGTTACGTATATATTTTCGTGTTCGTACATATATATGTACTAGCTTAAACGGTTCGTACGTTAATTTATGTCCATATTATCAAACACGTTATGATTTTATGCGTTTAATATTTAGGGGTATTTCAGCTTACCCCCCTTAAAAGAGACTTCGTCCGAAGTCTTACTTCCTTAACTTATATCTTTCACTCCTGGTAATCTTAGGGATCCAGTCCCGAATTCATTATCGATACCCAAAGGATTAAGTCCATAATCATAACATGCTCGGTGCTTCTAAGCACCGTGCCACATCAGTGGCTTCACACAAGTTCTCATAGTAGACCAAGAAGCTAGCAATGTGTATATCATGTCAAAGTGCAAGTCAAGGCACATAATATTCATTCATACATAGCGTACATAACATTTCCACACGCAATCCAAACACACAAACCTACCAACCAACCACGAGTGGCTGTAGGAGTACATCATACTAAATCAACACACATCCAAAACATCACAAACCTACCAACCAACCACGAGTGGTTGTAGGAATACTTCTTATTAAATCAACGCACATCCAAAACAAAATGCGCTTACCCCCCTTAAAAGAGGGGTACGCCCCCGTACCCTACACTAAGCCGAAACATCGATGGAAAGATAGGGGTACCTAGTTTTCCTTACCGGATTGATTATATGCCATTGTGTAAACGCCAGATCGGGTTTTCCCGAGTGTGAGGAGGCTTTCTACCTCTCCAGCGTTTTCCTACGGATTAAAATGGACCCTAACTAACGAGCCTCACAAACTAACCCGTAACCCCGTTTCTCAAATTTAGGCTTTCCTATACTCGGTACTCCTCTGTTCCAGTCATCAGAGCGCAACCAGGCTCTGATACCACTTTCTGTAACACCCCCGAATAATATCCAACAATCAAACGACGAGCCTAACGGTAATACGAGATATCTACGCAGCGGTTACTACTCTATTCGGGTGCTACAGACGCCAACCACCCACGTGGTTGACAGTCCACAACACTAACTCCAAGTTACGGTCTGAATGACTGGAATCTAAACCTTATCCAAATCCAAGTACGAACAGTAATTACGAACCAAGTACCGAGAGTCTACAACATAAGTTCTTAATTCAACAACATAAACCGGAAGTACAACCCACACATTAAAAGCATACTACTAAAAGTCTTGCCTGTGGACTACCCCTATGGTAGTCACCCTTGCCTACTCTCCGTTATCGTCTGGCACAAGACCTGAAAAAAATTGGGTGTAAAGGACTCAGCAAACTACGCTGAGTATGAACGTGTGAAGCCCGTATGTTACCGGGCCACACGACTAATTGGTCGAATATTATTAAGTCAATTTTACATGCTATGATAAAGCAGTAAAGCACACATCAGTACATCATGATATCATACACACTCATCGGTAGCATAGCAATATCAGCAAGCAACCAAGCACATCTTGCAAGTAGCACAGCAATATCAATAAGCAACCAAGCACAACTTGCCAGTAGCATACAATGTCAAACACGCAGTCCAGCACAATAAGCTGCCAGTGTAGCAACAACAGACATGTAATTATAGGACGTGTGCGTAGGTACATTATACCGTTGCTCCTCGCTATGGGATCATTCAAGAGGTTGCGTATTGTTTTCTTGTTCTCATTACATATGTTTTCCTTTCTTCTCTTGCACCGAGTCAGGGGATATAGATTAGATCCCGAGACTTTGTTATGTAGGTGCTATTCATTCCTTGTTTTCTTAAAGGATCACATTTGTGACTTTCTCTTGTTTGCTTGGTCTCATTACACAAGTTTTCCTTTATTCTCTGGCACCGAGTCGGGGATATAGATTAGATCCCGAGACTTCATTATGTAGGTGCTAATCGTTCCTTGTTTCTTTAAGGATTATTTTGAATTCTTTTATCACCGCACGTTGGAGGACGTCTCCTCCATAGCTAGTCCCCTTCCCGACACCCAGGGTCGAGAAAGCGGAGTCACCTCTAGACCAGGATAAGCTTCACCAATTTGTCACTCCCCCATTCCTGACACCCAGGGTCGAGAAAGCGGAAGTCACCTCTGGACTCCGGGATGTGCTGAGAAAGTGGGGTCACCCAGGGATCCCCAAAATATATTCCATCATAGACGGTCGAAGGATCTGATGCAGATACCAACTCCCGATCATCCATAGCGCGCGGCCCGAGCTGTTGTCTTCCCGGGTTGTTCTCATGTTTCACAGTTGGTACTTTTCGTTTCGTTATCGTTATAATCTCGACACCATAGTGGGTGTCATTAGCGGTCCTCTAAAGTTAGAGAGGATTTGTCTCTTTGTATAGTTCTTTTGCTTTGTCTACGTGGTTCGTCATGTCTCACCAAAGGAGACTTGCTCTTCATTATCATTAATGCATAGACACCATAGTGGGTGTCATGGTAGTCCTCAATGGTTTAGAGAGGAGTTCCCCTTATAGAGTTTTTCTTGTTTTCATAATTCGTAGTAGTTCATCTCAAGGTCCATAAACGAGAAAGGGACTAAACTACTGTGTGCGCGCAAGTAAAATGCCACAAGGATATATATAACACGCATAAAAGCAAGCCACAAGAAGCAATCCAATTTTCATGCTTTTAGTCTTAGAGTCATTGTCACACAAAGCACACAGCACACAAGCCGTGTAACACGGCAACATACGAACCACACATGTCCATACCTTATTCGAAAGCATGAGTTGTCTTACACTCAAAGTCCCGGTCAGAGCTCGCTACGGTCCTAGAGGTAATTAAAACAGTGTGTCAGTTTATTATTTTATGTGACGACACTTGTATCGTATGTTATTCCCTAGGTATGTTGTCACATGCTTAGTTTATATTGACTCTTAGAACTTCACATGCATTAATCCTAGGCTCAACTTTCTCCTAGGATATTCACCTTGCCAACTCACACGTTAACTAAGTCATTTCCCCTAGCTAGTGCTTTAGAGTATTATAAGCACTAACGTGTAACAAGTTTATCTCAGGTGGGTTTTACTTTTCCTAATATGTATTCCTTCGTTAACTAATTAGCCATGTTTTCAGCTCATTATCCACACAATAACTCCTAATGTATTTATGGAGTTCACTTATACCGTGACACCAAGTTTCCAAAACCAAATAACGTTCTTGTGTACAACCTTATCTTATCACAACTTTAATGTATCTAATGGTGTCTAAAACTTCCCAAAATGTTTCCCCCTCTAGCTATTATATATTAGTACTGTTATGGGTTCATTTTCGAATCATTACAGCCTTCTTAGCCCATGGGTATAACAGTCACAAGAGGTAGCATATTATCGAAATCTAAACTTCCATTTAACCTTGCTGTTTGAGGTATTTAATTGTTTTCTAATTTCTCCCAACCTATCTACTCTCTTAGGTAGTTGCATTAGCAGGGTTCTAAGCTCATTTTCAGACCCAACCAACACTCTTACACTATCTGCATTTCAGTTATACAGAAACCTCATTTACTGAAAACAAACTGAACACATCATCTGTGTATCACCTCTTCTACCTTTCATTTAATCAGTTAAGCTCGCTTCTAATTCCCCCAAGTGTTTATAACCCCCCTCAGGTGTATTGGGTATGTTTTGGGTTCGTTAGCCACTCAAGTCACCCCTTAAAAACCTTCTGAAGAAAAGTTGTACAGAACTGAAACAGACCTGCAAAACCTGTGACATGAATCTTACTTATGAGCTGATATGTTCTCTTTTTGTTTCCTATACTGACCTACACCCCCCTCTCAATTATTTTGCCTACCAAGTTAGTATTTAATCGAGATTTTAACTCAAACAAACCCAAAGCAACTTGGTCAATGTTGCAGATTTTGTTAACTACTGAAACTGACCAACTGCTAAAACGGAAGCATGAATTTGAGCTTCTATGATTCTGGTTGCTCATGCAGTTGATTTTCCCGTCTCTCCTAGGTTGTTTAGTTACCTAGTTAGGAAAGTGCTTAATACAGATTCTAACCTCAAACCAAACTCAAGTCAACAAGTTCTTTACACAAATCTGAAAACTAAAAACAGAAAAAACAGAAATTGAGCTGATAACTTCAATCCCATTTTTCAGTTGGTTCATAATCCTGGCTTCCATTTTTTTTATTTCCCAGTTATCTAACAACTTAGCTAAACGTCTTGGTATAGTTTTAGCCTTAAAACAAACCTCCAAGCAATAAGGACCACAACTCTGAAAGCTCTTAAACAGAAATCAGAATCTGTCAAACTGAGAACATCAATCTAATGCAGTTTTTCTCTATTGTTTTCTTCTTGCTCACTGATCTGATTTCAGTTTGCTTAACTTGCTTACTCATTTAGTTAGGTAGTCTATCCATCTTTTGACTCAAAACACACCCAAGGCAAACAAGGACTATATTTCTGGAAAACCTGTTACACTGAACAAAAACGAAAAGAAACTGAAACTGATACATTATTGTCTTTGTTTGCTTCTGTTTTCTAATTTGATCTCAGTCCAGCAGCATTACCTTGTGTGCAACCTCAGTGGGAAGTGAAGAAAATTTCAGAAGCATGCAGACTGGTGCACGTTCGAAGAGGGGAAAAGAAATGGTCTGTGGGTTTATGCATCAGGTGGTGCAGGGCCGTGAAGAAAACTGTGTCAAATTACAGAATTCCTGACGCGTGAGAGTTTGCAACAGGATCGGGTTTGATGTGCATGTCAATGTTCTGTTTATTTTTTTCTGAAACCAAAGTTAGTGCTTGTGGTCTCCCAGGAGGTATGTTTCCTTGACTGCTGCGGGTGTGGCAATCAAAACAGCAGGGGAGCATGGTGTGACTGAATTTAAGTTGCTGGCGACATCACTCAGTACAAGAGGAGGGTTGGAGTTGGGAGTGCAGATTTTTGAAAGCCAATAAAGACTTGCTGTCGGTAAGCCTCACTGTTGACTACTCATGGCGCTAAATCAGGTGGGTGGGGAGTGAGCTCTTAGAGTTAAGTCAGTGCAGCCCATTCCCAAGGAGTATGCGTGGGAGTTAGGGAATCTTGAAACTGAGGCCATCAAGAGGACCACCCACATCTGGAAGAGCATCGGAGCAAGAAATAATGCCCGCATCTGCTACAGAACTTGTCGATAACATGTCTCTGACGGTGTGGGCTGTTGTTAAAATTTTTCTTTGATGCAGATGTTACAGAGAACAGACGAAGAGAGTGGGTAATTGAATACAGGGAGGGTGGTGATTCGCTAATGACGTCTCGTTACTAGTTTTAGTTTGTGGGCATAAGTTACCGAATACGAGCATAGCTCAACCGGTTAAACACTCAGAAGAAGTACGGGAGGTCTCGGGTTTGAAACTCAGCGGGAGCATCTTTGCTCCCCCTTTTTTTTTCTTTCTCTTTGTTTTTGTATAGGTCATACATTATTATTTATATGTGTACGACTATATATTATATCATGTGATTCTATATATTTTTGTAACGTAATTATGCAGCGTTATTGTTTTTATTACAGCGTTACGGTATTGTAATGTTACGTACATATATTTTCGTGTTCGTACATATATATATGTTCTAGCTTAAACGGTTCGTACGTTAATTTACGTCCATATTATCAAACACGTTATGATTTTATGCGTTTAATATTTAGGGGTATTTCAGCTTACCCCCCTTAAAAGAGACTTCGTCCCGAAGTCTTACTTCCTTAACTTATATCTTTCACTCCTGGTAATCTTAGGGATCCAGTCCCGAATTCATTATCGATACCCAAAGGATTAAGTCCATAATCATAACATGCTCGGTGCTTCTAAGCACCGTGCCACATCAGTGGCTTCACACAAGTTCTCATAGTAGACCAAGAAGCTAGCAATGTGTATATCATGTCAAAGTGCAAGTCAAGGCACATAATATTCATTCATACATAGCGTACATAACATTTCCACACGCAATCCAAACACACAAACCTACCAACCAACCACGAGTGGCTGTAGGAGTACATCATACTAAATCAACACACATCCAAAACATCACAAACCTACCAACCAACCACGAGTGGTTGTAGAATACTTCATACTAAATCAACGCACATCCAAAACAAAATGCGCTTACCCCCTTAAAAGAGGGGTACCCCCGTACCCTACACTAAGCCGAAACATCGATGAAAAGATAGGGGTACCTAGTTTCCTTACCGGATTGATTATATGCCATTGTGTAAACGCCAGATCGGGTTTTCCCGAGTGTGAGGAGGCTTTCTACCTCTCCAGCTCGTCCTACGGATTGAAATGGACCCTAGCTAACGAGCCACACAAACTAACCCTAACCCCGTTTCTCAAATTTAGGCTTTCCTATACTCGGTACTCCTCTGTTCCAGTCATCAGAGCGCAACCAGGCTCTGATACCACTTTCTGTAACACCCCCGAATAATATCCAACAATCAAACGACGAGCCTAACGGTAATACGAGATATCTACGCAGCGGTTACTACTCTATTCGGGTGCTACAGACGCCAACCACCCACATGGTTGACAGTCACAACAACTAACTCCAAGTTACGGTCTGAATGACTGGATCTAAAACCTTATCCAAATCCAAGTACGAACAGTAATTACGAACCAGTACCGAGAGTCTACAACATAAGTTCTTAATTCAACAACATAAACCGGAAGTACAACCCATACATTAAAAGCATACTACTAAAATTCTTGCCATGTGGACTACCCTATGGTAGTCACCCTTGCCTACTCTCCGTTATCGTCTGGCACAAGACCTGAAAAAAAATTGGGTGTAAAGGACTCAGCAAACTACGCTGAGTATGAACGTGTGAAGCCCGTATGTTACCGGGCCACACGACTAATTGGTCGAATATTATTAAGTCAATTTTACATGCTATGATAAAGCAGTAAAGCACACATCAGTACATCATGATATCATACACACTCATCGGTAGCATAGCAATATCAGCAAGCAACCAAGCACATCTTGCAAGTAGCACAGCAATATCAATAAGCAACCAATCACAACTTGCCAGTAGCATACAATGTCAAACACGTAGTCCAGCACAATAAGCTGCCAGTGTAGCAACAACAGACATGTAATTATAGGACGTGTGCGTAGGTACATTATACCGTTGATCCTCGCTATGGGATCATTCAAGAGATTGCGTATTGTTTTCTTGTTCTCATTACATATGTTTTCCTTTCTTCTCTTGCACCGAGTCAGGGGATATAGATTAGATCCCGAGACTTTGTTATGTAGGTGCTATTCATTCCTTGTTTTCTTAAAGGATCACATTTGTGACTTTCTCTTGTTGCTTGGTCTCATTACACAAGTTTTCCTTTATTCTCTGGCACCGAGTCAGGGGATATAGATTAGATCCCGAGACTTCATTATGTAGGTGCTAATCGTTCCTTGTTTCTTTAAGGATTATTTGTGAATTCTTTTATCACCGCACGTTGGAGGACGTCTCCTCCATAGCTAGTCCCCCATTCCCGACACCCAGGGTCGAGAAAGCGGAGTCACCTCTAGACTCCAGGATAAGCTTCACCAATTTGTCACTCCCCCATTCCCGACACCCAGGGTCGAGAAAGCGGAAGTCACCTCTGGACTCCGGGATGTGCTGAGAAAGTGGGGTCACCCAGGGATCCCCAAAATATATTCCATCATAGACGGTCGAAGGATCTGATGCAGATACCAACTCCCGATCATCCATACCGCGCGGCCCGAGCTGTTGTCTTCCCGGGTTGTTCTCATGTTTCACAGTTGGTACTTTTCGTTTCATTATCATCATAATCTCGACACCATAGTGGGTGTCATTAGCGGTCCTCTAAAGTTAGAGAGGATTTGTCTTTGTATAGTTCTTTTGCTTTGTCTACGTGGTTCGTCATGTCTCACCAAAGGAGACTTGCTCTTCATTATCATTAATGCATAGACACCATAGTGGGTGTCATGGTAGTCCTCAATGGTTTAGAGAGGAGTTCCCCTTATAGAGTTTTTCTTTGTTTTCATAATTCGTAGTAGTTCATCTCAAGGTCCATAAACGAGAAAGGGACTAAAACTACTGTGTGCGCGCAAGTAAAATGCCACAAGGATTATATAACACGCATAAAAGCAAGCCACAGAAGCAATCAATTTTCATGCTTTTAGTCTTAGAGTCATTATCACACAAAGCACACAGCACACAAGCCGTGTAACACGGCAAAATATGAACCACACATGTCCATACCTTATTCGAAGCACGAGTTGTCTTACACTCAAGTCCCGGTCGAAGCTCGCTACGGTCCTAGAGTAATTAAAACATGTGTCAGTTTATTATTTATGTTACGCACTTGTACGTATGTTATTCCCTAGGTATTTTGTCACATGCTAGTTTATATTGACTCTTAGAACTTCACATGCATAATCTTAGCTCAACTTTCTCCTAGGATATCCCTTGCCACTCACACTTAACTAGTCATTTCCCCTAGCTAGTGCTTTAGAGTATTATCAAGCACTAACGTTGTAACAGTTTATCTCAGGTTGGGTTTTACTTTCCTAAGATGTATTCCTTCGTTAACTAATTAGCCATGTTTTCAGCTCATATCCACACAATACTCCTAATGTATTTAATGGAGTTCACTTATACCGTGACACCAAGTTTCCAAAACCAAATAACGTTCTTGTGTACAACCTTATCTTATCACAACTTTAATGTATCTAATGGTGTCTAAAACTTCCCAAAATGTTTTCCCCTCTAGCTTATATATATTAGTACTGTTATGGGTTCATTTTCGAATCATTACAGCCTTCTTAGCCCATGGTTAACAGTCACAAGAGTATCATATTATCGAAATCTAAACTTCCATTTAACCTTGCCGTTTGAGGTATTTAATTGTTTTCTAATTTCTCCAACCTTCTACTCTTAGGTAGTTGCATAGCAGGGTTCTAAGCTCATTTTCAGACCCAACCAACACTTACACTATCTGCATTTCGTTATACAGAAACCTCATTTACTGAAAAACAAACTGAATCACATCATCTGTGTATCACCTCTTCTCCTTCATTTAATCAGTTAAGCTCACTTCTAATTCCCCCCAAGTGTTTATAACCCCCTCAGGTGTATTGGGTATGTTTTGGGGTTCGTTAGCCACTCAAGTCACCCTTAAAACCTTCTGAAGAAAAGTTGTACGACTGAAACAGACCTGCAAACCTGCGACATGGATCTACTTATGAGCTATATGTTTCTCTTTTTGTTTCCTATACTGACCTACACCCCCTCTCAATTATTTTGCCTCCATTAGTATTTAATCGAGATTTTAACTCAAACAAACCCAAAGCAACTTGGTCATGTTGTAGATTTTGTTAACTACTGAACTGACCAACTGCTAAAACTGAAGCATGAATTTGAGCTTCTATGATTCTGGTTGCTCATGCAGTTTGATTTTCCCGTCTCTCCTAGGTTGTTTAGTTACCTAGTTAGTTAAGTGCTTAATACAGATTATAACCTCAAACCAAACTAAGCCAACAAGTTCTTTAACACAAATCTGAAAACAAAACAGAAAAAACAGAAATTGAGCTGATAACTTCAATCCCATTTTTCAGTTGGTTCATAATCCTGGCTTCCATTTTTTTTATTTCCCAGTTACCTAACACTTAGCTAAACGTCTTGGTATAGTTTTAGCCTAAAACAAACCTCCAAGCAATAGGACCACAACTCTGAAAGCTCTTAAACAGAAGGGGAGCATGGTGTGACTGAATTAAGTTGCTGGCGACATCACTCAGTACAGAGGAGGGTTGGAGTTGGGAGTGCAGATTTTGAAAGCCAATAAAGATTGCTGTCGGTAAGCCTCACTGTTGACTACTCATGCGCTAAATCAGGTGGGTGGGAGTGAGCTCTTAGAGTTAATCAGTGCAGCCCATTCCCAGGAGTATGCGTGGGAGTTAGGGAATCTTGAAACTGAGGCATCAAGAGGACCACCCACTCTGGAGAGCATCGGAGCAAGAATAATTGCCTGCATCTGCTACAGAACTTGTCGATAACATGTCCTTTGACGGTGTGGGCTGTTGTTAAAATTTTTCTTATCCAGATGTTACGAGACAGACGAAAGAGTGGGTAATTGAATACAGGGAGGTGGTGATTCGCTAATGACGTCTCGTTACTAGTTTTTAGTTTGTGGGCATAAGTTACCGAATACGAGCATAGCTCAACTAGTTAACACTCAGAAGAAGTGGGAGGTTCGGGTTCGAAACTCACGGGAGCATCTTTGCTCCCTTTTTTTTCTTCCTTTGTTTTTTGTCGTAGAGGTCATACATTATTATTTATATGTGTACGACTATATATTATCATGTGATTCTATATTTTTTGTAACACAATTATGCAGCGTTATTGTTTTATTACAGCGTTACGGTATTTAATGTTACGTACATTATTTTCGTGTTCGTACATATATATATGTACTAGCTTAACGGTTCGTACGTTAATTTATGTCCATATTATCAAACACGTTATGATTTATGCGTTTAATAAGACTTAATTAATATAAGTAACTTTACATAATATATTATCTCTTTTTTATAATTTCTGACATTTCAAAGATTTTAAAAAGATATATATGTATCTATTTTAAATTTTTTATAATTTTAAGTCCTACTATACTTAAATTTTTATTAGCTTTATATTTTGGTCGCATTAAATTAATTTGTTATATTATATAATCGCCATATATCTATTTTATTAATTTTAATATATCCCTGGTTTATCATGTCTCGACAAAAGCTTCCATTTATATTACGTCTCAACATTCAATATATACTGTAGTTTCTATATATGAGGTGATAACTATCATGGCACAATGGTTAAGACATTCTATATTCATCCCAAACCGGGATCGATTCCTGCTCTATGCACATTTTTAACACACTAGTTTGAATTAAGTTACCCGGGCACATGGCTCCCACTTCGTGTGGGATTGAATATAACTAGTAGCAACTTTTGATACTGCTTGCTAGTAGCCATTTTGCTACCAATATTTTAGTAGCGATTTTGTTACTGCTACACTAGTATCGATTTTGTTACTGATGTACTAGTAACGATTTCGCAACTGTTATACTCGAAGCTATTTTGCTACTGTTACACTAGTAGCCATTTGGCTACTACATTCTAAAACGGTAGCAATTCTAGCTATATGAAAATAGTAGTCGAGGCCAAAGCGAATAGCTAACGCATTCAAAACGGTAGCTATTTTTAATTTAGCCACTAGGACCTTTGCTTACCACCCCTGTATATCAGTAGCTAAATCATGAAATGCGGTAGCCCGTTGTGTTTAGCTACCAAACTGATGATTTAGCTACTGATAACGTGGTAGCTAAATCTGATTTTTCTTGTAGTGTTTGTGGGTGCCTTGCGAAATGTCTCTCTAGAATTGTAACTGTGGATTTGTGTTGCGTGAAGAATGGTGGTGTACGACGACGGAGATGGCCTGAGATGTCGAAGCGAAGATGAGCGATGGGTTGAAGCGTGGTGATGGTGAAGCGTGAGGTGGAGCTGATTGATGTGGGACGATGCTGTTTGTCAACATAAGTTTGACGGTCAACTATACTACAAATGACGGAAGTGTGTAAAATGGTGACGGAATAAAAACACTATAGTTGATGGGTGGGCATGTAATTTTCAAAGTTCGTGGGTGGGCAGTGTTAAACCCCAAAACCTCGCGGGTGGGCACTGTAATTTTTCCAATAATTATTATGAGTTTATTGCGTATTGATGTTGTTAGAACAATAATTCAAAGAAAGTTACCATTTTTTAACCCAGTTACTTTTACTAAGATTAGTACCGTTTTTTAACCCGTTTTTTTTAACTCTTACAACGAAGGAGAACTCTTATTATATGATTGATTAAACAACAATAACATAAAACCCTAACCTACGGCCCGCCGTACTGGTGATAGTATGAATCCCATATAGATAAGGTGCTGAAGACCTCATATAACCCTTGTTTTGTTGCCCTATGTTCCTGCTTCGGCATCTCCTCGCGGTAGTAACGCCAGTCCCAACTATGGTTCCCGGGAAAGTAAGGCCTACCAATCTCAGTTGCCTCACTAATGAGCTGCAACATAATACATGTATTAAGTTAGCCTAGTATTCACAAAACAGTAACATCAACTAAAATTATTTAAGAAGTGTAACTTACTAGGGCAGAATTCGGCCGATGAACGAAGTCTTGTTGTACGTGTCAGGATTCAGAATCTTTGGATGGTTGTGTTTAACGTACCAATCCAAATAATCTCCGTCGCATGCATGCAACACCGCCCTTATCTTAGTGTACCCCGGAGTAGTAGCACTAGAGCTGTCAAAATTTGACCCAACCCGAAAACCCGTCCGTTTTATCCGAACCCGAAACTCGATTGAAACTCGAAAATATTTAAATATAATAAACCCGAAACTCGATTGGGTAAAACCCAAATGACCCGAACCCGAAATGACCAGAAAAATTTATAACCCGAAACCGACCCGAACCCGAAATGACCCAAAATAATAGTAATTAAAAATTAGCAAACATGAATAATATGAAATAATAGTGATCTTAAATGTCTCAACCTAAATGACCAATAAAAATAGGCATTGTATGATTTCGCTCACTTCTTGAAGCTTGTCCAGTTTGTCTCTCTTATCCGTCTCCAAATATCTCTGGTTTTTGGCCTCTTCTCTCTACTTCTGGCCTTTTTCTCATTGGTCAGTTCCTGAATTTCAGGTCAGGATTAATGCTCTCGCTCCGCTCTTCCTTCCGATTCATTTGGAATCTCTCATGGAAGAAATAGAAATTACATGATACTTCTAATGTTTGATTTGTGAGTCTGTATCGCACTGCAATTTCTGGTCAACACATGTTTTGGTCTGCTTCAGAATACTTCGGGTTGCATTGATAACACTGTTGAATGCAAAGCTTTAGATTGCAATGCTCGCAGACGTCGTATGTTGCAAGTTTCTTGAAAAAATCAGCGTCTCATCTGCGGCCATGTGCTAATTAGTTTGAAACTATTAGATACCTAGGTTTTGTTTAATGCCTAATCTCAGCTCTGGGGACTTTACACGATCTTCTGTCAGCAATGAAGGTTCCCGGACTGGTTCCTGTTGTAGCAGTTTAGGCTCCCTCTGATCAGTATGAAGTTGGCTGTTTCTGACCAATTATATGAACTCTCTTCTTTGGGATAATGTTATGTGCCTGCTTGGAATGTGATTGTTGGATATCCTTGTCACAGAGGGGAATGGTTTGGTTGATTTAATGTGTATGAAAAATCTGTTTTTGCCTGTTATGTATGATGAGGTTGCACGTAATTGAAAAAAAAAATCTCTGGCTGAAAAAAGGACAAGACTGGGATTTAGGGATTAATCATAAACTCTTTGAAAGAATATTTCAAAATGACAATGGGTTGTCCTTAATCTGATGGGAACTTTTTAGTGTAGTTCATTTCCGGAGCTGGTTAGATAGAGTTCTCTAGGTTCCTACCTTTAGCTTTGAACATTGGATGAACTTGCTCCATTGATACGTGCACGGTGCACTTAGAAACTGAGTGCATTACTGCTTGACTAGAAACTGAGTGAATATATTTGCAGTTGATCTTTTGGGTTCTGCAAAATTGTTAGTCGTTTTTCACCCAGGGTCCTATTTCGTCTGTGGGTACTTTCAACTGATTGCAGTGCCTCAAGGGGTGCTTCTTGTCTGCTTCCTTTTGTGAAAGTTCTGATTCGAATCTGTCGAAAATACTTTGCAGGTGTACCAGCTGCTTGGTGAATCTGGGACATACTATGGGTTCGGTTTGGGAAGAACATTCCATGGGTAACGGAATTCCCATTTGGGTACGTAAAAGATCCACAGTATGCTGGAAGCTTCAAAATAGGCATTGTATTGACTTTTCTGTAATTTATATGTAGTATATTCTTATAGAAATTAGGTATATATTTATTTAAAGTTTTGTCAAAAAATATTGACCATAATCTGAAATAACCGAAACTCGATTTTATCTAACACTATTACAAACCCGAACCCGATTGGACCCAAACCCGAATGACCCGAACCCGAAATGACCTGAAATTTTAATGACCTGGACGGATATTGACCCGAAAAAATATGACCCAAAATCTGAACGGGTAACCCGTTTAATAGGTCTAAGTAGCACACTCACGTGTGGTGTCCTACACACTATACATAGCGGGGTACACACATTTATAGGACCCTTTTCTCCCTCTTTCTTCGGATTGGATGTTTGGTCTAATAGAGGTAGGTGGGATACACTGAACGTATCTGAATTGGCGGAGACAAAGCTCCGGCATATATGGCTCATTCACCCCCATGTACTACAAGGTACCCCTGTACGAAATGCGGCCCTTGTTCTCATTCACCTTGTCTTGACCGTAGGGCACCCAATCAATCTACATTGCATCACAGCGAAATGTAAGCGTCAATAAGAAACAATAATGTAAATAATATAACTTGCAATTGTTGTACCACTTACATTTCTTGCTGTCAGAGCATCAAGATTCTTGCAGTAGTTCTCTAGCAACTCTTTATCTTTCTGTTGGGAGGTGGAGCTGACCCATCTCATAGCCCACAGTCTATCATCCCCATCACGCCATTCAGCACTAAATGTTGGTCTAAGAGTGGGGAAATATGCATATATCCAGCACTACTGAAATTAAAAAATTAAATTATGCCAACTATTAATGTGAATTAATGAAAATTTATTAGTCATTGTTGTACATTAAACACTTGCCTCAAGAAGGGTCAAACAACTAGCAATCCCAACAGATTAGCACGAGATGCTATCCGTAGCTGGCGATACAACCATGCAAGAGTACCTGCTCCCCATGTGTACTTCCGTAGCTTCACATGTCGGCTCATGGGAGCGACTAACCAGAACGGTAGAGGACATATGCGTCCATGCCCCTTCCCAGCAAAGATGGTGGTACCGATTGCATAGTAGAACCAACCACACACCTGGTTCATAGGCAACTTCTCCCCGGTCAAACTCCACTGAATCAGTGAACATAGCCGAATAGCACCATTATTCCACATGTAATCCTTCATCGCATGAACGTCCTTGTCAAACCCTAAACACTCAGCCATCGTCTCCTTAAGCTCAGTGTTTGACGGGTCCCCCAGAACCGGATGACCAACGATAGGGATCCTCGGTATTTGCCACACATCATGCAGTGTGATCGTCATCTCTCCAAAGGGCATGTGAAAAGAGTTGGTGTCCGGCTACCACCTCTTCACAAAGGCAAAGATCAATGACATGTTATTGAAAGGCCATGTGATCTCTAGTAGATGATGCAGACCTGAATACGGAAGCATATTCCTTGCCCTTTAGCAAGGAATAGAGATCTCGATGAACAGCCAATTCGTGATCAATTTATTTCGGGCTTTAAATCTGAAAACACCTGGTCCTAGATAATTACCATGATGTCTACACACACACATTAAGTAATTGAATCTACTTGATAAAGTGAAAGATAAGAGAGTAAATACCTTAGTGATTGACCAAAGGCCAACAATGACTTGCCCCCTGAAACCGGTGATGACACTAATCAGTAGCGGACCACCAGGTACAGGCACATCTTTAAGCCTCCAGTGAGTGGGAACAACGGGCTCCATATGGAGAGTAGCTTCCTCATCAGTCGCGCTCTCATGATCAGGGTCATCCTCTTCCTCCTCCTCATCAAGATGATGACCGGTGTCTCTACCAACAACGTCTCCACCAACGACGTCCTGAGGATTGATATCCACGTCAACCACTGGAGCGTCCGGAGGGGTACGGGGGTCATGATAGCTACCCACAGTAGAAGTTTGTGCCTCCACATGCTCCACGTGGTGGCTACCCTCACCCTTTATAGCAAAGCTGGAGCTATGGAGCTCGGCCCGATCCGTAGAAGACCAACCTCCACCAGATGATGAAGCCACTAGCATGTTTGACTGTAGTATGTGTGCGCAGGCGTTGAAGTCATCCAATGACTGGGCAGGGGATGGGGCCATGATAGGCTGTTGTGGGTGGAAAGATGAGTGGCGTGGAGGGTCAGCATGACTATGCTATGGGTGGAAAGACGAGTGTAGTGGAGGATCAACATTTCTAGGTCCGGCTTGTCCGGCACTGCGCGCACGACGGTACATAGCCGTCATTGGCTACTCCACATTCCGGTCTTTCCTCTTTTTGCTGTACACATGCTTCATAGCTTTCTTCAACTTATCCATCGCTGCACAAGTTGAACAAAACACAATTAAAGATCAGCTATAAAAGTAAAACATAAAAAGCAAATCAAAGTGAACACTTAAACAACATAAAAACCAAATGACAATTAACAACATAATTAAAAGAATCAAAGTAAACACTTTAATAACAATATAAATAAGGGACAATACAATAGAATACAACTAGTCCGATACAATACAACCTCTAAAACCCGCAGTTTTAGTGTTTGACTTGGCTATTTAAAATTGTTTTTCTTTATTAATATAGGGTAACAAAGATAAAATACGAGCTTGTTTTATAGCAACAGTTATTAACCGTTTTTGTTTCAGGATCACTTACTATGCTTATTATATATGTTATATATACATTACTTAATATAAAAATCAACAAAAAGGCCCCAAAACGTGTTGACTGGTAGGGCGAGATTGACCGGGTCATGACGATGAGCGGGGCGAACGTTGGCAGTTCCTAACGATGGGCGAGGCGAGTTTTGGGAAGTCGTGACGATGGGTGGGGTGAGCCGTGGACACTCATGTCATTTGTTGGGGTGACACGCGGGGCGATCCGACTTCGTGACGATGGGCGGGCGAGCCGTGCGACTTCGTGGCGACGGCCGGGGCGAGACGTGCGAGTTCGCGACGCTCGCGGTGATGAACCTCGACCGTTCGTGACACGCGAAGGGGCAAATCATCCTAGTTTGTGACAGCCGTAGGGACGATTTAGCCCAGATCGTGACGCTCGGAGGGGCGTTAGCCCAGGCAAGTTTTTCAAGTTTTTTCAATTTTTTTGAACTTTGTAGTGTAGATCTAGCTCAACTAGAGTTTAATTTGAAAAAACTAACGGATTCATACTCAGGAGACCCAAATCTATAACTTGGAAAAAAATTCAAAAAACTCACCGGAATTTTTTCCGGCAGTGGTTCGGCTGGTGGTCGGCGGCTGCTCCGACAAGGGATAGGGCGGCAGAGGGGAGAGTGGGAGGGAGAGAGAAAGGAAGAGAGATAGAGGGAATGCCAGAAATGAATTTTTTGAACTTGATTTCGATATATATAGCGAGAGCGTTTTTCACCCGAAATTGGCGTTTTCAATTGCGATTTCAGTAGGACGTTTTATATACTGAATGTACAACAATGTTCATAATTTAATCAAATGTAACGTAAAATGTCATTTAATAATGTGGAGTCACAATTATAACGTTCAAACGCAATAAGAACAGGTTTAACGTCTTTTATTACCGCTTTTCATTTTTTTACGGTTTACGCTGATGAGACGATTTTTTTCAAAATTCAAAAGTTACAACAATATGTTATAACATGTTTACAACGTTGATATGATTTAAAAAGATTTTGTACTGCGGTGATTGGTAATTTTGTACTGCAAATAGCAACCCAGTTTGTTTAACTCACCCATTAATCTCCAAAACAGTCAAAATCGCCAAAACATCCACATTTAATATTAAAACCCCAAAACCTGAAAGTTGGCAACTTCTAATTCAGTTAAAACTATTTAATATCCAATTAGTCATTATGAACTTATTTATTTTATGAAATGCCACTATATTTTTTGCTAATTCATGAAATGCCGCTAAAAAAAAGAAAGTCACGAAATGACACTATATTTTTGTAAAAGTCCATGAAATGCCACAATGTCATTGACTAGAAGCGAAAAAAACAAAAATACCACTACTAGTTAAAAAGTACTTTTAAAGTTCACAATATGCCCCCTAAGTGTTAAAAAATTCACAAAAAATTCAAATACTATAAAATATAAATAATTATAAAAAGACATTTAAAATATTATAAAAATTATAAAATAAAAATAAAAAATATATTAAATATCATAAAATATTGAAAAAAAATATATATTTCTTAGATGTTTTTCAAAATATTTATTACCATAATAAAGAATATATAGTTTTGAACACATACTAATTTTTCTACAAATTAATACCAATATAGTACCATAATTTATACCAATTAATTACCATAAATTATACTAATTAATTACCATACATTTTTCAATTATTATTTAAACAAAATTATTTTAATTATTTTTTTAATATTTGGAAAATTATATTTTAAAATTTATATTCTATTTTGCAGATGACTTTATGATATATATATTTTATTTCGAATAAATAATAATTGATTAAAATAAAGAGAATTTGAAATTGTATGGTACAAATCATGGTAATTAATTAGTACTAGTCATGGTGTTAAATTGGTATAAAAATTAGTATAAATTATGTTACAAATTATGACTAATATCAATTTTTTTATCAATTAAGACCATAACTAGTATCAATTAATTATCATAATTTTTATCATACATTTTAAAATTAATTTTTTATCCATTTAAATTATTTATTCGAAATAAATTAGATTATATCAGGGTGCAAGTGGTGGTAGAAGATGTAGCATTTACCACTCTTGCTGTCCGATGTACGAACTGATGTTTTCTTAGTTATTTCAATAAATACTTTAATTATAAAAAAATTATATCCAACTTTAGCCCTCAAAATCACATATACATACAACCCAACGTAAGCCCTAATCAGAGCGAAACCCAAATCTTCCTCAACCCTGAAACACCAGCTTTCCCTTTGTAAGCCTATTCCTTCACCATCTTCTTCTACCATGGTGTTGCGGAATATCTAGCATCTACTCTACATGGTAGGCACGTATTAGAGTGATACTTTCGGATGAAGATGAATCAAAAGCTCTGATTACATCAAGTGGAAGAAACACAGAGAGGCATGTGCTAGTACGATACTGAATTATAGAAACCATACAGCTAAAGCAATATGGATTGAACTTCAATTTGAGAGTTTCAGTTGAAATAGAATGAATTGAAATTAGGAGACAAGTAATACATTACAACAGTCTTGCTGCGATAAGTGAGTATACTCCTCTCCTCTAATACCGAACAAAGAATAGAAAATTAATGAACTGGTCCAAACTATCGTCTAATATCCCATGACCAAAACCAAGAACACAAATTAATCTGACTTAAACCCTAATCAGAGCGAAACCCAAATCTTCCCCTACCCTGAAACACCAGACTTGTACGCTTTCACCCATTTTAAGCTTATTCCTACAGACTACTTGATGCCACTCAGTAACCAGCACGTAGTAATGAACATTCCAAACTTTGAGATTAATGAAGCTCGGGGCATTCTGGATATCGGGTTCGACCAGATGACTCCTGACCGCCTTCAGATTATTACTATTATTAACTCTAGTCTGCAACACGCTCATCTCCTCCTCTTTCAGGAACTTGGTCTTAATCTGTTTCATCGGTAGCATTAGCCTGTTCTTCGGTTTGTCAATATCCGACCCCTCCAGGCACTTGGTGATTAAGTACTGTATTTCCTTGCCTCCCATGGATTCAATCTTATCCCTGAACCTTTCTTGTATTATCGGCGGCTCCGCAACCGGATGATGTTTTGCGCTCGGGAGCATTAGAATTGGTGCATCTTGGTTGTTGTAGTGTCGTTTTCTATTTGTGCAAGCAGCTGGGAATGAAATAGCTCGGTTCCTCTTTGGGTGTGATGAAAGGCATTGGTTTTTAGAGTAAGGCGATGAATATGTGCTGGCATCGCAGTCGAACAACAATGATTGCTGTGGTTGAGAAATCGTGGCTGTGTGTTTATGGGCGAGATTAGTGACTGCTTCTTTTTGCCAATCGAAGTTTAATTTCATGAGTGTTTGTGCTGCTTCATAGACATCTGGGTCGTAGAACTTCGTATTGAGTATAGGAGCATCATTGTTCTTCATGACCTCCGAAGATTTCTTAGAAGTGAAATTTGTTGTCTCCATCTTCCTTCTTTTCAGTTCAGTCGGTGGTGGATTGAACGTGAACTTTGGAGATGTAGGGTGTTTGGAGGGAAACAAAATGAACGATAGTTCGATATATATAGGAACTTCTGTTTCAAACTTATAAATTCATACTTCCGAATTTTTTTTGTATCAAAAAGTTTTATCATTACATATAAAATGTAACTATATATTTCTCATTTGGTTTTATCTCTAATGAATTTATTTTTATCTTGAACATAGTTTTTTTTAAATAAAATAAAAGGCAAGAGATAGGTTAGTAACAATGACGTATACAAATAAACAAGATATAAAATTGAAAAAAACTAAAACCTTATTAACTTGCTATTTACTCGGAAACTTCATGTTACATATATAGTCATTGGTAAACACACAGTTCTGAGTTTATATATATATATATATCAACATTTTCTTATATTTGAATTTACTTCCAAGATGATAAGATAATTTTTTTTTTACAAAAGAATCAACTTCCTAATTGATCGCCGCATATAGCTCAAGACCCGTATATAGGTTGCAATGTTCAACCACCTTTCCGTTTAATTAGTTAATTAACTAAATTTAATGGAATAAATGATTTTTTTAATCTATTACTCTAAATTGTATAGTGTATCACTTTGTTATGATTCAGCCACATAGATACAAATCCTACAAAGGAATCTCTTAGGTCGGAAATGATTACCAATTTACCCTATTTAAAAAAAAAGGATCAAAACGCATGATCATATATATCATGGTGACGTTGATTATTAAGACATGAAGGAAACTAAAAATTGTGAAAGCAAAGAGGAAAATCTGGTGAGGATAAAATCTTTACTCTGGTACCATGTTAATTAATGACGCATACTAAAGCTTAAGCGATCAAAAATCACTCAAAAAGCAGAGTCGCCTCTGATTTTCAGGTCTATGTTAAAAAACATTACTAAATTAAAATATGGAAAATGAGGCCACTTGTAACATTTCATATAAAATAAATTTGGACATTTTATAACTTTTATCATGACAAACTCTAAAAAGAATAAATAAAATTGGCTTCCAAATATAGGGGGCCCTGTTCCATCGGTCTGTTTGCACAACCCAGGAGCCGGGCCTGTAAAAAAGAGAATCACACGATGCGGTGAGCTCTTACTGAAAGCGAATCCATGTAGTTCTGTACAATGCTACGAAATTTTTTGTCTGTAATAAACGGTCGGTAATACTATCCTGAAAAGAATTTCGTCGGTGATATTATGAACTTTTACGGACAGAAAACTACGTAGGTAATAATATTATCACCGACGAAACATTTCGTTCAGAAAAGGATTACCACCAACAGAAAATTTCATCTTAGTTAAAGTAATCACCAGCGGAATATGTTCCATCTCAGTTAACGTTACACCTACCAAATTTTCTATTTCAGATATTATTCCTACTAAATGTTCCAACTACTTCCAAATCTGCAACCCAATTTTTGGCTACAACCATATGTACAACCATATGTACATTTGGTCTTTTAAAACTGTTCATTTGATCATTCAAACTTTACTAATGTATATGTAAATGTATACCGTGAATTCTAATATTTCTGAATTTGTATTAAAATATACATACTAACTATATAAACTGTACAATAAACTTATAAAATTTGTACTTTTACTCTATACAAATTGTACCATAAAATGTAGCTAAAGATAGCTACACATGGTTGTAACTAAGACTCGTTGAATCTGCAAAAGAAAACACAACTACTTCAACAAAAGATAAAACACTTAGACAAGAAACAACTTCAAAATTACGAACATTAACTTCACCTGTCACATTAACTTTGCCAACCTCTTGAAAACATTAACTTCCAAATCTGCAAGAGAAAGCAGCCCGTACGCAGCCTATAGTTCAGCAACAAACGACTTGTAATGTACCAAAACTCAAAAGAATCACGTTCAACCAGTCACATAATGTGACTTAATCAAAGGCAAAATTTGAAGCATAAACATGGTCCATGTACTGCTATATACACGCTTAAACAGTAGCAAAAACCACAACCCGTATTAACTTGGTAAATGGTTACCTTAGTTAAAACCCGCAACCAGTGCATGGTAGACCAGGGACTTAGCATGCACCAGCAGTATGAGAGGTGCTACAGAGGATTAGAAACCTAAAATGTAAACAACAACAAGCAATCAACAACACAAACTGCCACTAATGGGCCAGTACAAAGACTACATATTACATCAACAAGTGTTTATGTAACACCCCAACTCCAAATCCCGTAATTAGCGTTAAATAAACTCCAACATACTAAATAAACCGCAGCGAAATAAAACTTAATAAATTCGGTGTTACCGCCGCCAGTCACACCGTGACTGACAAGGCCCTTCCATCCAAAATGTTACGGTCTGAATGACTGGTACTACAATACGATCTCCATGAATTACATACCGAGTTACTAAGTCCGAATTAATACAACAAGGTCTAACAATGTTTCTACTAAAATCATCCTAACCCAAAAGTCGTCTACCCACCACGCTCCGCTTGAAGAAACTCCAGCTAAGTACCTGAAAATGGTGTGCCCGAAGGCTCAGCAACGACGCTGGTATGATAACGTGTAGCCCACGTGCGACCGGGCTACACTCAACTAATAGTCGGATAACATGCGATTAATTTTATTAACAAACATACATATATAATGAAATACTGTAAACACTCATCATGCCAATCATAAAATCAATAATAGTCAATCAATGATCCACACTGTGGGATCAGTTCATCATACGAGGGTTAGTATTCCTTCCATCCTTAATCTGTAGATTAAGTTAGCTCCTCAAGTCCTTCCATAATATTGTTATCCTCATATTCTTGCAATTCACTTATTGGAAGTGTTTTAAGTTCAATTAATTATCATCACAATTCACATGATGGGATTGTTATGAATCCTTCTTAATATTTTCCATGCAGTCACGGGTTAATGACTGTAATATAGTACTTAGGGCAGTGGCCCGTATGAAGTGAGTGCTATACTTACGAAGCAATGATAATAAGCGCCAAAGGTGGCGTGCCTTCCTTCCCCCGTCTGTGATCATGCGCCAAAGACGTCGAGCCAATCGCTTGTACTCCGGGGAGATGCAGTCCGTCGACGCATCTATCATGAGGTTGGATCTGATGCAGATACCGCCCTCTCCTTCCAACAACACGCGTGCCCGGACCATTCCGGATTCTCTCAACCCCCCAATAATTGAGTATCATATAATTACTCATAGCTTGACTTGGTTAGTCATTGTAAAGTCGTTAATAAATTCCATGTGTAGTTAGTGAGGAGGTTTTGTTAGTCCTCTCAATGGGATAAGTTCATTCCCTTAATCCTCTTGGAATTTCATCCATAATTTAATTGTTCATGTGTGTGTTTCGACTAATATACCGTGTAGTTAGTACTACAACAAGTAGTAGATCAAGTTAGAAAACACACAAACATAGCATGAGTATAATAACCCGTATTACATGCTTTAATCTTGTAGTCGTTTTTCAAACAAGCAATTAGCACACAAGCTGAGTATAAACTCGGTAGCAAGCAGGCTACAAGAAACCATACCTTGGCCTAATAGTAGCCCAACAATTCCCGCCTAGCAGTTCCCGACTATCCAATCCGAACTCCGCCTATAATTATTATTGAATGTATTAATAACTCATCCGGTTACTAGTTCATTGTTATGAAACAGTTTTCTTACATTCCAGCCCTTACGTGCATGTGCATGCTACCCATGCATGCACGTACTAATTCCAAACCGTATTACAATGTGCGTACGTTATTCTCGGTATCTTAAATGATATACGATTACCGTTGTTAATTTTTCGTTCATCCCATTACCTTGTTTGTAAGTAAGGTTTCGTTTGTTTATTGTGAAACCTTCATTTGTGAGACTCATATTAGTATGTAATATTCATTTAACCACCTTCATAATTTCATGTGTAACAGGTTATTTTATTTCCCTTTGCTTATTTTAAAATCCTTAAAGGTATGTACATGTATATTTTTTTAAACATAGATTTGTAGTTGTCTAATTATTCTAACAATTTTACCAACTCCTTAATAATATTCCTAGGTTACACATGGACAATTATTTTATATCCTTCATATTTACAACCTAACCCCAAATAATATTTTATTGTTCTTACATTAATCCTTTATGCTTATATAACCTATAGTTTTAATTTCATAATCCCTTAAATCAAGATTCCCTTTCTAGTTTCTCTAATCATCCACCTAGGACTCATTATAATTTTAATGTGAACAAAGACTCTCTAATTTTTGGTCACTTTTCATTACACCATAATAATTTTGTAAACCTTACATTTCACCCCTTGTTACATTATACTATATAGTTTTAATTCCTTATCTTATTGAATTATAATTTCACCTCCATAGTTTTGGTATTTACTATTTGGGCACACAAGTTTTCGGTAATTACTTTCCATCCCCTCTTATTTCCGGTTTTGTAATAATTTTCCCTATATTTGTTTTTTTTTTCACCCCTTAAGTTTCATGACATTTACATAATATTACATAATCTATAGTTTCAATATTCCTTTCTATTAAATTTTGGATTTTCCCCTTAATATTTTCGGTTTTTACATAGCAGCTCCTATTTCAGTTTTTCACTCAATTTTCCCATATTTACATTTTAGCCCCTAAATCTTATAACATTTATATAACATTGTATGACCCATAGTTTTAATATGTTATCCTGGTTAATTTTCGAATGTGCCACTATATTTCTGTAATTTATACTACAACCCACATTTAAATTCGGTCCTTGCACCTTATTTCCTTTAATTACATTTCCACCCCAAAATTTACATAAACCTTATATTTTATGTTACTATTTAATTTTTAACTAAACTTTCGGTCAACCACTTTGACCAATACCTAACTTAATTCTAATACCCTAATATACCCATAATTTTACTTATTCTCGGCTGGGCACCCATTTTTCCAAAATTTACAATTTAGCCCCAAAACTTTGTATATTGCTATTTTAACTCTTTAATACTTATCTAATTTCCCCAAAATTTATAATATAAGCTCCTACATTATATTACATCACTATAAAGTCTATATTATAGTTTGTTCTCAGTTTTTATTATTCCTACCCCATATTTTTGAAAAATTGCACTTTTACCACATAACATATTAAACTAGTCACTTAGGTACTTATGATTAAATTTAGTTTGCCTAAAATTTATAATCACAATTCTGTATACTCATCTAGCTCACTAATATCCCATTATACAGCATAGTTCTCGGCTGAAATTAAATCTTAACATATAGTTTTGTAACTTATGTTTTTAAAGCTTATAAAATGTTTATAAAAATCACCTAAACATTTGGCTAAGGTATAAACTATTATATACAGTTTAAATACATCAAAATGTTCATAAAAATGTACTGAAATTTCGGACATAGCATAACATTACAACCGGTTACATTTTAATTACATATTATGTCCTTAAACTTTGTAAAAATGGCATTTAAGTGTCTAAATTAATTTTAGACCTAACCAAGTGTTTCACGTCAGTTTATAATCATCTAGAGGTTAAAATAACCATCTTTAAGTGTTCATTTTCGGCTGTATACATAAATACACTTAGAAAACTCTTAAAGCACTTAATTAAGCCTTTAACTCAAACTTACCTTTTAATGCTTCAAATGTTGTTTCCAAGATCTCTAACTTCGATCCTCTTCTGTAATGGTGGGGAAAATATTTAGTTTTTGTTCAACCTAAAGTTTTTGAGGTGTTTAAGACATTAAAACATGGTTTAGATGCTTACCACTCTTAAGGCATGTTTTTTCTCTTTTGTTTCCTCCTTGAGATTTTCGGCAGCCCTTAGGAATTTTAGAACTCCATTTCAGCCATTGTACATAGGAGGTAATAAAGGGTAAGGTTAGTGTATTAGATTAGCATAAAATGACATTAGGAAAAATGGTCTTAAGGCATGAAAATGTGTTCAAGAGTTTAGTTTTACCTTTTGCTTTCAAGGAAGGGTTTTTCTTCCTCAAGGTTTTGGAAATGGCTAGGAACAAGTGAACAAAATTAGTTCTTGGAAGCATCTAAGAGTGGGAAGTGCTTATAGCATGAAAAGGCTTGTATTTTATGACATTACCTTTGGTTTGTCTTGTTGATTTTCGGCACCTTCAAGAACATGAACACAAGGACTTTGTCCATGGAAATAACAAAGAAAAATGGTGTAAATGAGGTGGGATTTTCGGACATAAAGCATGACAAAAGGAACCTTGGTGTTTAGAGCATGTTTTACCTTAAAAGATGGTCTTAGTCCTCCTCTTGCTCAAGTAATTTTTGGTCGAAGTTTCAGCCTTCAAAGAGGTGATTTTCGTCCAACATAGCAAGGAAAACAAAGGTGGTCATGAGGGAAGAAAGGAGGAGAAAAGAGCTAGATTAATTAGGTGTTTAATGATGTTGTAAAGGAGAGCAAAATGAGGAAGAGAGCATGCTTACCTACGCATGGAGAGAGAGAGAGAGTATGGCTGGGAACTTGGAAGCTGCCGGCAAGGGAGTGTGAGAGGGGAATGGGTTAGTTTTATTTGAAATGTGAAATGAGTGAGTGTACTTCTACACATTAGTTTATTCCTTAGGCAAGTACCTTCTACATGTTAGTTTATTCCTTAGCAAGTACTTCTACCTTTTCCCTTTCTTTTCTTGTCTCACAAAACCGATGGAAGCCTCCAAAAATCTGATGCTAGACCACCCCTTTGTCCATTGGTTACTATTTAACATATTATACTCTTAAGGCTTATGACAACAAGTACAAAGTCTCCATCATTCTCTCTTTTTCAATGTCAAAAACGGTAGGCTTGAGCTGCTTCAACCGGAAGCTTGTGCTTCTCTTTGTTCTTGTTTATTATTTAGTATTGAATAATTATGGTTCATGTCATGTAGTACTAGTTAGGTGTATTAGGTAGTGTACTTCCTTGACTTTTCTTTTCTTTCTTATTCCTCTTCTATCTTCACCGAATGGGTGTTAGAAATGAAGGGTTTTTATTTTGCTTTCTTCCTTAATTCATGGTAGCTTATGTACTTGTATGTATGTAGTATTAGTTGATTTATTCAAGGCAAGTACAAGTTCCTTAAATCCCTCCTTGTCTTACTCCCTCCCTTGCTCTCTCTCCTTGATTTTTGTGTCTTACGGTTGTAGTATGTGGAACCGGCCACCCTTTTTTTTCAATGTTACACAATATATTTGTAGTATTATGTGTTTAGGTGTTGTCACATTGGACTTGTTTCATGTGTTAGTTTTTAACACATGTTATTGTCTTGCCTTAAGGTTTATTCCTTGTGTATATTTTATGTGAATGTATACTTATTATTTATTGTGATTGTAAGGTATACTTAATGATCTTAATACATGTATTATGGTATAACATGTTACATTACCTTTAATGGTTGGTTTCTCCTTAAGGTTGTTCCTCCTTTAGTCCATTGTTTAGTGTGAAGTTTAATGACTTCCATGGACTATATAATTGTGTGCTTATAAATGCCATAGTGTATAACATGATTAGTGTTTATAATTTAACAACTAATCCTTGCTTAAGTTCTCCTTTAATTTAATTCACCTTTAATCAAGGTGATTAAGGTTTGGGATATTTCAGTTTAAGACTTGCACCATCATAATGTGAAAACAACTTATTGCATTTGTAATTTGTCCACAAAGAGGCAATTCAATTCAACTTTTGTACAGTAGATCCAATCTCATGTCTCCAATACGGACTACATGAACAAAAATTAAACATACCATTCATAAGCGGTCACGTTCAACCATAAGCGCATTACCAAACCAGCAAAACCATCTAAATATCAATGGAGCCGCAACACTTGGGTGGATTTGACGAACAAACTGTTGAGTCTGAAACACAATAAACAAGCCCTAGAGCCTCAGCATATGCACGTATACAACAATTCATCAGCAAGTCTAGCTGCTGCATCCTAGGTAAGGGTGGCCATCGGGTCCGAATAAAACCAGAACTGACGGCTCGAACTGGAACTGGCGGTTCAAACTGGAACCGATTGGAATCAGAACCGGTCGAAACCGGTCCGGAACCGATTCGGAACCGGAACCATGGCCAAACGAAGCGAATACGAATACAGCTCTTGGGATTCAGAACCGAACCCGGATCGGAATCACCTGGAACCGCCCAGAACCGACCTTGGATTCGGACCCGCCAGAATTGGAACCGCCCCAAAACCACCTTGGAACGAGTCAAACTAGCCGTTGGTCAAACGTCAAAATGATGTTGTTTTGGGCCGAACCGGCCCGAACCTCCCCGGAACCGGCCGAAACCACTCCAGAACTAGCCTGAACCGGATTTTTAGCAAATCCGAATGAAATACAACCTTCAAAACTGGAACCGAAACCTCCTCTGACCGGTTCCGAACCCGAATATACATGTCTCGGAACCGAAACTGGCGTATCGGAACCGTGGCCACCATGAATCCTAGGGTTATTACACACTACCCAATTTTTCCGTTTCATATATCTACCATATCCAAGAAAGGCCTTTCACATCAGTTTTTTTATGAAGCCTGTAGTCCACAACAATTGGAAGGCAACAATTGTACAAAATTATACTAGATGAACAATTAATAAAAACACATTTGTAATGTACTTAATGCAAAAAAATCACCTACACTCGATCATAGAGCAACAAATTTTAACAGTTCACAAGCCACAATCACAGATGTGAAAGATACACAACCTGCAGAGAAATAAACCAATGTCACTCGGGTTTAGGATTTCTAATAAAAAACAAGTTGACTCAAAGTGAAAAAAATCAATTTTACCATTTGCACAAGGGAATTAGTTGTAACAGGTTGGTAGACCAGTAGATCTGTCAACAGAGGATACATAAACCAATGTCACACAGATGCACAAATCAGACGTAGTTTTCAGAATACCCATAACAACAAAAATCTAGTAGTGTTAAGTTGTAGTGTAGATGCAACAAATAAACCAAGAACTTACCAAATAAACCAAGAATTAGTATAACATGTTTCAGGTGAGAACCAACCGATTGATAGTGGTCCACCAGAATGGAAGCCACCGGACAAACAACGGCCCAAATGATTTTGCTAATTTCATATATAATGAGGTAAAAGAGTGTAAAGTGAGACAAAGGAAGAAGAAGGCATGCGATAAGCATGCTTCAGCTACACAAAGGACAAAAAGTTAGGGTTTCAAATCCCCAACCCTAACAACCAGGTGAAATGGTTGTGACTTTCAATCACGTAAAACAAATCGGACTTGCAAAGTAAAAAAGAGGAAGAAGATGTGGTATTGTGCTAGAATTGAAATTTCAGCACATAATTGGGTAATTTCAACGCATTGGGGCCAAATTACCCCTCTTACAATTGGAGTAAAATCAAAAAATATTTATCGATAGAGGTTCCCATTGGGCATTACATCATGATTTGAAAGTGATAACACAAGATCATAATAGTTAGGGTTTGCAAAGAATAGTGATACCGGATTCACTCAACAACAGAAGAGGAATTTTCTAGCGTGAAGAACAACTGATAAACTGGTTTGGGAGGGAAGGATAAAGGTGAAAACAATTTCCCCGCGCAAAGAATCGCAAGCGAACGCTGCTTCAGAAGAGAGATGCGACAACTTGAAGAAGCAAGAGGGAGACGCTTCTTTGAACCAAATTTTCACAAGCGTGTGGAGGTTAAAAGTAAGACGCAACATTTGTGGTATCCCCAAACAAGGTCAATGTATCTTCTATATCGTTAGTCAAGGTTGCAATCACTTTGCTATGTATTGGGTTGCACAAGTCGAAAACAGGTGAAGAGAACGGCAAGGAAAATCTGGAACCCTGGGTAAATGAGAGATTTGTTCGTGTTAAATAAGCCACTCTTATTTTTAGAAATATATATAGATTATTTCCTACGGAATTTTAAGAATTGTTTTCGTAGTTAAAAATTATATCACTTTTACCTACGGAAAATTTGTCTCTAAAAATACATTCACTGGTTAATTATTTCCCTTCAAATTTTTATCACTTTCACGGGGGAGAATACTAAAACATTTTTACCTATGGAAATATTTTTTTTCTGTATTGTGTCCGTATTCCATCAATAATATCACTATGAATGTCTATTGTATTTGGATACTACATCAACCGGTAATTCATAGAAAATTCGTAATTGAAAAGGGTTTTTCCTGACGGATTAATTCCGTAGGAAATTTTCCGTCTGTGATACTACTGTTTTTTGTAGTGACAAGGATGAGTTTCATTGCCCAATAGCCACGGGTTCATGAGTCATTTTCACCACTCTAATTCAAAACTCACTATAAGCCATCTTTTTCATTATTTATTTCTGGTAAACGAAACATATTATATACATATAAATGTATGTAATAGCAAGGATGAGACTCATGCCCCAATGGTTGTGGGCTCATGATTCGTTTCCCATTGCCCCAGGTTTCATCAAAATTCAGACCACACTTTTGTCCCCGTAAAATTTTGTTTAAGGAGCTCTAAAGCACGATTCAAGGTATAACTGTGTTTTGTTACTTCTCTCTAAAATGCGGCTCTTATGAATTTGTGATTTAGAGTGTTTCAGGATGACTTTAAAGCGTGGTTATGAGTATAACCATGATCTAAGCCTCTATATTACTGAAGTTTCTTATAATTTTTCTCACATTCTCAAATCTTCTGCACGACTTGCTCTCACTATATTGATCGTCTTCAACCTCCAGCCTTCAACCTCTGCCACCATTCACACAACCACCCTAATATACTCCCAGCTTCTTCACCGCCATCGACGTCATCCCTTGCGAAAGTAATTGCACCACCGTTGTTCCCACCACCTTTATCCACGCCACAAACTCTTCGTGCCACCATCATCGTAATTCAGGGTCACTATTATTTCATATTCGTTTGGCTAATTTTTAGTTATTACTATTTTAGGTCTTTCGGGTTCGGTAAGTTTCAGGTCATTCGAGTTTAGGTCAATTTTGAGTTTGACTCAAATAGGTTTTGGGTTCGGGTATAACAAGAAAGTTTCGGGATATGATCGGGTTTCAGAGTAAAGTGGGCGGGTTTTGGGTTTGAGTTAAATTTTGACAGCTCGATGTTGTTAATATATTATTAGTTGTAAGTGCACTTAAAAAAGGCACAAAAAGCCTCTTTAATCTGGTCATCCTATGTTCGACCCTTAGTATAAGAATTTGTAATTGTAAAAGAGGAAAGAGAAATAGAACTCAAAATCTCACACTATCTTCACCATTCTGCAATAATGAAGAACAATGTTCTCTACGTTCACAAACGAAGATTTACCTTTGCTGAGAACCTTTTAACCCGTGTCTCGATCTTTCAGTGCTCTGCGGTCTCAACGCGCTCCTTCGTGGAAATTCTTGCTCATAATCTTGATGCTCTATTACGTTTACAGTCAGTAAGTCTTCTTCCTTTTCCAACCCTAAATTACGTTCCTGTGTTCTCTTAACCAAAAGAAAACTTGTGCTCTTTTGCGCAATTTGCTAGAGTGAACTTTAGAGTGTGTCGTATTCTTTGATTGACAACACAACGGTGAGACCTAATCTCAATTACATGCAAAGGGACTAAACTAAAAGTTCAAAAACTTCTTGACTCATCATCTCTGTTCGCACATTAGACATTGCCTTAGCGATCTTCTGCTTAATCATCTTTTCAATAATCTGCTCCATTTCAATGGTCAATCTCAAGTTCTTCTCGTACATGATCATCTTTCCTTGTCCGTCGTGCCTGGACCCGAGGTTGCCAAAAGCTTGTCAGATTCCAACTTGTCCACCAAATACGATAGCACGGCCTGGATGACTCATCTTTCCAAGAGTGCGAGAAAGAGGATGTGTTGCCTATTTGGAGTTCAAGTACCCTGAGTAACTTGAGAGCTTAACTCACCCTATTACGAATAATGCAAATGTCATTATTAATGTTGTGCCCCAATTTTTTTTTGTTTCTTGTTCGCAAAGGGAGCATATGTTGTTTTTGTCTCATTTTATTGAGGATTATGTCATAGTAGTTAATTTTGTTAGCTTTTAAGGAAGGAGGGGTAAAAGGGGAATTTTTCTTATTATTTATTAAGTTAGGAAAAGGAATTTCCTAACTTCCTCTTCTTCATTTCCTCATTCACGTTATTTCTTTTTCCGTTCTTCTGCTCTCTCTACGCTCCCTCTCGCTTTGCTCTCATTCTTCAACTTCCTCCCTTACTCCATTCGATTCCAATGGTCGATTGTTCGTTTGGTCTGGTTTGTGGGGATTCTAGTCTGCTAGTTGGTCGTCCTTCAGGTATGTAGGTTGTGGAATTGCTGAGTTTGTTCTTCGTTGTGTTTCCTCCCTATTTCTGATTTGGGTTTCGACCTTTGATCGATTTAGTCCGTTGTTCATCGACTTCGAGTGGGGATTCGAAGAGTGTGCAGTGTGTAGCCCATAGGGTTGTGCGATGCTTCGGGTGCGAGGTAGGTGGTGGATGGATATGGTTAGAGTGTGTTCACCCATGGGGATTCATTTTTGTTTCTGATTATGTTGTTTTGTTCTCTGATTTCGTTGTGAATGACTTGAATTTGAACTATGTTTCGCTTTGCTAAAACCCCATGGGAATATGTTTCAATCGATTACTTTGCTATGAGATGATATGTATATAACAATGATGGTTTGTTACTTATGTGTTCGCCATTTTCCTCCTTTGAATCTGTAGTTTTCGTATCGTCCGAACTTTCATCTGGACTTGTATGTTCTGAAGGTGCTTCGGATGCTTGTATTTTAGTGGCGGTTTTCTTATCTTCAGACGGAATGTGCAGATGGGGTGCGAGGATGGGTTCTGGATTTGCAGTTCGGCTTGTGTCCGAACATGCAAGTATGGACACAAGTCCGGACACCTTGTATGTTTTTTTCAAACTTTGTCCGGACTTGTAAGTTCGGACAGATGTCCGGACGACCTCTGGGTTTCAAACCCGGCATGCGTCCGGACTTGTATGCCCAGACACATGTCCGGACATCTCAGTTTTGACGTTCGGTGTGCGTCAAGACTTGTAAGTCTGGACACATGTCCGGACACCTCTGTTTTGTGTCACGGCATGTGTCCAGACTTGTAGGTTCAGACACATGTTTGGACTCCCCTTTGATTTCGCCTAAATTGTTCGTTTGAGCTTCATTTGACTAAGTGTGTATAAGCTATTTTGACATGTTTTAATATGAGTTTACATGTATTTCTGTTCCGAAAGTATTCGTTCTACTTCTGATCTTTGATTTACCCTAAAAGTGTGTTTCGGTCTCCAACTTCTGTTGGCTTTCCATGTCTTGCCAGTCTTGGTATAAAATTTTTATTTTATGCTTTGGTGTGTATCTCTCAACACCTTATGTTCTGAAAGATTAAGCTTCTGCCGAGAAGGGGCTTTAGTAGTTACAGTGGGCTGGGTTTTTTTTTACCTAGTTTATGTGCCTTCTAAGCCGTGGATGACTGGATCGGGTAATCCCGTAGCATGCTATGTATACACCATTCTGTATTTGTGGGACCGACGGATTCTTTGGTCTTCGGGCCATTTCTGTTCTGGGGCTGATGGGCCCATTGGTCGTCTTTGTCTTAAAGGCTCAACACTTTTGACCGGTAGTGGTTGGCATTCAATGCCAACAAGTTCTGGAGTCTGGCTTATAAGCCACAGTTAAAGATTTGTTAGTATTTAAACTAGTCCAATTTTCTATGGGCTGGTGTATTCCTTTTAGTTGCAATGGTCAGGCCCATCAGGTCTTTCCAAGGTCCTATATCCCTCCAGTCTTAAGGGTTTCGTGACCCTATTATATGACAGGTTTTAGTCCTTATCTTTTTATGTTACAGACTCATGCGGTAATTTGATACTCACTTATTGCCATGGTAATATACCCTTCGGTCTACATGGTCTTTTAAAATCGGCTCGTTGTTGCAGCACTTGCTGTAGCAAGTGCACAATGTAGGCAGAATTATCAGTACGTTGATTATTATAGTGCTTGCTGTAGCAAGTGCGTCATACAGGCTGAGCCACCGCTACGGTGTATGTCAACTGCAGTACTTCTTCCCATCCTTGCACTTGTTGGTCTCATTAACTCTTTATTGCTCTATCGGGTCTTTGTAGTTTAATTTCTTCGGGCCTCTTTCTTGTTGCCCTATGTATGATGTCCCCTTATCGGGTGTTACCCCTATCGAGGAGGCTCTTATTCTCTTCAATATCATCTTATTCTTGCACTCGTTCCTACATGTTTTATTGTAGTAATAGAGTATTAACTCTCTTCAAGGTGTTGCGTTGCAGAAACCTAGGCGAGTTTTTTCAAGCGCTCTTACGGCTGTAGCATCATGCAGGTCAGGTCTTCCTGAACTCTCGAAGTTGCATATGCTCGAAGTTATTCCTTTCGGGTAAGACTTCCAAGCGGTCTTTAGTTTCGCATGTTATGTATTAGATAGTCGACTTAGACTTGTTTTTCCATCCCCTATTTCTTCAGGTGCAGTTATCAGTGCTTTCCTCTAGTTAACTGGATAGGGTTTCGGTGCCTGATTTCAAGTCGAGCCAATTTGTCCTATGGATTTATCCCTCTTCAAGCAGAGTTTAATGTTACTTGCTACTGCGTATAAGCAGCGTCTTTTAGATAGTATGCAAATATCAGGACCCCCGGTCCTTAGTGATTCATCGTATCACAAGTTCTTTTCTCCTTCTTATTGCCCTAACATCCATAGTAGCCACATCAGGTCTTCCCAGATAGGAGGATTTTCCATCCCCTTTGCGCTTCTCATTTCACTGCCTCTACAAGCGGTATTCGAGGTACGGGCAGCGGCGGGTGGGGTACCATTGCTATTCCCCGAGATATGCTCCCAACAAGTGAGAGCGGCTATTACCATCTCAATGCTATTTGGGGTTGCAGGACCTCCATCACCATCCAACATGCCTTGCCCTCCACTAGTACTCCTACTCGGACCCCTCCCTGACGTCTGTCAGAGGGGCGGGTTAGACCTTTACACGGTAATGTACCGTATTTATGGTCATGCCTTCCCGGCTAATATTCGCAAGCATTTAGCATTGCTAATACCTACTTAGGTCACAAACCTTACAGAAGTTTCTCGTATACCCAAAATTCTATGCTCACTATTTCTATACTACTATCTCTTGTCATCAAAGCAGTACTATGCTCTGATACCACTTTGTGACACCCCTAACTCGTAAACTCACCATAATCACAATCTTGGTGTAACTTGTTCAAACTTAACATAATAGTACAATGGAAGAATACACCAAAACTCTAACTCGGGTGCTACCGCCATTACTCACCCATGTGAGTAATGAAGCGTCCAATTACCACATACAATATAACCACTGTGATGACAAAGATAGAAAACCAATATGTATAATACATTCTTCCATAACCAAATCCGTACAAGTGAGCAACCTAATTAATCCCAAAACACAATACAACCGTTTATAAGTTCGATAACAAAATACCGCTAACTACCCAAAGAATCCCACACTCCGGCTTCGGTCTCGATCGAGCACCTGTAATATGTTGATGTATAGGCTCAGCACAACGCTGAATATGTTAAAGTATGATCCTAGAATCCTTTAAACTTCTTAAGTCATTTAGCCATCTTAACATGCGGTTCATTTCATATTGTTTCGGTTTACAAGTATAGATTGAAGTTGTAAATGTTGTAATTAAACACACAGCAGTCCATCCAAGATAATCGCATCCATCCACAATAAATCATCCATATAATAATAAACGAATAAATACAATAACAAAACAAGAGTCGCTTTCTTGTGAGAGGTTCTCATTGCTCGGCCTTTGAGGCCCATTGTTCGTTAACCATGTTTACGAGGTTTATTGAAGTCTCGTACTAGTAATTGTAATCTCAATCACTTTACCATTACTCTTATTTCATGTTAGGTGTCATGTTAGGACAACTCCTTTATAACTAATAATGTTTATTTAATTTGGACAATTTGTCCTATATGCACCAACAATAGTGCACTCCGACCAACGATCCGAATACTCTGGACTTCCTTTCTGCCTAATAAAGGCGTCCCATGTGGCCGTAGCCGTGTACCAACAGCAGTACCTTCTGACCAACGATCATATCTGACTCGTCAGATTCCTCAACGAATGGACCTGTAACAGTCATCCACTCTCGTGATCACACTGCGTAACCAGCTAGTCCGCAGACTACCCTGGATTTCCCCTTCATCATATACCAATTCTCACTATGTGATTAAGTAGCTTAATCAATTTACCTAAGATCTTCTCTTAGGTTATGGAGAATACATTTTCATTTAGTTGCCATATAGGTCTTACACAATACCTAGAAGTCATCTAGGTTATATTCATGTTCGAGTCCATGCTCTAGAGATTGGTAATACCGAATCTCTTCTTAAGTTTTCCACTTAGATTGATTAAAATAATAAGATATTCTTTTTTATAATTAATAAGTAATGATATTTCCCAATCTTGCTCGTATCTTAAGTGGAGTGATAATCGGTATCACTTTAGTCCGAAGGACGTTCGCGCAAAGTTAAATAACACGTGATTGTCGAGCAAAATAAATCACATAAGCACATGCATATATCACACATATCGCTCTTAAACAATAAACACACAAAACGTCTGAACCCAAGGAAACCCTTAGGATGTTCAGACCACACAGTAACATACCGTACACCCGACGATGAAAGGGAGAGTAGACGTCCGAACCCCACCGTCCGTCCTCTACACACGTCCTCTAATGCACTCAGCTCTGGAAGACAAGACTAAGCATTAGCTCTCTATAATGTTAACTAAGTCTGTATCCTGATTAGTCGCTAATCCCCTGGTAATTACCCCATGATTGTTTAATGTTTATCATTCGGGTTTTGAACAGTTCGGGATTAGTTAAATCATCACCTAGTTATGTTAATAATAATAATTTACTACTTAGGATTTAATCCTCATAACCTATCCCATTTAATCATAGGTTTATTATATATATTTATATATATATAACAATATAGTTTATCACTATATGTTATAATTGACCTTATAATATCATTAAACCTTAAACTCTCATTTAATTTATGAATTGGTCGACTTGACCTTATTTGGTCAATTAGGTTGACTTGGTTAATGTATCCAAGTACAAATGTATATACAATTCATATTATAATCCATTGAATTATATAATTTGTCACCTATTCAATTCTTTATAACCTTAACACTAGATCTTTATATGTCATGTTTTATAATTGAATTCTCCACTTTATATCATCCTATACCTTATCTTTATATGATTACCCAATCATATTATATAATTCACTCCACTCCATATATTTATATCCATCTTCATGAATTTTAAAATTCATTATACAAATGATATTCCTTATCATTCATGTGGAGCACCTAATTTTCTATTTGTGTTATCTTTCACAAACAAACATTAAGACTAAATTCCTAATGTTATATAATGTTATATCGTACATCATATTAAACTCCAAACTTTATTAAGTTCCCAACTTTATCTCATAATCCCACTAGTTCCCAAATACTCACATTATTCATGTGAATTATAATATTCCTTAACTTTATGCTAGTTCCCACTTAATTCCATTTAGACTTTACATTAATGTAACACTCATGACATTCTTAAACATATATTAAAATTCATTTCTAGCTCTCTATATTCACGCATTCAGCCATATATTTCACAAATTGTGTCCTTTCCACACTAACTTTTATAATATTACAATTTCACCCCTAATATAATATATTATGATATTTCCACTCTTATTTGATTTTAACCCAAAATTTTCTCCACATTTTTATATTACCCGAACAGACCCAAGGTCTGTCCAGTTTTAATTCCTTTCACCACTAACTTTTCCTTATTTACAAAATGGCCCACATTATTTTCCTAAACTTTACAATATCATCCTTAAACTATATATTATACAATCTTCTTAAGTTAATTCCAATCTTTCACCCAAAATTTCCAGAAACTCTCCAACAGACCCCTAGGTCTGTCCTAATTATTTTCGGGCCTCAATTTTCCCAAAATTGCATTTTGGCCACATGTAAGTTTTCCAAACTTACAATTAACTCCTAAACTCCTTTAAATTCCTATTTTGATTATTTCTCTCATCTAATTTGGTCAACACCCTAAGTCTAGTAAAGGTTGACCACCAAAATACTGTCTTGACCATAACTTTTCCATAATTATGAGTTTGACCCCAAACTTTCCTAGAATTGCATTTAACTCCCAAAACTTTACTTGAACTTATAATTTTCATTTCTTTTTCAAGTCAACCATAATATCTTCGGCTTACTTACAGCCCAGCCCCTATATTTTATTTCCTTTACATATTACCACCTTTTATAGTTTAAAGTTTATTAACTGATTATATAAACTTTATAATTCATTTTAAAGTAATTAGGGAAAATTCATGAGATACCCCTGTTTTCTTTCATAATTCACAATATACCCCTGTGATTTTAGCAATTTGACTTTAAACATGCTTAAATGTTGTCCAAAATTGATGAAAATTTACATGGACGATGCTAAAGTGTTATATTTTGGTCCAAAATCAAATTCGAAGTTTTTTAAGCTCACATGTGACCTGTGGGACCCAATGAACAGTCACATATTCATTGGGTCCCACAGGTCACATGTGAGCTTAAAAAGCTTCATATTTGATATTGGACCAAAATATAACACTTTAGCATCGTCCATGTAAAGTTTCATCAATTTTGGACAACATTTAAGCATGTTTAAAGTTGAATTACGAAAATCACAGGGGTATATTGTGAATTACGAAAGAAAACAGGGGTATATCGTGAATTTTCCCAAGTAATTATTTGTACTTAAATACTCCAAACACCTTCCACCCACTTAGATATTTTTCCCAAGTCCTTCAAATGACTTAATTCACCAAATAACCCTAAAACTTACGCAAACCACACCAGAATTATAACCTATGCTATTTATAGCATTATATGTTAATCCTTAATACTTATCTAACTTAACCAAATGTTACAACACAAGTTTATACACATATTTAGGTCATTGTGGACCATATTATACAACATTCTCTCAGCCATAATTTAATTTATACCCCAAGGTTCTAAAAATTGTATTTTAGCCCTTATAACTTAATAGTTGTACATTTAAATCACTTAGCCACCACTTAACACATCCAAATGTTCCAACATAGATTTATACACATTATTATCTCAAAATGTATCATTTCTCTCTTAGGGCTCTCGGACATATAAGGCTTCCAACATAACCAAATCTTTAAGACATTAAGATGTGTTCTAGTCCATTAATCATTAGTTAAACTTAGCTCAAAGTTAGTATGTTGGTTTATACTCATTACTAGATCAAAATGACCCATTTAACAGCCTTTGGACTCGGCATAATTTAAAAACCAACAACAATAACTTAATAACATCAAAAAGAGCATTCAGGATGAAATGTTAACCTTAAGCTCACACACGTGTTTCCAACTCTTGAAACTTGAAACTCTCAGCCCTATTTTACACAGGGGTTTAGTGTGAGTTTCTTGCATTAAACCATAGCTTAACTCATGAGTTAGAAGCTCTTAATCTTAGGTTTAAAGTTTACCTTGTCTTAAGTAGTTTTCTCCTTGATTTTGGCACTTAAACTCGGAAACACACCAGACCTTGAAGGGGATTATTTTTGGTGATGAAAAGAAGAATAAAGGAACAAGATTCTAGGCTTAAACAAAGTGAAATGGAAAGAACTAGCTTAAAAGTGCTAGAAATTGATTTTTTTAGGGAAGTTTCATGAAATGCCACTATATTTTTGGCTAATTCATGAAATGCCACTAAAAAAAGAAAGTCATGAAATGCCACTATATTTTTTGAAAAGTCCATGAAATGCCACTATAGATGGAAAAAAGATAAAAATACCCCTACTAGTTAACAAAGTACTTTTAAAGTTCACAATATGCCCCTAAGTATTAAAAATTAACAAAAATATCAAAATACAACAAAAATTATAAAAAAATAAAATTATAAAAATTAAAAAAAATATCAAAAAAATCAAAAATTATAAAAAAACAAAATTATAAAAAAATGAAAATATCATTAAACATTTAAATATTTCCGTTTTTAAAATTTATTCAATACCATAAAAAGAATATTGAGTTCTAAACAAATAATTTACATCAATTTTTCTACCAATTTAGTACCATAATTTATACCAAATAAGTACCATAATTTTGATAATACATTTTTTAATTATTATTTCTATCAATTTAGATTATTTATTTCTTCAAAGTAAATAATTTTTTTATATTGCTGATAAATTTTAAAAACTAAAATTTCTAAATATAATAATTTATTGGAAATAGAGCGACTGAGAAATATACCAAATATATTCTCAATCGCTCTATTTCCAATAAATTATTATATTTAGAAATTTTAGTTTTTAAAATTTATCAGCAATATAAAAAAATTATTTACTTTGAAGAAATAAATAATCTAAATTGATAGAAATCATAATTAAAAAATGTATTATCAAAATTATGGTACTTATTTGGTATAAATTATGGTACTAAATTGGTAGAAAAATTGATGTAAATTATTTGTTTAGAACTCAATATTCTTTTTATGGTATTGAATAAATTTAAAAAAAGGAAATATTTATTTTTAATATTTAATGATATATTTTTTTTATAATTTTTATAAATTTTTATAAATGTTTTTAGTTTTTATATTTTTATATTTTTATGTATTTTGCTATTTTTGTTAAGTTTTGTTAATTTCTAACATTTAGGGGCATATTGTGAACTTTAAAAGTACTTTGTTAACTAGTAGGGGTATTTTTGTCTTTTTTCCATCTATAGTGGCATTTCATGGACTTTTCAAAAAATATAGTGGTATTTTGTGACTTTCTTTTTTTAGTGGCATTTCATGAATTAGCCAAAAATGTAGTGGCATTTCATGAAATTTCCTTTTTTTTTTACCTTAAACACTCCTTAAGAAGTTTTCTGCCCAAACACTTTGCAAGGCTCAAGGGGCTGATTGAAGCTTGATAAACACAAGAAATGATGAAGAAGAAGGATCCAAATCAGCTAAGGTTTCGGACAACACATGAAAGAAGGGAAAAATGTGCTTAAAGCCTTATTTTCATACCTTAAGCTTGATTATAAGATGGGTAGCCTTCCCCCTTGAAACACCATGGTTTTATCTTGAAAAATTGCTGATCTTGACAGTTGAGAAGCAAGGAGATGCAGAGAGGTGAGCTTCCTTGCCAAAAATGAAGAGAAAAGAAGCTTTAAGGCTTAATCTTGCAATTTGGTGTTTATTTGGCTAAGTATAGCTGCTATGCTGCCATGGAAGCTTTGAATGAAGAAGGATGAAGATGATGAAGGTATAGGATCTCGGCGGCCAAGGGAGAGAGAGAGAGAGCAAAGTGAGGTGATGTGTGATATATGAAATGTAAGAAAAGTATGACTTTTAAGGTAAGGCTCTCTTGATTTTAACAAGAAAAGTTGGGATTGATATGGCGAGTCACCTAGAGGAAACCGGCCACCATTAGATATTTTAGTGGGTATAGTTTGACCATTGACCAAGTCAAATGAAAAAAAGGCCTTGTTTGGCACTATTCACATTTTGGTGCCACATTTCTGATTTTTTTTTGTTTCTTTGAATTAGGCTTCCTAATGTGATACCATATAGTATACAAGTTATATATTATGTATAAAATCCTAATAAACCATCAAAATTCAATTTCTAGACACATTTATAAAAATGTGTCTTAAGGAGTTTTAAGACTCCATTTTGTGTGTTAACTCATTTTAGAGTTTGGTTTTTTTTGCTAATGGTACTATCTTGTTTCTACCTTAGATATAAGGTTTAGTAATCCACTTTGGATCCTAATTGAGGTTATACAATCCCTTAGGTTTCTTAGAGCACATTTTTGCGCTAAGTGATCTTAAAGCATATTTTTGCTTGTTTGTGATCTTAGATTATTCCTCAATAATGTTAAGGCACATTTTAGCCTTAATATATCATCATTATATGTTTTAATCATCATTTATTTAGTTAGGGGTATTTCAGTACAAATTTTCCTTCGTGTTTTGTTGTTGTTTCTCACGAAGAGCCTACTTGAATATTTAGATATATACACATATAGTGTGAGGTGAATTATACAAATTAATAACATACAAATAAGAGAACATGACAATCAAATCCACCTTAAATGTCTCGGTCTGACGAGCCTCAACGAACTGTAGCCATTGCTCTTCGGTGATCATACTTCTCCCATAGTGGCCTTTCAACACCGGCTTCTTCTGAACCTTCTGGATCTTTCGTACAAAAGATATACATTTTGGCGAGGAGATACGTGTGGTCCCGGAATTGCCAGCCCATTGCCATCAGCACACGATTAACAACGGTATCTACGAAGAACCAAGCCCACATACATTGTAACACACCTAATCCAAGTTCCAATCATGATACTGCCATGCTCAAAAGAGTGCTAAGGCTAGAAGTTAAGGAAGACATTACTAACTTGGGTGTTACTGCCACGCTCAAAAGAGTGCTAAGGCTAGAAGTTAAGGAATACCGTCTTATTAACAATCTTATCCAAGGATAAATGCCCCTTTTACAAGGAACTAACTATGACTATCTTAGGATCTAATCAAACATGTTATTAACATATTAATCCAAGGAAAACCAAGCTAAAATTATATGTAGACCAATAGTGTTTCACAAATCAGTTACAAACCAAACTTGTGTTCTAAATCAATAAAAGTATTAATCCCTAATGAATCTAACATCTAAAATACTAGATGACCACTCCCCAAGCCCATGCTCTCAATCTTGATCGTTCACCTGTTCAACACCACATTAAGAAAACACAAATAAAGCAACCGTCAACAAAGCTGAGTAACACTAGCATCAGGAGACAACATATACGAACTTTTATATGAAAGATATGGCTTACAGTTCCTAACGTCTTTCCACACACTTCACAACCAAATATGGAACAATGTTCAATACATAAATCAGTATCAAAATAATCCATAAATTCACACACCACACTAAGATAGTCCATATATAACACAAGTTCAACCAATGGGAGCTTGCCCGGATCCCAAGCCACACTCTCTCCACGAGAGTGCTATCCTACTCTAGCCCTATAGTGTGCACATCCCCCAAGAGTTCATCAACTACAAGAGGCATGAGACTAGAGTAAAAGACTCTATTGAGTCAACAAATATCCATAAATACCCACGGGCACACTGGTTGTATGACAAAGGACTGCGTGGTCCACTGCCCCTTGGGTAACCATTCCAATACATAATATCCACAAATACCCTCGAGCACACCGGTCATATGAAAAAGGACTTAGAGGTCCAAGGCCCCTTAGGTAACCATTCCATCACATGAAACCAAAATCCAAGCCAATTAAACAATTCATCACATGGGACCGAAGTCCAAACCAATTCAACCATTCCACAATCATCACAACACATTACCTATACCAATCCAATACCACACATTTCACACCATACCAATCCACAAATTACCATGATATTTTACCATTTTAAAATCCACATCTAATATAAATACTTACATGATCAACATCATTACCTTGGCTTCATACCGTTCCAATCCGTCACTTACCATGTATCACACCATTCAAGAAATAGAGACCAACTTCACCAAATATGTGTCAAGGTATCACAACAACAAGTACATAATCTAATATATTTCAGCAAGCATAGTTATCTCCTTAAGTTAACTACATAACTAGGTTACCTTCTCTTTGAAGACAAGGGCACACCGAGCATATTTAACGAACAATCAGTCAATCACCCTTCAAGATTAATCTCAAACGAATCTGTAAAAATAAAGAAGAAACCCAAACCAATTGGTCACCCACCAAACCCCTTCCAAATCACACTAGTTCGTCCACTAATCGCCCACAACAACTCTAAGAAGAGACATAAGAGATAACAAGGATTAAACCCTTGGAAAAGAGTGAGAAAACTTACCGTAAACATAGAAGAAATCATAGATAATCCTCAAATTTTCAATGCCCAAAAAGAAGGGATAATAGTCACAAACCTAACTAGAAAACACAAGACTAGTTTAGAGCACAAATTGGCAAGAATCGATGAAGAAAGAAGGATGAAATTCTAACCCTTTTAAGTGCTGCAATTGTGAAAAACATAAGAGGAAGAAGGATGGAATCACGTCAATTTTCAGTCTTGAATTTGTGATAAGAGAATAGAGAGGAAGAAAATAAAGTAGTAAGTAATTTATGAGAGTTTTAAGTGACTTAAGGAAGTTAGAAGGTCTAACTTAATAAAAGATTGAATAAAAGGTGTGGGTATCTTTAAAATTTGAATTTCATGACTTTTTAAAGGTTAAAATTCTTGCTGAAATCAGTAAAAGGCAGACCAAATGTTAAAACACAACTTAAAGGTCATTAATGGCAATTTTGTGCATTAAGAAGTTAACAAGAATTTAATTAGTATAAGGACAAGTAAGAGGAGTAAGTAACTTTAAATACTGGATATCCAGACTTATTAAAGAGCAAAGGGTTGTGCATTATCAGAAATTTGAAGGGAAAAGTTCAAACATGATCTTAAGGTCAAAAATGACATTTTCGTGCACTAAGGTAAATTTGTGATTTTGACTGGAAACTCAGATTTACCTAGAATTTTACGAAGTAACCCCAATGACCCCTAAGAATGTTTAGAAGTCAACCATAAGTTAAATTTTAGCTTTTTGGTCAAAGGGTCAAAATTACCGAAATGGCCTTCTATGGTCATAGTCAACCCTAGGTCTAAATGACCAAAATACCCTTTTGGCTCAACTTAAATAAAAGGAAATTTTAAACCCAACAGACACCCCGGCCTTTAAAACCACTTCTTTATGGTTATATTCCCATTTTTACCTCAGAATCGACCAAATTTGTGATTTACAGTCTTAAAGCGCGATAATAGAATTTTGGGTATTTCATACATGGACACTAGGTTAGTGACACAATGAGAAATTCTTATGTTTTATAACAACATACTATTAAAATAAACATATACTTGAAGGCGCTCAAACATGGTGTCCTTCAACACTTTAGGCAATTACCTTCAGTCGTGGTTGATATAGCAGAACGTCTTCACTAGATGGCCCGCGTAAGCTATGAAATCCTTCCATAATTCATTGGGCTGCTGGTACTTGCAAACAATTTATTTGGTGTATTAAAAGCTAAGAAATAATCCTAGAAAGTAATAAATCAATAGACCGTCGGGTTGCAAAAATCCCGGTCGCAGTAGTATAGCAATTCAGAAGCGACCAGGTGTCAATCCACGGGACTTGATAAAGTAAGTCTAGCCTAAGACAATGGGTAATTCAAAAGGGGTTGTTTTTGTTTTGGGATTTAAATAAATAACAAGAATGAAATAATTAAAATAACAGTCAGGAAAATAAATAACAGATAAAAAAAATGATAGATGAATTGGATGAAGGACTATGGGTCAGGTTAAACCGTTGATCAAGTATGTCTACTGGTTAAGTAGCAGATTGACAAAATTCCTAAGATTTTCTATAAGAGCTACATCATAGTCTCAAAGAATTCGTTTACCAAAATGCGGGGTCTAGTCTAGACTCAAGCAGAAAACACATGGTAAACGGATAAGTACGAGGAATATCATGCGTCGAAGGAATAATTAATTAATCCAATCAATAATTCCACAGATACCGAGATTAATTTAACCGATCTATTTATCACTTGTCGGATCAAAATAGATTTAGTAAAGCATTTAATAAACTCATGACATTTATTAAAAAGCGCAAGAATATTAATCATAACAATCCACAATTAATTAAAACCAGTAAAAAATATAGATTAAAACAAACTGAAATAAACCATCACCCAGAGATATATAAAACTACTCACTCATTATTTCAAAAACACGAATAAACATTAAAACAAATATCAAGGGTTATGGAATAACCTAAGAATGTACAAGAAACAAATAACATGTAACAAATATAAGTTTGGTTTGCAAACCCTTATTAAAACCTGGTCCGGTTCTTTGCAAGCGATTCACTCCATGATTCGCCCGGTTCTTTCTTGTCGTTCTCCCCTGTCCTCTTCGCAGCGATGACTCTGTTCTCTTCCCGATTCTCGATCTCTCGCCTCGCCTTCTCACGCCGGTGGTGAAAGTGAACCTCACTCTCTTCTCTCTTCTCGGATGCAGTAGTCGATGGCGAAGGCGTGGCGATTTGGTGCTATGGCGTCGAGATGAAGCGTGGAATGAAGACGAAGAAAACGGAGGTGATATCGATACGGTGATGGATTGATGGAGGCGATAGTGTTGGTGATCGATGGGATGAAGATGGTAGTGTGGCGTGTCTGTGAGATGTGGTGAAGATATGGATGAAGACGGTGGCGATATGATGCGAGTATTCGGGTGTGCTTCCCTCTGTTCGAAGATGAAGATGCTCGTGGTCGTTGGTCGTGGCGATGGAGATGAATCCGGTGGATGGTGCGGAGGTGGTAGTGTGTAAGTGCGTGAGTGTGGTGATGGCGAGATGATGAAGATGATCGGTGGGCTTCGAATGGACGTAGCGACGGCGATGGATTGCGGTGGTGAATGAGTGATGACGGTGGTTATGTGTGTGTCGTAGTTTGTCGATGCAGTGGGTTGCAAGCGTGCTGGAGAATGATATCGGTGGCGAAAATATGATGTCGAAGAAGAAAATGATTCCGTCGATGCAGAGGTCTGGTGTTGCGTGTGAGATGATGAATGGTGGCGATGGCGTGTGTCGGTTGCGGACGTTGATGCGACGGTGAAGGGGGAAGATGATGGTCAAAGCGTGAATATGATACGAATGTCGGCGATGATGAACGTGGTCGATAGTGAAGGAGGGGCAGCGGTGAAATATTACGATGATGTGCAGTGATGACGGTGGTGGTGATGATGATGGAATGAAGACGATGCGTGTCCAGATGAAGAAGAACGGTGGAGGTGATCGATGGTGTGGCAGTCACCGATGAAGAAGAAGATGGCGTGTGTAGACACCAAAAATTCTCACCCCATAAAGCAAAATCTGAAATAATGAATAATAAGAGGGGTCGTTGCCTTTCCTTTTCAAAACATATTAGCGTGCGTGCTAAAACGAAACCATCATTTTATAACCTTTTTCAAAGCATTTCAGAAGAACCCAATTCTTCGAAAATGAATTTCCTACTTCCATCCGTTTTGAAACCAACTGGTCTCGGGTTCAATTCTTGGCAAGGAGCGTGGAGTGTTTTATCTTGTTTCAGCTCGCAGCGAAGCTTTCATTTTATTAGTTGCGGTTACAATACCAAATCTCGTTTCAGCTCAGTTGGTTAAGGAGTAGGAAGGAGTGTCTAGCTGTCCCGAGTTCGAACCCGGGTAGGGGCAAAAAACTTGTTTTAATTTCCGTTTTGTGTTGGGTCCAAATATGGCCCATGTCTTGACCGGTCCAATCTTACTAGTTAGCCCACAAAAAATCAGATGACTCCTTTACAAAAATCCTAAGATCTGTTCTCTATTTAACAACAACAAACCCTAGAGATGAGGGGTAACCCGCCGGTGTCTTCGTGACCGCGCCTCCATTCTCGTCGAGCGAATATGTTCTTCTTCACTAAAAAAAAAAACTAGACTCATTCATCGTCTCCATCACCCGTTCTTCTTCATTTTTTGAGAGCTCAACCCAGCCTCTCCCCCTTCCACCACCAGAAACATTGCTCACGACCAGAAATCTCACACCCGAACCAGCATCCCTATCTCCAAGAAAACCCAAAACCGAAAACAACACATCGGTTTTCTTCCTCTTCCGGCGGCCATTCTCCTTCAACTTTCAAACAAACTCCCATATCTGAAGAGTCAAAACCCTAAAGAAATCTCCCTGAGCTCTGTCTGTGGCCATGCATTTCGACTCCGACTCTTCCCCCACTACTTGTGTTCTTCGACAAAAAAAATTGCCTGATTCGAAACAAATCTTGGTCGCTATCCTTTTCAGCAGCGCTCCCCATGCTTGAATCACGAGTTTGAGATTTTTGTTCCTAACCCAGAACCAAGTCCAACCTCGTGGGGTGACGCTTTACTCGATCAAATTTTCGATTATGATTTATTTCCTTTGATTAGTGCACTATCCTCTGTGTTACTACTTCTGGGTTCGAGTTTGTTCGAACCATATACTGGCTCGTCATTATAGTCTGGGATCTACAGGTCGTCAATATTTATCGATTGATTGTGCTTGAATCTGGAGTTTACACCGATTGGAATTTTGGGTTTCTCATCTGGTTTCTCCCTCCCGATCTCCTCTTGTTGCTTGCGTTTCTCTTCGATAACTACTCTGTCAGATTTTGCTTATGTTGTTACCCAAATGAACTGCCGTCGTGCTTAGCTTTCTGGGCTAGTGACTCCTAAAATTTTGCAGGAGAAGTCAGCGTTGTGGCGCTCTGCGAATCTGGTTCAAAGTCGATAGATTCCTTAATCCCCACACCTTCTATTTCTTCATTGTCGATTCAAGTTTACGATGCTCAAAGTCATTTTTCGCTTATGGGATAATATGTTTAAGTTGATTTTAACGTTTCTGATTTACTTCTGGCTAAGGCACCATCTGCATTGAGACTTTGGACTGAGTTTTGCACATGCCTGGACTGCTGGAGGGGTTCCGAGTTTTGCGAGTTAACTTATCCCGATGACCCGAGGTGGTTTCTTTCTATTCCTAAGACACATCTTTGTTCTGGAGTCCTCATTGTTTGGTTAGATGCAGACACCACCACTCCTTTCAAGTTTGATCTGAAAACCCTTCCACCAAGGGAGTCTTCTTCTACTTGCTCTGGTGTCGATTGTAAAATTCTGGAAAGTTTGTTTTGAAGTGTGTCTATTCCATTCGCTATCCACACCGCTATGGTTTAGTTTGTTTATTATGTGGTTGTTAAAATGTTAACTACCTATCTTGTGCCTTGTATAAAAATCTGATTCATGGCTGTTTTGCTCCTTTGGATTCAAATCTTGACGAGGTACTCTCTGTTCCTGGCCTGCGCTTAAAATGGTATGGCTCCTTCGAATTTGACACTGGAGTCGTTGGCATGACCAAAGTGAGGGGAGTTTCGGTGTCAGCATATTCGCATTGTTTACAATTTTGAGATATATGTTCTCCTCCGATCGGTACTGGTTCTGAACTTGGGAAGCCTTTAATCTCATTCAGTTTGATGTATATTGTCGTGCGCCGATGATGTGTGTGAATATTTTTTCTAATCTTGGTCCTGGCATTTATATGTTTTGGTTTTGTATATTATTGACTGAATGTCTACAATAATCCCTTTTGTTCCCGACTGTCGTGTCCCAACTCTGCTAGTTTGCGGTTTTAATCTGTAGTGAGAATGGTGGTGTTATTGTTTAACCATACTTGGTTTAACAGTCATTTTTTTTAGTACAAAGCTCTGCAAAGAAAAGAGAAGAAATGGGATTTAAAAAATTGTTTAACCACCCGATTCGTGAACTCTAATAAAACCAAATGTATTTGAAACTTCTTTTACTGTGACATGTTTACTAGCTACATTCGGTTGTTCCCGAGATTTTACTTTTTTTTATTATTGTACATATACTCATTAATTGTTTTTGTGTCCATTTCTTTGCAATTTGTTGGATTAGACTCGTTTAAGTTCAAACCATATTTAAGCCCTAGTTATTATTCCTTTAGGACCAAGCCATAAGATAGGGGGTGAATCCTAAGATTTAGGTGAGCCATGGTCCCACTTAATAAATTGGATGATCCCTAAACCCAAACCACACCTTATTATATAATAAAAAAATCAACTTCAAATTCTAAATTGCTTCAAGAGCCCAATAAAAAAAATTAATCCAATTCAAAAACAAACTTTGGCCCAAAATCAATCTTAGCCCAATCCTAAGTCAAGGCCCGAAAATCAAAAGCCCAATCTGGCCCAAAAGCCCACACACACACAAGGCCCATCCGGCCCAAATGTTCAAACAAGGCCCAAAGTCCAAATTCGGCCCAAGCCCAAGCCATTCAGCCCAATAAGCCCATAGGGCCCAATCCATGTGTAGCCCAAGCCCACAACTGACCCAAAGCCTAAACGGGTCCAATACCCAGTCTAGCCCAATACGCAGTCAAGCCTAATACCCAGTCAAGCCCACAAAAATCAAACCAAATTTTGATCAACCTGAACATTGACCAATCCAACTTTGACCCAAACATTGACCAATCCAACTTTGACCCAACCATTGACCAATCCAACTTTGACCCAAACATTGACCAATCCAACTTTGACCAACCCTTGACCAATCCCTACTTTGACCCAAACATTGACCAATCAACTTTGACCCAACCATTGACCAATCTAACTTTGACCCAATCTTTGACCAATCCTTCTTTGACCCAATCTTTGACCCATTTAACTTTGACCTAGCTTTGACCTCGACCAAAAACTTCAACCTTGACCAAAAACGTTGACCTTGACCAAAAACTTCAACCTTGACCAAAACGTTGACCTTGACCAAAAACGTTGACCTTGACCAAAAATGCTGACCTTGACCCAACCCGAACTTCAATCCAATTCAAACTCGACCTCAATCCAATTCAAACTCGACTTCAATGCAATTCAAGCTCGACCTCAATCCAATTCTAACTCGACTTCAATCCAATTCAAGCTCGACCTCAATACAATCCAAACCCGACCTCAATCCAATTCAAACTCGACTTCAATCAATCAAACCCGACCTCAATCCGAACCGAACCCGACCTCAATCCAAACCGAACTCGACTCAATTCAAACCTTTTTCATCCAGCTCAATTCAACTCAACCCCAAAAAGAATTTCAAACCATCATTTTATTCAAGTTTATCAAGTTTTCAAACAAACCATTTTGTGGAATTTTAAAGGAAAACTCTTCTCACATCACAGAAAACTCTTCTCAAATGCAGAAAGTTCTTCTCACATATACAGAAAGTCTTCTCCCAAAACATTTCTCAAAATCAGTGTTTCTTTACAGAGAATTCCGAACAACTCCAAATATTTTTCAACTTAGCCTTCAAACTCAAAGCTAAACCGTTTTCGGGGAACATGGAATGTCTAACACTTTCAAAACACTTTTCTCCTAGTTAGACATCACTTGTCTCCCTTTCCGAATAAAAATCCGAGGCGGGGCACTAGGGTCATAACCTTCCCTTGTCGCAGTCTGGATCTCTTTAGGCGGGGCATTAGGGTGACAAACCACCCCTAATTGCAGTCTAGATTTTTACAAGGCGGGGTGCTAGGGAAGTAACGACCTTCCTAGTTGCAGCCGGGATTTTAGAATCGTCTAACTCCCTTCCGCTCGATTTCAATGTTTTCGGTTTTTAATGTTTTTAAACCCGGGAGTTAGAGACGTCATTAGGGTTTGACTGAGAGTATCCCATTCATGATACTTCTCTCTAAATCCTATTTTTCGACATAAATGCATTGCCCCATCTTTCGAGCCTCGGCACTTACCATTAATTAAGTGTTGTGTTCGAGGGGGTACATAGGGTAATCCCTCGGGATTATCCGCCCTTTTACAAAAAAAAATGATTTTTCGGTTTTAAGAGCTTTAAGAGAGACAATTTTGACAATCATTCCTCCAAACAATGCAACCCATAATCAGCTCACTCCAAATTCGAAATACCCCAAAACATCAACCCTTTTAGAATCTCAAATCCGAAAAACCTGGGATCTCTACTCTAATTCCAATTGCCTCACACATACTCACATCATCATTCAAACTCGAAATCACCTTAAACCAGAATTACCTCCCAAAATTCCAAATTCTTCTAAATTTCTAGAGTCTCAGGCCCGAGCGCCCCACAGACTCGAACATCTCAATCTCTCCACTATTTTAAGGTTCAAATGTCTCACAGACCCGAGCATCTCACAGACTTTGATACCCCACACCTCCCATTACCTAAACATCTCAAACGTCTCATAGACCCGAGCGTCTCACAGACTAACACCTCAAAACCTTCAAAACCCCAAATCTCCAAAACCCAAAGCCCGTGAACTACGTAAGGTCTGATCTCAACAGGGAGTTGAGTACGTAGGCAACCCATCTAGGGTGCGACCCCATTCCAAACAAAAAACCCCTTTCCCCTTCTAAGGTATTCTTTATACCTTTCAAAACTCTCAAACCTTCTTCGGTTCCCTCAATCTTCAAATCATCAGACTCCAAGTCTTATCTATTCACTCAACCCCAGACTTTCCCAAATCTTCATTCTAGCTCATCCGAATTCCCCAATTCCCTCTTCTAAGTGTTAGCTTGGCAGAAAAGCTCATCTCATCCACTCTCTTCCTCAGCCCCCACTCAATCCTATCCTTGGCTTTTAATTGAATCTCTCCAAAAAGGTTTTGAAAGAAGGCAATCCCGACAATTGGAGACCGAGGTTTCCTCGGGCACCAATCCGAAGTCGTGGTCGTTGCCACTTCTAAGGGGTGTAACCCAGTGCGAACCCACACAGAATCTCTGGCTTGATCAGATAAGTCCTATCCATAGGCAACAAATCACAGAGTCAATTAACGGTTCTAGAACCCTTCTCCTCCTTCCTAGTTCCTTAGGTCAAACTAGGTGGCGACTCTAGTCAACTTCCGCCTTTAGGCATAAGTCCGCGTGGGCCCAGAGCGGGCGTAGTGCCCACTTGCACTCCCTTCCATGCTTTCTAGGAAAGACGGACGATTAGTAGGTATTTGAGGGATGCCAGAATAACGGGTTTCACCCCCCACAGAATGGCATTTCTAGGACCTCGGCTTTTCAGTCAGATCACATTTTATAGACCCCCCTCATACCGAAAAATCACCCTCCACAGAATGGCGACTCTGCTGGGGAAAACTTGAGTAAGTTTTTCTCAAACTCAAGGAAGACTGAACTCCATTCAAAATTGTCGGGACTTCCCCACTTCTTTCAAAACCTTCATGAGATTCATTCCCGGCCTCCAGGATTATTCTACTCCACACTCAGAGTGTGTATCTGATGAGGACAGATAGGACTTGATAGATCCTCAACAAACATTGCAACAATTGGGTTAATAATTAGCTCACAATTAGAAAGAGACACTTAGGATCGAATGAAGCTAACTTCCCTTTAGGTTAATAAACAACCAATTTAGAATCACCTTCAAGATAAAACTCTTAGCAGATAGGATGATGCTGACTTCATTGCTTTTATATTTATGTTATGATTGTGGGGTGCATTGGGAGGGTAGCTTAGGACATGCATTCCTCTGTGTCACCCGATTTATCCACGAGTCACGGAATCCTGACCGGTCCACGGTTGATTTCCCATGAGCTGGGTCATTTATATAAATGGCTAAACCCACGGGGCAAGATGGTCATCGACCTACGCCCTACAGGCTCATGATCCAAAAATCCTCATTATCCGAGTTAAGCCAGCATATAGTGACCATGAGCCTTCAGTGTCCAGCTGCCTAATCCGGTGTCTAGGACGGGTTTACGTAGAGTCACCCTTGTATGCCGCCTGTCTGACCACCCTTCTGCCTTACCTGAAGATTGCATGGGCTCAGTTCTCCATTGTTCCTCTGCACCACGGGTGTCTCTAAAGCCCAATGTCGCTACACGTCCATAGAGGATCCCGTATTTACCGGATACCCATACATGGCACAACGTAGTCAGTGAATAATTTGGACTTTAGACACACCTGACCGTGCAGATGACGAGAGACCCGTTCCCATGCAGTACTTCCCGAGTTTCCCGAAAAGTGGGGTGTTGTCGGATCATCACTGGCCGTGGCGTATGTTTCCTTATCACTCGGTATCCTGACCTTTCGAACTTAAGCACTCCGGACTTTCTTGATGACGTGCCCCACAAGGCATAGCAGAGAAAAACCCCGAGAGATGATAGTGAAGGGACGACGGTTTCCCCGGTAGACGGAATCATAATTGCCTGGAAAGTGATTATCCCAACTAACACTTACAGCTCCACATCAAACACAACCACGATTTACTTTATGCTATGCATGCGTGCAAACCGTTTTTTCAACCAACTGTTTAAAACGTTCGGAATTCTCTTTTGTATGTCATCTTAAAGCTTTTTACGAGCTCATTTAATTTAAATCCACCTAATATTTTTCTCATAAACATTTGGGGTTTTAAAACCTGTCACTTCATCTTTATTTCAATAAAGTGTTATTTCCAAAACAGTTTTCAAAAATTGATTTTGAAAAACCTACTTTCTACAAACGAATTTCAAACAACATTTTCACCAACATTATTTTAAAGTAGTTTTCGAAAACGGTTTTCAAAGTTGATTTTCACAAACGTATTTCAAAATAAATGATTTAGTCCCCATGTCGTGACCCGCTATTTTTGAAGTTCTACCCACCTTCAAGAGCAGCGGTCATTACTGTGGAGCGTACTAGTCATTTCGCGTTTTCACAAAAGTGGTGGATTTTCACATAAGATTTTGTGCTTGATCATTCACCTTTTCCTTTCTCAAGAATATCCCTCATCTCCCTCGTCGGAGCGGATCGAGCTAAAAATCAGAGGCGCACCAACCCGTGGAGCTAGCCGAACGACATGAAGACCGACACCAACCATTTAATTACAAAATCAGAGGCGCACCAACTCGTGGAGCTAGCTACGTGACATGAAGACTGTCACCAACCGTTTAAATGCAAAATCAGAGGTGTACCAACCCGAGTCAAGCGACATGAAGGTCAGCAACACTGATTCGAGTTCAAACTGTTGAAAATCAGAAGAACACCAACCCGTTTTGCTTGATCACAGTACCGCTCTGCTGCAAGAGCCTTAAAACGAACAAGCAGCCGCTCAAGAACCTGAAGACGAGCGAGCAGCCAACCAGAAGTCCGAGCGTGAATTGTCATTCGGAAGCCCAAAGACGGACCAGAAGATTTCAGAAGAGGTTTAGCTCAAATTTCCCCTTTTAATGACTTTTTAGAATTGATGATGTATAGGATTGTCCCCCGTGATTCTTTTCTATCCTACCCATTTCTGAATAGTCTACATGTATAGGCTTATACATCCCCTTTGAATTTATTTAGATCAATGTGTATAGGGTTCCCCACTCCCTACTTTATTTGCGAATGACCGAGCATCAAAATTCCTACAGAGAAAATCCACCACTTCGAAAACACGTGTTTTCAAAAACGTTTTTCTAAAACTTGATTTCTTTTAGCACATACTATTTGCTTCTTTCCATTTCCGATCAGTTCACATTCATTAATCATGCATGAATCACGCTCACCTCAGAAAAATTGCATAATCACATGTTGCATTTCCAACACATCACACACACGCATTCATCCTATTTTTTCAAAGCATGCTAACATTCACATTTGTCATATTCTTTTTTCTGTTATAATGATTGTGTTTGCAGGTGATTAACCGCGTTTTCTTATGAGTGAAAGCATGACCCTCGAAGCGATAGCAAGAAAATACCAGAGATTCAAACATTTTCCCATTCAGCTACCATGTACATAGAGACCAACAACAACAAAAAAGCAAATCCCAAAAAAAATCGTACATCCGAAAATCCAAAAATTGTACATCAAAAAAAAATCATACCTTCAAAAATCCCAAAAGTACAGTCACTGTCATATCGCGGGACCACCATGCGGGAGTGGTCACTCCCTAAAATTCCAAAGCCCCAGGAGCTAATCATCAGCCAGATACCATTTTAAAACAGCTTCTCTCACATCGTGCCCAACATTTAGACCATCTTCAGGCCGACATTGACTGGATGAGCTTCATGGATCATCAACTGGATTGACTCAAGCGAGACTAGGCGAAACCTTACCGATCATGCATTGCATCCAAGAAAAAAAAAACACACAAAAAAAAAACATTCAGCCAAAATTCAAAATCATCTATTTTGCATCATCATTAACACATCATGCATCATATGTACATAGTTGTTCCATATTACCACAATATGTTGCACGATAGATAGTTGCATTTGCATACTTCCGTATCGAAACGACATCTTTGGGGAAAATCTTGAGAGATTGATTGAACAAAGTGCGTGAACCATTAAAACTCTCGACCCATCAATGAACACAAAGGTCTAATTAAAATTAGCACCACAAATCAAGTGAGTAGTGTGCGAAGAGCGGTATTTTCTCGTGAATTTCAAGTGAACGTTTTGGACAATCCACTGAGCGACGAGGGAAGGTAGAGAGAGTCAATCGAGGTAAAACCATGAGCGACATGTGCATTCCTTCAGCACAGGGAGAGGCACAATTAATAGTGAGATCAATGTCGATAACGAGATACAAACTGTGATTCATGCAAAGATCCGAGAAGTAGTAAGAAAACAATCATTGACTAATGAGAATGACGAGGCACTTAGGAATAAAAACCTCCACAAAACCAAAAAGCTTTGACTGCCCTGTACATAATCCCTTAGTGAGCCCCGCTGAGCCTTTCACGATAAACCTTTTTCTGTGAACTCCACCACATGCCAACCCACGTACATATCTTACTTGCCCTTGCAATAGAGGATCTCAAAGGAGCCGGAGCCATGGCCCCTCCCCACCATCTTTCACAAATACAACAAATGAAATGTTTGAAGAAATCAGTGAGTCAAGGCAACTCCAAAGCCAAGCACCAAAAAAGAACACTGAAAATGTTCAAGAAGATCGTTGAGTCAATGCAACTCTAGAGCTGAAAGCCAAAATACAAAGCAGAGAATGCTTGAAAAAGTTGATGAGCCAAACGCAATTTCAATAACACAAAATGAGAAGAAAGTTCAAATCGTACGCCAGGAGAGGCAAGAAGGAGAAGTCCAAACCAAAAGGACCAACGATGTCCCGCAGAAACCGACAACGGGTTATCAAAACCCGCCTAATCATTCCACCCATGGCAAAGGCGAAACATGTCCTCTATTGCACAAAAGCTCCACAATTCCAAAACAAATCCTCCAGTCCCATGTGACATACATCATACCCCTCAACCCCGTTATAACCCAATGAAAGACCTCTGACTCGTTAGTTAGTGAACGTTAACTGAAAGTATCGGATCTGAAACATGAATCATAAGCTTCGTGCTTGTTATCAACATGTCCCACCTCACAATACAGGGACTATGAGTGAATGAGTGCGACCTTACTTCACAAGGTCTTTAGAGTGCGAGTGACTCTTCGACTAATCCACCAAATCATAATCAGCCTACCACATTGCAGGAGAGGAATTTGTGAGGAACGGAAAGTCCATAACCTCAAAAAGGAAATTCTCAGGAAAATACTGCTCTAAGCATCGAGAGTATCATCACACCGCTTTGCACACAGCCAAACTCACGAGAGATTGACCTGTATCCCTCATGAGAGGAAAATGATTCACGCCTTCCAATTCAACAATCATTCAAGATCGAATCGAAGATGTCTTATATTCGTAAACCTCATATTAATAGAGATAGGACCGTACCTTCTCTACAAAAACTGCATATGCATTTTGCATCGTATCTAGCATTTAATATTTGCATGCATCATAAGCACTCCATTGTCAACATCTAATTGGTAAGAACTCTGCCTAGTCTCGCTGAGAGTGTCGACTTCAGTTGCTGCAGTTGAAGTAAAACTTCCTATCAAAGGAAATCAAGTTGAAGCCATTCCGGGCTATGTTTGAGCTACGTCGAATCATTATGAAGCCACCCGGGGCCATCCTCGAACTACATCGAAGCATTCAGAGCCATCCCAGGCTACCTTTGAGCTACATCGAACCAAAATAAGGCCATCCTAAGCCGTGCGAAGACAATTCGGAGCCATCTAGCGTCATGCTCGAGCCTTGTCGACACCACTCCCAAAGCCAAGTTGGAGCCATACGGGAGCCATCCTCAGACATTGAGACCATCCCTAAAGCTACACGGGGGCCATCCCATCTGTTCAAGAACAATACCAGAGCCACCTCAAAGCAGGTCAGAGCCATTTCGTCACCAAGACCTTGCCCACAGAACATCGAACTACGTATGGTCTGATCTCAATCTGGAATTGAGTACGTAGGCAGCCCGTCCAGGGTGCGACCACATCAAAGGTGAAAACTTTCCTTTTTCCCTCGGTGTCATCAAAGTGAACCAACCAAAGCATCGTCATGCTCAATCAGCACAAGGTCATCCCCGAGCCATCCATGGAAATCCTGGAACCATGATGAGAACTCCCAACAAAGTCATGCAACTATGTTTCATCATTCACTCGTGAAAAACCATTCACTCACTACAAAGTCCGTAACATCCCGTCAAACAACAATAAATCCATCAATCAGAGCCATCAAACCACCCTGAAAAAAACTCAAGGCAAATCAAAGACCACAAACTGCCACAAAATCACCAACCGTGTCAAACCCACCAACCACCCCGAGACCATTGGTCACACCGGAGCCATCAGTGCATACCGGAGCCATCAACGCATGCTGGAGCCATCTCAAATCCTTGAAGCCATGCCGGAGCCACCGGAGCCATCCCGAAGTTTTGATGTAACTCTGGAGCCATCTGCTCACACAAAAACCTACACCCACAAACAGGGAGTTTAATTCAATTAATACATTGGTTAATCACCTCACATCACATATCATCTGCATATACCCAAAAAATTTGCTCACTATCTGACGCATCTTCACACCCGCTAGGCAGCTATTGCGCTACTAGTGCGGTCGCATTTCATTTTTACACCCGCTAGACAGCTATTGCGCTACTAGTGCGGTCGAATTTTTCATTTTACACCGCTAGGCAGCTATTGCGCTACTAGTGCGGTCAAATTTTTCATTTTACACCCGCTAGACAGCTATTGCGCTACTAGTGCGGTCGAACTTTTCATTTTACACCTGCTAGACAGCTATTGCGCTACTAGTACGGTCGTCTTTCGTTTTACACCTGCTAGACAGCTATTGCGCTACTAGTACAGTCGCCTTTCGTTTTACCCGCTAGACAGCTATTGCGCTACTAGTACGGTCGCCTTTCATTTTACACCCGCTAGGAAACTATTACGCTACTAGTGTGGTCCCACCATTTTTCCCCCACTAGGCAGCTATTACGCTACTAGTGCGAGATCGTTCATTTCATAACCCACTAGGCAGCTATTACGCTACTAGTGTGGTCCCGCTTTTTTCCTCCACTAGGCAGCTATTACGCTACTAGTGCGAGATCGTTCATTTCATAGCCCACTAGGCAGCTATTACGCTACTAGTGCGATCCCGCCGTTTTTCCTTCGCTAGGCAGCTATTACGCTACTAGTGCAAGATCGTTTCACATCCACCTGCTAGGCAGCTATTACGCTACTAGTACGGTCCAACATTTTTCCACCTGCTAGGCAGCTATTACGCTACTAGTACGGTACACAATGTTAGTATTATAGGCTCGTCATAAGTCCTATAGCTAGATGTCAAGAAGTCTAGTTGAGGCTCGTCATAAGTCCTCGTACTTTCAATTGCATTATAGGCTCGTCATAAGTCCTATAGCTAGATGTCAAGAGGTCTAGTTGAGGCTCGTCATAAGTCCTCGTGCACCCCAAATCAATCTCATTGTTAGTATCATAGGCTCGTCATAAGTCCTATGACTAGATATCAAGAGGTCTAGTTGAGGCTCGTCATAAGTCCTCGTACTTTCAATTGCATTATAGGCTCGTCATAAGTCCTATAGCTAGATGTCAAGAGGTCTAGTTGAGGCTCGTCATAAGTCCTCGTGCACCCCAAATCAATCTCATTGTTAGTATCATAGGCTCGTCATAAGTCCTATGACTAGATATCAAGAGGTCTAGTTGAGGCTCGTCATAAGTCCTCGTACTTTCAATTGCATTATAGGCTCGTCATAAGTCCTATAGCTAGATGTCAAGAGGTCTAGTTGAGGCTCGTCATAAGTCCTCGTGCACCCCAAATCAATCTCATTGTTAGTATCATAGGCTCGTCATAAGTCCTATGACTAGATTCAAGAGGTCTAGTTGAGGCTCGTCATAAGTCCTCGTACTTTCAATTGCATTATAGGCTCATCATAAGTCCTATAGCTAGATGTCAAGAGGTCTAGTTGAGGCTCGTCATAAGTCCTCGTGCACCCCAACCAATATAATTGTTAGTATCATAGGCTCGTCATAAGTCCTATGACTAGATATCAAGAGGTCTAGTTGAGGCTCGTCATAAGTCCTCGTACTTTCAATTGCATTATAGGCTCGTCATAAGTCCTATAGCTAGATGTCAAGAGCTCTAGTTGAGGCTCGTCATAAGTCCTCATGCACACCAACCTATCTATTGTTAGTATCCTAGGCTCGTCACAAGTCCTAGGGTTAGATATCAAGATGTCTAACCGAGGCTCGTCATAAGTCCTCATACTTTCAATCATCTAGGCCGTCATAAGTCCTAGAGCTAGACATCGGAATCTAGTCGAGGCTCGTCATAAGCCCTCGTGCATTCAGCAATCAATCATCTCCTGTCGCATTCATACACTCATAGTCGCATCCTAATACACCACAAAACCGTTGTGAGAATTTTTGGCGCCTCGTCAACCTTGATCCAATTCTGCAAGGGCTTGCATAATTGAATCAAGGGGAGCCATCTGTAGACACCAAAAATTCTCACCCCATAAAGCAAAATCTGAAATAATGAATAATAAGAGGGGTCGTTGCCTTTCCTTTTCAAAACATATTAGCGTGCGTGCTAAAACGAAACCATCATTTTATAACCTTTTTCAAAGCATTTCAGAAGAACCCAATTCTTCGAAAATGAATTTCCTACTTCCATCCGTTTTGAAACCAACTGGTCTCGGGTTCAATTCTTGGCAAGGAGCGTGGAGTGTTTTATCTTGTTTCAGCTCGCAGCGAAGCTTTCATTTTATTAGTTGCGGTTACAATACCAAATCTCGTTTCAGCTCAGTTGGTTAAGGAGTAGGAAGGAGTGTCTAGCTGTCCCGAGTTCGAACCCGGGTAGGGGCAAAAAACTTGTTTTAATTTCCGTTTTTGTGTTGGGTCCAAATATGGCCCATGTCTTGACCGGTCCAATCTTACTAGTCAGCCCACAAAAAATCAGATGACTCCTTTACAAAAATCCTAAGATCTGTTCTCTATTTAACAACAACAAACCCTAGAGATGAGGGGTAACCCGCCGGTGTCTTCGTGACCGCGCCTCCATTCTCGTCGAGCGAATATGTTCTTCTTCACTAAAAAAAAAACACCTAGACTCATTCATCGTCTCCATCACCCGTTCTTCTTCATTTTTTGAGAGCTCAACCCAGCCTCTCCCCCTTCCACCACCAGAAACATTGCTCACGACCAGAAATCTCACACCCGAACCAGCATCCCTATCTCCAAGAAAACCCAAAACCGAAAACAACACATCGGTTTTCTTCCTCTTCCGGCGGCCATTCTCCTTCAACTTTCAAACAAACTCCCATATCTGAAGAGTCAAAACCCTAAAGAAATCTCCCTGAGCTCTGTCTGTGGCCATGCATTTCGACTCCGACTCTTCCCCCACTACTTGTGTTCTTCGACAAAAAAAATTGCCTGATTCGAAACAAATCTTGGTCGCTATCCTTTTCAGCGCGCCCCATGCTTGAATCACGAGTTTGAGATTTTTGTTCCTAACCCAGAACCAAGTCCAACCTCGTGGGGTGACGCTTACGACTCGATCAAATTTTCGATTATGATTTATTTCCTTTGATTAGTGCACTATCCTCTGTGTTACTACTTCTGGGTTCGAGTTTGTTCGAACCATATACTGGCTCGTCATTATAGTCTGGGATCTACAGGTCGTCAATATTTATCGATTGATTGTGCTTGAATCTGGAGTTTACACCGATTGGAATTTTGGGTTTCTCATCTGGTTTCTCCCTCCCGATCTCCTCTTGTTGCTTGCGTTTCTCTTCGATAACTACTCTGTCAGATTTTGCTTATGTTGTTACCCAAATGAACTGCCGTCGTGCTTAGCTTTCTGGGCTAGTGACTCCTAAAATTTTGCAGGAGAAGTCAGCGTTGTGGCGCTCTGCGAATCTGGTTCAAAGTCGATAGATTCCTTAATCCCCACACCTTCTATTTCTTCATTGTCGATTCAAGTTTACGATGCTCAAAGTCATTTTTCGCTTATGGGATAATATGTTTAAGTTGATTTTAACGTTTCTGATTTACTTCTGGCTAAGGCACCATCTGCATTGAGACTTTGGACTGAGTTTTGCACATGCCTGGACTGCTGGAGGGGTTCCGAGTTTTGCGAGTTAACTTATCCCGATGACCCGAGGTGGTTTCTTTCTATTCCTAAGACACATCTTTTTCTGGAGTCCTCATTGTTTGGTTAGATGCAGACACCACCACTCCTTTCAAGTTTGATCTGAAAACCCTTCCACCAAGGGAGTCTTCTTCTACTTGCTCTGGTGTCGATTGTAAAATTCTGGAAAGTTTGTTTTGAAGTGTGTCTATTCCATTCGCTACCCACACCGCTATGGTTTAGTTTGTTTATTATGTGGTTGTTAAAATGTTAACTACCTATCTTGTGCCTTGTATAAAAATCTGATTCATGGCTGTTTTGCTCCTTTGGATTCAAATCTTGACGAGGTACTCTCTGTTCCTGGCCTGCGCTTAAAATGGTATGGCTCCTTCGAATTTGACACTGGAGTCGTTGGCATGACCAAAGTGAGGGGAGTTTCGGTGTCAGCTTATTTGCATTGTTTACAATTTTGAGATATATGTTCTCCTCCGATCGGTACTGGTTCTGAACTTGGGAAGCCTTTAATCTCATTCAGTTTGATGTATATTGTCGTGCGCCGATGATGTGTGTGAATATTTTTCTAATCTTGGTCCTGGCATTTATATGTTTTGGTTTTGTATATTATTGACTGAATGTCTACAATAATCCCTTTTGTTCCCGACTGTCGTGTCCCAACTCTGCTAGTTTGCGGTTTTAATCTGTAGTGAGAATGGTTGTGTTATTGTTTAACCATACTTGGTTTAACAGTCATTTTTTTTAGTACAAAGCTCTGCAAAGAAAAGAGAAGAAGAAATGGGATTTAAAAAATTGTTTAACCACCCGATTCGTGAACTCTAATAAAACCAAATGTATTTGAAACTTCTTTTACTATGACATGTTTACTAGCTACATTCGGTTGTTCCCGAGATTTTACTTTTTTTATTATTGTACATATACTCATTAATTGTTTTTGTGTCCATTTCTTTGCAATTTGTTGGATTAGACTCGTTTAAGTTCAAACCATATTTAAGCCCTAGTTATTATTCCTTTAGGACCAAGCCATAAGAGGGGGTGAATCATAAGATTTAGGTGAGCCATGGTCCCACTTAATAAATTGGATGATCCCTAAACCCAAACCACACCTTATTATATAATAAAAAAATCAACTTCAAATTCTAAATTGCTTCAAGAGCCCAATAAAAAAAATTAATCCAATTCAAAAACAAACTTTGGCCCAAAATCAATCTTAGCCCAATCCTAAGTCAAGGCCCGAAAATCAAAAGCCCAATCTGGCCCAAAAATCCCACACAAGGCCCATCCGGCCCAAATGTTCAAACAAGGCCCAAAGTCCAAATTCGGCCCAAGCCCAAGCCATTCAGCCCAATAAGCCCATAGAGCCCAATCCATGTGTAGCCCAAGCCCACAACTGACCCAAAGCCTAAACGGGTCCAATACCCAGTCTAGCCCAATACGCAGTCAAGCCTAATACCCAGTCAAGCCCACAAAAATCAAACCAAATTTTGATCAACCTGAACATTGACCAATCCAACTTTGACCCAACCCTTGACCAATCCAACTTTGACCCAACCCTTGACCAATCCAACTTTGACCCAAACATTGACCAATCCAACTTTGACCTAACCCTTGACCAATCCCACTTTGACCCAAACATTGACCAATCCAACTTTGACCCAACCATTGACCAATCTAACTTTGACCCAATCTTTGACCAATCCTTCTTTGACCCAATCTTTGACCCATTTAACTTTGACCTAGCTTTGACCTCAACCAAAAACTTCAACCTTGACCAAAAACGTTGACCTTGACCAAAAACTTCAACCTTGACCAATAATGTTGACCTTGACCAAAAATGTTGACCTTGACCAAAAATGCTGTCCTTGACCCAACCCGAACTTCAATCCAATTCAAACTCGACCTCAATCCAATTCAAACTCGACTTCAATGCAATTCAAGCTCGACCTCAATCCAATTCTAACTCGACTTCAATCCAATTCAAGCTCGACCTCAATACAATCCAAACCCGACCTCAATCCAATTCAAACTCGACTTCAATCCAATTCAAACCCGACCTCAATCCGAACCGAACCCGACCTCAATCCAAACCGAACTCGACCTCAATTCAAACCTTTTTCATCCAGCTCAATTCAACTCAACCCCAAAAAGAATTTCAAACCATCATTTTATTCAAGTTTTATCAAGTTTTCAAACAAACCATTTTGTGGAATTTTAAAGGAAAACTCTTCTCACATCACAGAAAACTCTTCTCAAATGCAGAAAGTTCTTCTCACATATACAGAAAGTTTCTCCCAAAACATTTCTCAAAATCAGTGTTTCTTTACAGAGAATTCCGAACAACTCCAAATATTTTTCAACTTAGCCTTCAAACTCAAAGCTAAACCGTTTTCGGGGAACATGGAATGTCTAACACTTTCAAAACACTTTTCTCCTAGTTAGACATCACTTGTCTCCCTTTCCGAATAAAAATCCGAGGCGGGGCACTGGGGTCATAACCTTCCCTTGTCGCAGTCTGGGTCTCTTTAGGCGGGGCATTAGGGTGACAAACCACCCCTAATTGCAGTCTAGATTTTTACAAGGCGGGTGCTAGGGAAGTAACGACCTTCCTAGTTGCAGCCGGGATTTTAGAATCGTCTAACTCCCTTCCGCTCGATTTCAATGTTTTCGGTTTTTAATGTTTTTAAACCCAGGAGTTAGAGACGTCATTAGGGTTTGACTGAGAGTATCCCATTCATGATACTTCTCTCTAAATCCTATTTTTCGACATAAATGCATTGCCCCATCTTTCGAGCCTCGGCACTTACCATTAATTAAGTGTTGTGTTCGAGGGGGTACATAGGGTAATCCCTCGGGATTATCCGCCCTTTTACAAAAAAAAATGATTTTTCGGTTTTAAGAGCTTTAAGAGAGATAATTTGACAATCATTCCTCCAAACAATGCAACCCATAATCAGCTCACTCCAAATTCGAAATACCCCAAAACATCAACCCTTTTAGAATCTCAAATCCGAAAAACCTGGGATCTCTACTCTAATTCCAATTGCCTCACACATACTCACATCATCATTCAAACTCGAAATCACCTTAAACCAGAATTACCTCTCAAATTCCAAATTCATCTAAATTTCTAAAGTCTCATAGGCCCGAGCGCCCCACAGACTCGAACATCTCAATCTCTCCACTATTTTAAGGTTCAAATGTCTCACAGACCCGAGCGTCTCACAGACTTTGATACCCCACACCTCCCATTACCTAAACATCTCAAACGTCTCATAGACCGAGCGTCTCACAGACTAAGACCTCAAAACCTTCAAAACCCCAAGATCTCCAAACCCAAAGCCCGTGAACTACGTAAGGTCTGATCTCAACAGGGAGTTGAGTACGTAGGCAACCCATCTAGGGTACGACCCCATTCCAAACAAAAAAACCCCTTTCCCCTTCTAAGGTATTCTTTATACCTTTCAAAACTCTCAAACCTTCTTCGGTTCCCTCAATCTTCAAATCATCAGACTCCAAGTCTTATCTATTCACTCAACCCCGGACTTTCCCAAATCTTCATTCTAGCTCATCCGAATTCCCCAATTCCCTCTTAAGTGTTAGCTTGGCAGAAAAGCTCGTCTCATCCACTCTCTTCCTCAGCCCCCACTCAATCCTATCCTTGGCTTTTAATTGAATCTCTCCAAAAAGGTTTTGAAAGAAGGCAATCCCGACAATTGGAGACCGAGGTTTCCTCGGGCACCAATCCGAAGTCGTGGTCGTTGCCACTTCTAAGGGGTGTAACCAAGTGCGAACCCACACAGAATCTCTGGCTTGATCAGATAAGTCCTATCCATAGGCAACAAATCACAGAGTCAATTAACGGTTCCTAGAACCCTTCTCCTCCCTTCCTAGTTCCTTAGGTCAAACTAGGTGGCGACTCTAGTTAACTTCCGCCTTTAGGTCATAAGTCCGCGTGGAGCCCATCGAGAGCGGGCGTAGTGCCCACTTGCACTCCCCTTCATGCTTTCTGGGAAAGACGGACGATTTAGTAGGTATTTGAGGGATGCCAGAATAACGGGTTCTCACCCCCCACAGAATGGCATTTTCTAGGACCTCGGCTTTTCAGTCAGATCACATTTATATAGACCCCCCTCATACCGAAAAATCACCCTCCACAGCGTGGTGTCGGTATATATGTTCTGATGGGTGATGTTGATGACGATCTAATAGTGCGATCGATCCCCATATTCCAGCGTGTCTCACCTCATGTGCAGTCCGATAAAAAATAGAATAGCCCATCCCTAACAGTTTCTAATCCCATGTGTATAAAGTGTTGCTTTGTAATTATTCCCACATAAATGACTTCTCATCCCATATACCTATCTCACGTGCATGGCTTCGGTATTTTGACAATTATGCCGGCCCACTTATTTTGACAAATCAAGGCCCACATCATGGTATGCATATCTGCTCCATATTGTTCACGTCTTCATGCATGTATGTATACATATGTCACTATTTGTTGTGTTGTAATCTTTAATGTAAATTCAATAGTTTTCCTGCATTTTACATATAAAATATATCAGTTCTCATCAAAATATAAATAGTAGAAAAACTATAAGATAAGTGTGAAATATAAGCCAATTCATTATGAATATTAAATCAAATATACTGTTAAAAGTATATGTATTTTACACTTATCAAACTTCCTCACACTTAGCTTTTGCTTGTCCTCATGCAATTACAGAATATGACTACTCTTAAGGACCGAAGTATTGAAACTCAGGATCAAACAACTGCTGATGGAAAACAAGCAAAATGACAATCAAAAGAAAAGTTCTGCTACTAGCTGTAGGTTTTCGCAAACAGTGAAAAAGAATGAAGTTAAAAAGCATGGAGAAGTTAGATTATAGAAACTGAAATAGAATAGTTTGGGATTCTCCACCATTTCTTTCCTCTAACCTTTGGATGACAAGGGGTGTGAAGTAACACCTTATTCCGTGATACCTTTCAACACCACATACTCATGATCAGAATAAGCAAAAATGAATTACACATTTAACTTTTCAAAGTTCATTTTCCTTAACATTCTATTCTGCCATTTGCATATTTGATTCATCCCCTCAGACTTTTCTCTTCACCCATGTAGCGGCTTTGGGCCTTCTATCCCAGATCACAAGACCTTAGGTAGATGGGTGATAAGGCACCCCAAGGACTTAATAACCGAATGAAGAGGCCTGTTTTGGTTCAGAAATTTTAATTCAGATCAGCGGAGTACCTTGCCTTATTCTTTCATTCCAAACTTTCACATCATTCTCAAGACCCCAAACTAGACCAATTTAGTTTTCATAATTAGCTAATCCACCAAATTTCAGTGAAAACAGATATAATTTGAATAAAACTAAATAAACAAACAACCTAGAGCAGAAAGATTCTTGTGGTGGCCATCAGGCTCGTTTTCAACACTTCCAATTTTTTTTTTGGCCACTTAAATGAGATAATTCTTCTAAAATAAGAGTACAAACAAAAACAAACGTGGCATTAAGTGCAATTGTCAATATTTAGAAAGTACCTCTACTTCCTCACACTTAAGAGGAGCAATGTCCTCATTGTTCACAAATTAAAACCAAGAAAAGGACTTTCTAAATATTGCAAACTCATCAAGGATTTCATTCAGGACAACAACAAAAATAACCATTAAGCATTATAATTCATCGTAGGCTGAACACAGACATTAAAATAAAGGAAAACTGAAACTCCCCTGATATCGTAGATTGAGGAAGGTGCCCTTCCTCACACTTAAGCTCGTGCATGGGGTAGTAGCCTTCCTCACACTTGCGTTCATGCAAGTGTCTAGCCTTGGAGAGCATCAAACACCATAAAAAGTTTTTCACCTGCACACACTCACAATTACCACAAAAACGCTAAAAGTGTTGCATTAAAAGCACAGGGACACCATTGCCACACAAATAAACCAGAAAACAAAAACAAAACAAAAACAAAACATAAAGTTAACCACTGGGTTGCCTCCCAGCAAGCTGCCTATCTTTATAGTCTTTGGCTAGACTCTCGCTTCATTATCCAGGATCGAAAATAAAAGTTGACAGTGGTGCCGACGGGGATATGAAGTGGCCAGCAATCAGGATTAAACCACCTGGATCAAAACAAAGTGTTACCTCAACAAATAAAATAGGAAAATAAATGCTCCATAGAACCTGGTCCTTGAGGAGGTATTGACGGTAACGGGTCTCAAGCAGAAGACCAGGTGCTGATTGTTGATCTTCCTCAAATTGGAGGATGTAAACATCTTCCTCGTTCAGTTGAGGCTCGACAAGGTTTTGATATTGGCAAAGTGGTGGTGGTTCTTTCTTGTCAAACTCGAGGATGTAAGGATCCTCATCTTCCGGATAAGGCGTGGAGAAGGAGGAAAGAGAACCATCTGCAGTAGGGTGTACTCCATCATGAACCGCTTTGCTCCTTGGTTTTTGCAATATTAGAACTAGCTGAGTTTTTAACTCCGCAATTGTGTCTTCCAAATCAGCAAAGAACTTTAGTTTGTTCATGTAGAAATCTTCTTCTTCAGGTTGTTCGACAACATTGTTTATGATTGTATTGTGTTGTGGAACACCTATATTCTACAGGTAGTCTGGTTGGGAAGGCAGTGATCCAGAAGGTCTCTGCTGTAAGAGGAGCTGAGTTAACTGGCTCATCGTTCCCTGCATCTCTACCATGGCATTCTCTAATTTCTGCTGACCAGCTGCCAGATTCTGATTGATTACAGTTTGCTGCTCCTGAGAAACCATCAACTTCTCCACCATTTCGGCTACCAGTGGGCAGTCCTCATATTCATGTGCGTCCCCACACTGAGAGCATCATATATCTTGGGAATAATAGGAATCCCAATCGAATTCCTCCCCACTTGCCATTATTAGTCAGAAATAACTAATAACAAAAATAATTGTCAATCAAATCCTTTGCCACATTTTTTTTGAATTAAATAAAACGAAAATTAATGCAATATCAATTAAAAAGGACAGAATTAAATTGCAGGAATTTAAATGACAGTAATTTAAATGACAGAAATTAAATAACTGGAATTTGAATAACAATTAAATAAAGAAACGGAAATTAAATAACAAAAATAAAATGGCTGAAATTTAAATTGCTGAAAATTAAATGATAAAAATTAAATGACAAGAAAATTTAAATGACGATAAATAAATAACTGGAAATTAAATGGTAGAATTTAAATGACAGAAATAAAAATAAAAATAAAAATAAATAACTGGAATATTAAATAACTGCAAATAAAACGAAAAGTAAATTGCTGGAATAATTAAATGCCAGAAACAATAGTAGTACAATAAACAACAAAAGAAACTGATAAATAATAGTAAGACTGAATTACGAAACAAAAATAGCAAACAGAATAGTAGAAACAAAAATAAAAACAAAAAAACAAAAATAAAAGAAACAAAATATTATAATATAACAAATGAATTAACCAAGGCTTAGGGACTAGACAAAGTCAAGTCCCCAGCAACGGCGCCATTTTGCAAATGATTTATTTGATGTATTAAAAGCTAAGAAATAATCTTAGAAAGTAATAAATCAATAGACCGTCGGGTTGTAAAAATCCCGGTCACAGTAGTATAGCAATTCAGAAGCGACCAGGTGTCAATCCACGGGACTTGATAAAGTAAGTCTAGCCTAAGACAATGGGTAATTCAAAAGGGGTTGTTTTTGTTTTGGGTATTAAATAAATAACAAGAATGAATTAATTAAAATAACAGTCAGGAAAATAAATAACAGATAAAATAAAATGATAGATGAATTGGATGAAAGGGACTCTGGGTTCAGGTTAAAACCGTTTGATCAATTATGTCTACTGGTTAATTAAAGACAGATTGGCAAAATTCCTAATATTTTCTTAAGAGCTAAATCATAGTCTCAGAAGAATTCGTTTACCAGAAATGCGGGGTCTAGTCTAGACTCAAGCAGAAACACATGTAAACGGATTAAGTACGACGAATAATAATTTGCGCCTGCAGGAATAATTAATTAATCCCATCAATAATTCCACAGATATACAGATTAATTTAACCGATCTATTTATCACTTGGTCGGATCAAAATAGATTTAGTAAAGCAATTTAATAAACTCATGACATTTATTAAAAAGCGCAAGAATAACATTAATCGTAACAATCCGCAATTAATTAAAACCAGTAAAAATATAGATTAAAACAAACTGAAATAAACCATCACCCAGAGTATATATAAACTACTCACTCATTATTTCAAAAACACGAATAAACATTAAAACAAATATCAAGGGTTATGGAATAACTAAGAATGTAACAAGAAACAAATAACATGTAACAAATATAATGAGTTTGGTTTAGCAAACCCTTATTAAAACCCGGTCCGGTTCTTTGCAAGCGGTTCACTCCATTGATTCGCCCGGTTCTCTTCTTGTCGTTCTCCCCCGTCCTTCTTCGCAGCGATGACTCTGTTCTCCTTCCCGATTCTCGATCTCTCGCCCTCGCCTTCTCACGCCGGCGGTGAAAGTGAACCTCACTCTCTTCTCCTCTTCTCGGATGCAGTAGTCGATGGCGAAGGCGTGGCGATTTGGTGCTATGGTGTCGAGATGAAAGCGTGGAATGAAGACGAAGAAAACGGAGGTGATATCGATACGGTGATGGATTGATGGAGGCGATAGTGTTGGTGATCGATGGGATGAAGATGGTAGTGTGGCGTGTCTGTGAGATGTGGTGAAGATAAGGATGAAGACGGTGGTGAATATGATGCGAGTATGCGGGTGTGCTTCCCTCTGTTCGAAGATGAAGATGCTCGTGGTCGTTGGTCGTGGCGATGGAGATGAATCCGGTGGATGGTGCGGAGGTAGTAGTGTGTAAGTTGCGTGAGTGTGGTGATGGCGAGATGATGAAGATGATCCGGTGGGCTTCGAATGGACGTAGCGACGGCGATGGATTGCGGTGGTGAATGAGTGATGACGGTGGTTGTGTGCGTGTCGTAGTTTGTCGATGCAGTGGGTTGCGAGCGTGACTGGAGAATGATATCGGTGGCGAAAATATGATGTCGAAGAAGAAAATGATTCCCGTCGATGCAGAGGCCTGGTGTTGCGTGTGAGATGATGAATGGTGGCGATGGCGTGTGTCGGTTGCGGACGTGATGAATGGGTCGACGGTGAAGGTGGGAAGATGATGGTCGAAGCGTGAATATGATACGAATGCCGGCGATGAATGAACGTGGTCGATAGTTGAAGGTGAGGGCATGCGGTGAAATATTACGATGATGTGCAGTGATGACGGTGGTGGTGGGATGATGATGGAATGAAGACGATGCGTGTCCAGATGAAGAAGAACGGTGGAGGTGATCGATGGTGTGGCAGTCACCGATGAAGAAGAAGAGTGGCGTGGTGTCGGTATATATGTTCTGATGGGTGATGTTGATGACGATCTAATAGTGCGATCGATCCCCATATTCCAGCGTGTCTCACCTCATGTACAGTACGATAAAAAATAGAATAGCCCATCCCTAACAGTTTCTAATCCCATGTGTATAAAGTTGTTGCTTTGTAATTATTCCCACATAAATGACTTCTCAGCCCATATACCTATCTCACGTGCATGGCTTCGGTATTTTGACAATTATGCCGGCCCACTTATTTTGACAAATCAAGGCCCACATCATGGTATGCATATCTGCTCCATATTGTTCACGTCTTCATGCATGTATGTATACATATGTCACTATTTGTTGTGTTGTAATTTTTAATGTAAATTCAATAGTTTTCCTGCATTTTACATATAAAATATATCAGTTCTCATCAAAATATAAATAGTAGAAAAACTATAAGATAAGTGTGAAATATAAGCCAATTCATTATGAATATTAAATCAAATATACTGTTAAAAGTATATGTATTTTACACTTATCAGTACTCATTGAAATGCACCGGCTTCATCGGGGGCCTCTATTTGCCTTCAGCGCACGTGTGAGGCCCCACTTTTTTACTTTGCCTGTGGACGATGGAGCAGCTGCTGGCTCTTTGGTTTGCTGTAAAGGGCCAATCCAGCCTCCTGTGCAAGAACATACTTCTTTGAAGCTTTCATTCCTCCTCATGTGACCCGTTTAGTTGGTCTCTTATTCTACGGCGGCTCAGCTTCTTTAGTCGTGAGAAACTTTCTAACTAGATCGTCCATCGAATGATCATCAACAACCAACATTAGATCAAGTTATATAAAGACAAATGTTAAACAGATCAATAAAAATACTTGAGATGACATTACAACAAACAAAAAAAAGGATCACCTATAGAATTTAGAACATAAAACTATTTTTAGTATTACCTAACACAAAAACTTAGATTGTTTCTTATTTTCAATCCAAACACCATCATCATGGTCTGGCCTTGTGTAAAGCAAGTCATTTTGTAAATCATCATTCAAATCACGCAATCCTATACGAAACAAGTTTGTTTCGTCTATCACCTCATTATCATCATCGTTATTGTTTCATTTTTAATAAGAACCGATATTTTCCCTTGATGAACAACATACCATTACAATCTTCTGGGTCATCAACATACCACACTTGGTCGTGATCCTTGCCCTGAACAAATTGATCTTCCATATAGCCGACACGTGAAAGATCAACCAAAATAAGTCCTCCGTCATTTTGGTATCCATGTCATTTGTCTACCCATTTGCAACGGAACACTAAGAACGAATAAAAGTGGTCGTCTAGTTCCCAAATGTCCTCTATAGTACCATAATACCAACTAGAGTTGCTTACTGGTTGAGAGCGGTTACCGAGTTGGTACTCAGTGGCTGCTACTTCTAATTTTACCCCAATGTTCTAGTGTATTTATTTAGCATCTTAACGTGCAGCGTAGTAAGTATATCCATTGATGTCATACCCTTCCAATTATGTAACATTAGTTTCAGGGCAACTATCAAACATCTGATCTTTTCACTAACATCTTCTGGATTTGATGAAGCTAGCTTATTCACATAATCTTTGAACCATTGGAAAAACAGTCGGTTTTGTTCTTTTGTTAGCCAAAGATGGTCTTTGGTAGGATTTAGTTGCCTCAACTTAGCCTTATGGGTATCAAATACTAGTGGAAAAATGACAATAAATTACAGGTAATCAATGACGGTTAAAAGATAAACCATAACTTAATGGGCCAGAGTTAATTAATTACGGTTTGTAACATAACTATAATTTATTAGTGGGCCGGTGAAGGCGGGTTAGATTAATGGAACTTTAGATTATGGAAGAATAGGCTAGAGATAATACAAGAAGAATAAGGACACGCACAATCAGTGGTTGAATCCAGAGATCTCCTGGGCGCACGTTTGTTGGTTGCAAGATGAGCCAAGTTGTTGAGGGAAATGGGGAGTGAGATTGAGCTGTAGGTATATGCTTGCGGGGATGAACACACGGGTTGCAGTGACATACACGGTACGGTGGAGAGGGTTTTTGGGCTATAGTATTCTCATCTGATCAACACTTTGCTATTTAGCATTGAAAATAAAACCTATAATGAACACTATTTTTTAAGCATTAGAAATTAAGCATTAAATCTGACCACTTTTTGTAGTGATTGTCTAAGTCGTGGTTACTGTGTACTCCTTCAATAACATACGGTCACACACAAAATAATTAATTCAACTAAAACAGTAATAACTATAAATTTGCCATGATCAAATGAAACCATCATATACAAAAAAGGGAGAGGGTACAAATAGAATTAAGATGATTACGAGTGGAAAAACTATAACAATCGAGTATGAGATAATTACATAGAAGAAAAGAAGAACAGCGTTTCTGCGCGCGGCGCTTGTATATTGAATATATCGTTCAGTGTTCTTCAATCGCTAACATACAGAGGAAGAAAAAAACATCGACTTTATAAACTAAACGTGGCACTCATTTTACACACGTCCGGGCGAGAATTTTGTGTCCGGATCTGGACACTTCGGCTGGACAGCAGTATGATCGTCAACCGCTAGATCGTGAATTGTTATGTTGGTCAGCCGTCGGATCGTAGCTTCCAACTACACTCGACCACAGCACCCGTCCGGATGAAGCCCAGCCGGACAGACCAGGAGGACGCCCAAAAACTTTGTCATCTTGTAAAAATGGTACAAACATTGAACCTATCCAGCACCCCCCCCCTCCCCCGCAAGACATAGGTGAGCTTGCTCAACAAGTCTTGAAGAAGGACCATCTGTCATACCAAGTTGTGGCAACTGAGTCTTGTATCGACTGCCAGGAAGAACCTTCGTCATCATGTCAGCTAATTGAGTAGACGTAGCAGTATAATGAAGATCGATCAAACCTTCTTGAATCTTTTCCCAAACAAAATGGCAATCAAGCTCAATGTGCTTAGTCCGTTCGTGGAACACAGGATTGCGAGCAATATGTATAGCAGATTGATTATCACATTTGACAGCAATAGGAGTAACATCATCAACCTCAAGTTTGTGCAATAGCCGACTAAGCCAAGCAAGCTCGGCAGTAACACGACGCAACGAACGGTACTCCGCCTCAGCGCTAGAAAGAGACACAGAAGCTTGCTTCTTAGTCTTCCAGGAAATCGGGCTATCACCCAGGAAAATATAGAACCCAGAAACAGAGCGACGGGACTCAGGGCAAGCCGCCCAATCAGAATCACAATAAGCTGTAAGCCTTAAGTCGACGGCACCACTTTTGTTCAAAACTATACCGTAACCCATGGTACCTTTGACATAGCGCAAAGCATGAAGAGCTCCCTTCATGTGGGTGTCCCATGGTTGTTGCATAAACTGACTGAGGACTTGCACAGTAAAACTCAGATCAGGACGGGTATTGGAAAGATAGTTCAATTTACCAACAAGTCTCCTCTACACTGTAGGATCCTCTAACAATTCACCATCAGTAGCACGGAGAAAACCCCCACAAGCATAGGCCCAGCTGCAGGCCTAGTATCGATTGCCAAAAATTCATTGACAAGTTCCAAACAAAACTTGCCCTGAGATAAGACAACACCGTGTGCTGTAGGAATAAACTCAATGCCAAGGAAATAATGGAGCTGTCCTAAGTCCTTGATCTTGAAATTGTCATCCATGGCACGTTTGACAGAATCAACATCGGATTGATGAGTCCCGATGACAAGAATGTCATCAGCATATATAGCAATATATACGAAACAACCTTCTATCTTACGGAACAACAAAGAGTAATCATTTTTGGATTGCACAAACCCCATGGTACGAAGAAAATGTGCAAGTTTGGAAAACCATTGTCGTGAAGCTTGTTTGAGACCATACAGAGACTTCTTCAGTAAGCAAGCTTTGTTTTTACCAACCACTTCTAACCCAAGTGGCACCCTCATGTAGACCTCTTCATCCAAGTCCCCATGTAACAATGCATTATTAACATCCAATTGATTAATCACCCATCCCTTGCGAAGAGCAACTGTAAGAAGGGACCGAATTGTAGTCATCTTAACGACAGGAGAAAATGTCTCATGATAATCAAGACCATGCCGCTGAGTAAAACCTTTCGCCACTAGTCTGGCTTTATAACGTTCCAAAGTACCATCAGATTTTAACTTCACCTTGTAAACCCACTTACAACCTACTAACTTCTTCCCCTTGGGCAGATCAACAATCTCCCACGTACGATTTGCTTCCAGAGCATGCAACTCATTCTGCATCGCAGTGCGCCAATGCTCACGGACAGCTGCTTCATTATAATGAGTGGGCTCATCAACAACAAACAAATAATGATGCAAGCCACTGGGCTGCTCAATCTGACAAGGGATGATGTCAGTTAAACTCTCGCAATTAACAAGAACATTGTCAGTCCCTCTTCTGTAGATACGATCATCAAGAATATCATGAAAAACCATATTGCAAATATAATCTTTCAAATAACGGGGTTGCTGAACGGTCCTGGTGGAACGCCGAACTACCTCTCCAGTAGAAACAACATCAGGTTCGGCAGATGAGCCAGGAACAACATCCGCATAATCAATAGGCTCAGAAGAATGAGTATCATCATAAACTACTCTGTATTTGCTTGCTCTGATACCAAAATAGAATTAAGATGACTACAAGTGGAAAAACTATAACAATCGAGTATGAGAGAATTACATAGAAGAAAAGAAGAACAACGTTTCTGCGCGCGGCGCTTGTTTTTGATAAGTGGCTGGGAATCCAGCTAAAAGCAATACTGAGGTTCAAATGAACCTTTCTTGCCAAAGGTTTCAGTTCCGGAGAACTGAACCAAAATACAAAGTTAACAAAATGAAAATAAAATAAGAAGTTGAAAACTTGGCTCGCAACCATTTCTAGCCTTTCGAAACTAGCTCTTCTTAAAGAAAATGAAGGGAAAAAGCCTTCTGGATATCACCTAGCTACCGAGCTTCGGAAATGAGTGATGACTTGACTCAATGACGTGAGTTTCGAATATGCTGATGGCGGGGATGCGAGCTCCTCACTTGGTTTTTGCGAGCTGAACGAGAAAGCTTACACTTGACGCCTTTCCGATGAGGAGTTGGACCCATATGATTCTCAGAGCTTGAATTTTCACCGGTTCGCTTATTACGCCTGAGGATATGCGACAAGTTTTGCAGAGAGACCTCTGGGTTGGGAAAGTGACACCCAAGCTTGCGACCAAAATCAAGACAAGCACGAGCTTCTACTAGAGACGGACTAGGAGGCGGGGAGCTAGGAGGACTAGGGATAGAGTGGCAAGATGAGCTATAGGGGGAAAGGACGACTTCGAGGTGAATGGCAGGGAATTGGGAAGAAAGTGAGGAGGGAGGGAAAGGGGAGGCTGACGATGAAGGGGATTGGGGTGAAATTTTTTGAATTGGACGAGCAAGGGCTGAAGGGGAGAGAGAGTGCTGATGGGGAATCGGCTGAGGGGGTTGGGCTCGAGGATGAGAGGGCAGAGTAGGGAAGTATGAGGTAGTGGTCTGGGAAGATGTGAGGGAAACATGGGGAGTTTCAAGACAGGCTGAAAACAAATGCTTTGGAATAAAAAAAGATGGACTTTTTGGAATTGGTTCCAAAAATACAAACGGTGGGATTGCTTTGGGAAGAAAAGAAGCAGACACCGACGGCTGGTAATTAATTGAATAATTGAATGAGATTTCACCTTCAGCACCTTGCACGACGGTTTGAAATCTTTTGGATGATTCTGACGACGAAATCGGCAAGGAAAAATCTTGGGGTTGTGATACATCCTTATCTGAGGAATCTGATTCCTCATTGGCATGATTCGACAGATCCTCAGACCAATATTCAACAATGCCTACTTGGCTTGTAAAACCATCCACTAAAACTGTTACTTCCTCGTTTATTATTTTCATGCGGTTGGTCTCAATAAGAACATGGGCTTCCAAGTATTTCGGAATTGACTGCATATTGGTATCAATTGCTAAAATCGACCCAAAATCTTTTGTTATCGCGTAGAGAGTGCTTTCAGACCATGCTTGAATCGGGATACCACGGATAGCAATGGAAGTAGTTCTTTTTTCCAATTGGTCGCTCGACTCTCACCATTTCAAGAGCCATAAATGATCTATTTTGGGTCTCTTCGATGTCGTCTCTCCAGAAAGCCAGGTCATTCTTCATTGCTTTTAGGGACGTCTGGATACGGGAATGGATAGCAATACCTCTTTCCAGCCTTTGCTTCATGATTTCAACACATTCTAATCGAATCAGGTTGCTCTGTTCTTTAGGTGGTGAGTGTGGGGGAGAACCTGGTCTATTGCGAGCTTCATTGAGCTGATGGGAGAGGAAGCTAGAGTGCTCTGCAGATGGCTGGCTCCTGATCCATTGAGCGACTGGGGGATGAGCCGTATTGAAAGGTTTCCTTGGTCTTGCTACTTGGACAGAAATCATGCTACCATCCACTGATGATCCATTTATCGCTTGGATTGCCACTGCAGCTTCTTGCCTAGTTTTGTATTCAACGAAAGCGTATCGAGTTTGAGTGCGGATTCTTAGAGTCTTTGGCATACGAATGCCGATGATGGGACCAAAAGGGTCGAACAATCTCCATAATGTACCGATGCTGGTTTCTTGATGCAGATTATCAAGAAAAATTGTTGCAGCAAGGTCTGCCCAACTGTTGGCCATGTTAGCTTACGGTTTTGGATTGTGGCTAGATTTGTGGATTGCGCTGGTGCAGTGACTACGCGGCGCTTGTATATTGAATATATTAGGGGTGTCCATTAGGTTCGGTTAATTCGGTTTTGACCGAAAACCGAAATTTTTTTTGGTTTTTTTGACCGAATTTTTTAACCGTATTGTATAATTCGGTTAATACGGTTAACCGAATAGTAATTAGGTTCGGTTATCGGGTTTGACATAAGCACTATTCGGTTAACCTAATTAACCGAAATTTCATATCACTTCCAAAACCCAGCGTTTTGCTTTGATTTTAGTTTAGGTCAGGGTTATCTCTTTCTCTTCGTCTTCGATCTCTCGACTCACTCTCCTAAACCTAACTCCTTCCCTCCGCTCTCTGACTTCATCTCACACTCACTCACTCACGGTCTCACCGCCCCGCCGCACTGCAGCGCACTCCCTCCGCGCGCCGTCGCCTCTCCCGAGTTCCGACCGCCATACCGCAGCCCACAACAAGGTCGCGTCACCGTTCTTCTTAGGTTCGTTTTTCTTTCTCTTCTCTTCAGTTCAGAGTTCACCCTTCAATCTTCACCTTCACCTTCACGCTTCAATTCTTCACATTCACTAATTTTACAACCATCGACACCACTCCACCAGTGCACCATCAGATTAAAGACGGCTCTGACCAGTGCACCACCAGTTCACCCTTCAGTCTTCACCTTCAAGCTTCAAATCTTTACTCGCCCAATCTGAACCGGTAATATACTCGTTACTCTTCTCTTCTATTCTATGCTCTGATTTTTTTTTGATAAGTACGTATATGCTGCTCTGATTATTGGAGAACAAGGAATGGAAATGCTCTCTGCTTGTGTCCGTAGCGATTAACGAACAAGAAAAAAATTGCCTGCGCCTCTGATTGTGTCCGTACAGGCGTACACTAGCAATTAGCAAACAAGGCTAATTGTGTCTGTAGACTAGCAAACCTGGAAGTGCTCTGTGCCTGTAGACTAGCGAACAAGGTCACAGACTCACAAGATACCAAAAATTGATTTAGTCGTGTATTTGTTTGTATAGAATTGCTTGCTGATGAATTGCTATCTCTATAAGTAGTATATTTTTTTAGTACTGAAGCTATCATATCAGTAGCTGATTATGAGTTAGTGTATCTGGAGTTATGGGATCTTGGTTGAGGTTTTAACTTTTAAGGATGGACAGGGGAATGGACAAACTTTGTTAACAGTGAAGAAGTAGTTGAATCAATGAAATTCTTTTGTCAAGAAAGAAGAAAATAAATCCTGGATTTTTTTTTAGAATTCATAACAACATATACAGAAACAAACATCATCCACTATATCTACACCATTAGAGGAAGATCGTAATAGTAATAGAAAAGAGAGATGGATAAATATGATCTCTCAATCACTCACTGATAAAAGTGATAAACGGTACGTACTACTCTTCTTCACATGTGTATGAGGACTTATGGCAAAAATATTGGCAAAACATTTCTTGTACGACAGACTGACTATTGACCTCAGCAACATTTGTCTTCAAAGCTATATCAGTAACATCACGATTTTGCTCTTTCCCATTTAACAATTTATCACAAAGCTTATTGGTCATCTCAAGCACTCTTGTCTCACTCACCTTCTTTACCAGAGGAGAGAGACATTTTACTGCTAATCCAGAGACATCGCCAGCTGCATCATCAAGCTGTTGTAAAATGAATCTTTCGCTCTCCTACTTGCTGCTGCTTGATGAATCTTTCTTCCATTTGAAATTTTATTAGTGGACAGACCTTTGTGTATGTCAACGAATTCAACCTGTTTTTATTAATTTTTGTATATAGAGTACTACTACTATATACAGATCTTGATCAATCACATCTTCACTATTTGTCAATCATCATAGGGATTATATTATACTAGCAGATTAGACTTATTAAATGAAACCTTACATAATTATACATCTATAAAACGTGAATAAATTACTTACATAATCAAGTCGTACAATTCATTTATAAAACCTGCTACACTCATTTCTATATTTATAGTTTTCGTACAATTATCCGGCATAAATTCTTTCTCAAAATCTGATGTACATGCTGCTGTGAAGGAGGCTCGTAGTTTCATTATATCTATTTTGGCAGGGGCTGCTGATAGCAGTATTAATTCGTATGTTTCTATTTTGGCAGTTCTGTTTTCAATATATGTCTTGTCATTAAAGGATGGCACATCAGATTATATGCTGCTGTGTTCTGTTCTATTGTTGTCTCTTTTAAATATATATGCTGCTGTATGTATATATGTTTTTGGCTGGTCATCTGTTTGTTAATTTATTTTGTTAAAATTTGTCAGTTCAAAATTCTAATAACTTTTTTTTGTTACAATTGGTGACCAAACCAGATTGAGGGGCTGAAAACATCTCACACACCAGATTGAGGAGGCGCTGAGAACAGTGAACCAGGTAATTACTTGTTTCTTCATTTGTGAGGAAATTCGGTAATAATCGTTTTTTTCATTCGATTGATCACAGTGATGTGTTAGTGTTGCTGTTACATACAGATTGGAAACTGAATGAGTTGTTTTCTGTTTGAAAAAACAAAGTTATATTTTAAAATCTTGTTCAGTTCTCTTCTCCTCTTGATGTTGAGAGTTATACATGATATATTAATAGCAACCTTTTTGTGTGTCTTGTTTTGTTGTAGATGGAATCTAGTAGTAGAGCCCAGGATGCTAATGCTATAAGAGAATCGGTGTCATCACGCACCCCGCCCAATCCCATTGATGCCACCTCCGGTTCTGGACTCCCTAATCATCCAACTGAGACTCAAACTGATGTTGAAGGAGCATCTGCTTCAGTACCAACTAGGGGAACTATGCCAAAAAAGAGGAAACCGATGCAACCAAGGTCGGATGTGTGGCAACATTTCACCAAGGTAACTGATGATAATGGGGATTTGAAGGCTAAATGCTTGCATTGTAATAAATTTTATGCATATGGGTCTAAGCAAAGTGGTACTAGCTCATTGAGAGCTCACATGAATGCTTGTCTAAAACGTATAGAGATGGATAACACACAATCACAGTTAATTTTTGGACAAGGTGATTTAGGAGAAGGTGTGTTATCTCATTGGAAATTTGATGAAGCTCATTCTAGGAAGATGTTAGCTCATATGATTGTTGTTGACGAGCTACCCTTTAAGTTTGTGGAGAAAAATGGTTTTAGACGTTACGTTCAATCATTGAATCCTAGGGCTCATATTCCATCTAGGCAGACAGTTGCTCGGGATATATTTCAGCAATATGAGGAGGAAAAGTTGAAATTGAAAGATTATTTAGTTTCCTCTAGACAAAGGGTTTGTCTAACGACGGACACATGGACATCTGTCCAAAATTTAAGTTATATGTCATTGACAGCACATTACATTGACAAGGAGTGGATTTTGAATAAGAAAATTTTAAACTTCTGTCAAATCACTAGCCACACAGGAGAGGCTTTAGGAAAGGCTGTCGAGGAGTGTCTTCTTGGGTGGGGAATAGACAGGGTCTTCACAGTAACAGTGGATAATGCTGCTGCTAATGATGTTGCTGTTGCTTACTTGAAGAGAAAAATAAAGAATTGGAAAAAAAGTGTTTTGGATTGTAAGCACTTGCATATGAGATGTGTTGCTCATATTATAAATTTGATTGTCATGAGTGGAGTAAAGGATAATGAAGTTGAAACTGCTATCAAGAAGATCAGAGCTGCTGTGAGGTATGTTAAGAAATCTCCTTCTAGACTTGCGAAATTCAAGAGTTGTGTCACAAGGGCAAAGATAGAGAGTAAGGCACTCTTGAGATTAGATGTGAGCACTAGGTGGAATTCCACATACCTAATGTTAGCAGCAGCTGAAAAATTTGAAAGAGCCTTTGAAATTTATTCGGAGGATGATAGAAATTTCAATGATGATCTGATTGTTAATGCTGGTGGTGTTCTTGTGGAGGAGGATTGGATCATTGCTAGAAGGTTGAATGGTTTTCTGGAGCATTTCTATGATGTGACTAATAAAGTCTCTGGTTCTTTGTATGTCACTTCTAACAACTTTTTTGATGAGATGATGCACATTTCTGATTTGCTGGATGAGTCTTGTGATAGTGGTGATGTGTTGTTCAGATCTATGGCTAAGGGGATGAAGGAAAAGTATGAAAAGTATTGGGGTGGTATGGAGAAAATGAATATGTTGTTATACCTTGCTTGCATACTTGACCCGGCCCAAAAGCTCAAATATGTTGAATTTGTTGTTTGTGAGAAGTTTGAGTCAGAATTGGCGGAAAAGATTTGTACCCAAATCAGAGAAACCTTGAATGAAATGTATAGTTGGTATGAAAACGAGTCCAGACCAGTTGTTTCAAATGTTGCTGATGAAGTTTCTTCCCTCCCATCTTCTTGTTCTACTTCTGAAACTTCACTTGGGAAAAGTAAATATAGAAAAAAGTTTAAGACAATGTTAGGAAATGATGAGGGCATGTCAGATCTTGTGAGGTACTTGAAAGAGGAGCCAACAGATGATTCCATTGATGTTCTAAAGTGGTGGAAGATCAATAGTGAACGTTTCCCCATACTAAGTGAGATGGCTCGAGATGTGTTGGCTGTCCCTATCTCTACGGTAGCTTCTGAATCAGCGTTTAGTACCAGTGGAAGGGTACTTGATGATTTTAGGAGCTCTTTGAATGCGGATATGGTCCAGACTCTCATATGCTTGCAAAATTGGCTAACAAACCAAATTATTTCAACCGAGGTAGAAGAAGAACTGAGGAGGTGGAAGAACTGCAGAAAGGTATTTACATTAGATTAATTAGATTAGTTTGTATTATGTTGTTGCACTTGTTCATAATAATTTATTCTTATCTTTTCTTTTACAGAAATGACTAACCTTTCCGTTGAATCAACAATATTGGGAGTATGAAAGATGTGGATTAGGGTAAGTTTATTTTCTACACTTCCCTTGCTGTTTGAATAGCTACTATGAGCAACATACTTTCACTCTACTTAATTTCTTTATTTATTTATCTCTTCAGCTCTTGATTTTGGTGACGAACTGTTGTTTAAAGGAATGTCTTATATAGATGTTTAACAGAGATCAATAGATGTAGCTTGTAGTAATGGGTTAGTTCTAGGATTTTTCTTTCATCTCCTCAAAACTTGTCAAGATGCTCCTGCAGTTTTATGTACACGTCCCTCTTGTTTCCTTTTCAGGTTCTTTGTTTTCATCTGGTAAACTACTACTCTGGTGCATCCATCGCCCTTGGGTGCAGGCATAGCAAGTTCTTGTAAGTTACAAGCTATCCATTATCTTCCTCATCTATCTTCTTCTTCTAGTATAAATTCAAGCGTGTAAGTTTTTGGTGCAGTCTTGTTTGCTAGTTTAATAAGCTTGGATCGTATATTGTTCAATTTGAGAAACTCCAGAAATTCTATCAGGATGTATATATCTTGCCTGGTTTTTACTGCTATCATAAGATGTTTTTTCAACAGTTTTTCCTTGAACATGATTATTTTGAAGTTTCTTTCTTCACTGTTCTGGGAATTGACTACTACTGAGAATCTGGAATGATAAGGTTACTTCTTGAATAGCTATATTTTTGTTCAGCAGGTTTACCTTCGAAAGCTATACAGTCCGTAACAACCTTCAAAACTTACATTCTAAAAAAAAACTGCTACTAAATTAAAGATCACTCTTGCTTCTGCTTTGCTAATCTTTGCTGGTATATATGAAACATGTTTCAGCAGTTCATTTTTGCTAGGATTTATGGTCTTGAATCTTAATTATACGGGTCTTTTGTCTTTTGCCTTTGTCACCTTTTTGTGGGATGAAAGTTTGTACATGTACTAGCTGGCTGAAGCGCATATTATCATAATTAAGTAGTCATGGTAAATACTGCTCTTTTCATGTTATATTTATGAGTGGAATTAATTTGTTGTGCTCTTTTCTTGTATGGTGTTGTTCAGACTAGAAATTTTTGTGAGCAGCTCTACAAGTGTGGAAGGAAGATGGTTGCTGTTGTCTTGCTGACTTGCTTTGAAGGAAGAGATGATGGAAGTGAGACTACTACTAGTTGATCTTGAGAGTTGAGACTTGAGAGAATGTTCAATGTTTAAATAGACTTTACCTTGTAAAAGAAACAAATCAATTACTTTTTTTTGGTAGATAGTCATGTGACTTAGATGATTTGAAGTCAAATTCCCCATTTTTGGCTTTAACAGCCATTGCAATGTGCTGCTGTGCAGCAATTACATTAATATGCCTATTTTTAGGATAATTCGGTTTTAATTATTAATTTCGGTTTTTCGGTTTATGCGGTTATTCGGTTAAATCGGTTAAATCGGTTAATTCGGTTAATTCGGTTAATTCGGTTAATTCGGTTGGCCAAATAACCGAATATAAATTCGGTTCGGTTTTCGGTTATGCGGTCATCTAAAATTTCGGTTTTCGGTTAAATCGGTTTTCGGTTAGTTCGGTTATTTGGATGTAATTCGGTTAATTCGGTTATAACCGAATTAACCGAAAAAACCGAACGGTTTTAAACAATTCGGTTTTCGGTTAACCGAATAAACCGAATAGACACCCTAGAATATATCGTTCAGTGTCTTCAATCGCTAACATACAGAGGAAGAAAAAAAACATCGACTTTATAAACTAAACGCGGCACTCATTTTACACACGTCCGGACGAGAATTTTGTGTCCGGATCCGGACGCTTCGGCTGGGCAGTAGTATGATCGTCAACCGCTAGATCGTGAATGGTTTTGTTGGTCAGCCGTCAAATCGTAGCTTCCAACTACACTCGACCACAACACCCGTCCGGATGAAGCCCAGCCGGACAGACCAGGAGGACGCCCAAAAACTTTGTCATCTTGTAAAAATGGTATAAACATTGAACCTATCCAACAGGGACTAGCAACCCATCGTATACAAAAAGCCCCCCGTACGTGGATATGGGAGGATAAGGGCATCCCGCCCGCAATGAGACAATAAAAAAGGAGGGAGGGGGTGGAGGGAAAGGGATCCTAAATTCTAAGTGTTATTATGTTCTCTAGCTAAATACAATCCATTATGTAATGTTTAGACTTGTCTAGATGGTTGACTTCATGGAGTATTTTACATATAGGATGATTGGATGCATATCTCAACTTTGATTTGTTGTTGCCCTTCTATATCATTCATTCTGAATCCCGTATATCGTGGACACAATGGCTGCTTTTCGAACATAGTCCATGGGTCTTCTTCGTCGAAAGTAGCATTAAACCCAAATGAGGCAACTGCGTCAGGCTAGTTATTTTGGTGCGAATATTAACCATTCATATATAAGCCGCCAGACGCTATATGAAAGCCCGCAAGAGAAAAAAAGATGTTGCTAGTCTTTGGAGAAAGCTCACAGAGTCAACATCTTTTAGCGAGCGCAATGCCCCATGATTAGAGTTTATTAGATGTTTTTAAACACCCATTGAGTGTGATCTAAAAGATAAACTAGGGTAGTCAAAGCTTGCCAACATATAGGGGGAGGGGGGCTATGGTAGGATTGAGGAAGGGTGAAGGCATCATAGGTGAAACCACATCTTTGAATCCATCGATCTAGAGGATCAAATGAAACCATTTATCTGTTAGCTAATTGAACAGTCAGAATTTTTTATTTTGTTTTAAGTTCAATGCTGATGAACGGCCAGAATTTGGCTTAGCTCTAGAACTATACTCTTTAAGTTTGTTAATTAAGAAAGAGGAATCTGCGGCTCTTCAATAGTATGTATGGTCTCAGAGAAACTAGTTCTGCTGATTCAAGGGTGTTGGTAATTCATCTTGTTCTTGGCATTATTTATATACTATTCTTTCTCAGATTTTTCAACTCATCATATAGCCAAGCCAAGTATAATCGTCAATTATGTAAGTTTATGAAAAAGGAAAAGTCTGTTTGATAAAATGTGTATAGAAACACTAGTGCAGACACTTTTATTATGCATCGATCAAACAGAGAGTATTACAAAGCCATACACTACATATGATTACGAAACACAAACATATATATAGAGCAGCACGACATGATGTAGCTAGTGACAGATACGAGTATAGATAGGTTAATAGAGATTTAGACTACAAAAACTTGGTTTGTAGTATTTTCAGACACGGCCCAGGTCATATGAATGCACAATATTGGGTAACACATCACACTGGACTCTAGATGATGATTGGAAATTTAACACCCCATGAATGATCACTCATCTGGTTTAATCTTTCGGCATCAATCACTTTCTCCTCTGCTTTAACCTCCTTGTCTTTTTCGTTCTCCTTGGCTTTGTTCTCGTGAGCTGCAGCTTCGTCTACCTTATTCTCTTCGGATCCCTCGGTAGCAGTAGCAGTAGCAGTAGCAGCTACATCTCCTTTTTCTTGGGTCTTTTTCTCATCTTCAGCAACAGGTATAACCTCAACGACATCAGTTGGCTCTGGTGCAACTTTAGAGGAGCTGTTGATTACTTCCTCTTGCTTGATCTCCTTCTCTGCCTTATTATGTGAATCATCGGTGACAGCAGTCATCGTAGTAGTCTTCACTTCCTGTAACTTGTCTGCTACTTTATCTGCTTCAGCTATTTGATGATGATCAGTTGGGTTTGATTGATCATCATCATCAAAAACTTCCTTCTCTTTGACCTCTTCCTCATGTCTTTCTTCTTTTACGGGTTTAACCTCCTCCTCCTCCTCCTCCTTTTTAGCTTCAGAATGATTTGGCGCAGCACCCTGGTCTTTGACTGGTGGTTCCTCTTGCTCTTTGTTGTGAACTTGTGCTTCTTTATCCGCTTCTTGTGGTGATTGAGGTACCGGAGGGGTCTGTTCGATAGTAGATTCGTGAGCTTTGCTTGTTTCCTGGTCGGAGAATGCAGACTGGGCGGTTACAACCTGCAAGATCGATATGTTTACGTAGTATATATATCTAATTTTAAAACAACTATAGGAGTATACAGCAAGCTAATTGATCAAGGGAAATTTTAAAGATGTGAATAATTATATTCCTATGTAAAAGTATTATAGGAGTATAAAATATCATTACCTCAGCAGTTGCCATATCAAAGAGCTTCAGCTAGGTAGCTAAGAGGGAGATGATTCAGGAAGAAAAGGATAAAGGGAGATGCTTGAAGGGTTGCAGTGTGATCGATGATGAGGAAGATTGATCTATGGTGGGAGGGTATTTATAATAGAGGTAGAGGTAGCTCATGAGTATTAATTATAAATTTTGAAAAGGGATCGATATATGAGGGGAAATCAACAGTACTCAAAGAATCTTGGGTAATTTCGACAATTTATAAGAGTATTAGTTTAACGATAGTGAAAATCAAGGGGGTGCTGACTGGATAGTGTGACAGAGACTAGTACGGTAGTAGTAGTAGTCAAGGGGTAAAAGTGCGTGCCAGGTCATCGAGATCAGGGTTTTGAATTTTGATGATGCGGATTGGGAGTATTAATTTGGGAGATTGTGGTTACGTGTTTTGTGCCAGTCGGTCTAGTAGGAAGGAAACCTTAATCATATATACCACTCGATCTCTTCTTCAATTTGTGTGCAAGCATGTGATATGATAATCACAAGCCAGCACTTTTGTAGATGCAAACTAACTACGAGTTTTAAAGAGTTATGTTTATGAGAAAATAAGTACGAGCTACGAGGTAAATGTAAAAAGTTAGTAAAAAAAAAAAATACAACACCATAAAAGAGAATATTATTTTTAAAAAAGTACTAGCTATATTATTCAATGATAATACTCAACGTAAAATTGATTCAACTATGAGTAGTATAAATGAATTTCACCAAGGAAATATTTAAGGGTGTACCATAATTTACCCCTTCTGTCATAGGAAATAACTAAACTAGTTTTATATTTTAAAGTCGATCTAAGGTGTACTATTTTTTTTTTAATTCGCATATTGCCTATTGCACATTTTGAGTTGTTATATCAATTATAATAATTATAAGGGCGTGTATAGGCAACGTCGGATCTAAAGGGGTTTAAAAATTTGTAAAATATTTTCATAAATTTCTAAAAAAATATAAAATGACATAATATATTAAAGAATAATACTGTTAAAAAAATTTTGCCCCTAAACAAAATTTCTGAATCCTGTAGTACCCGTCAATACCAATTTTGTCTTCATCCTCATACAAAGCTAAATGTCTCTGAACTCTTGCCGAAGTTGGTTGGCTGGCTGTATACGTAACGCGATTGTGCACCAAGTTGATCTAATACTACTAACTATACTATTCTAAATGAGGGTCTTCATAGCCTTCACTCGAATGATAGATAGCCAGCCACTTTCACAAGGGACAACTCGTACTAGGGGTGTTTATAATCAGTTAATCGGCGTCAAATTTGATAACTGTAACAGTTCATTTAGAAGCAGTTAACTAGAATAAATTAACTGTCAATTTCGGTACAGTTTTACTATTTAACGGTTAATCAAAATGATGTAGATTTATGTGTTTTTACTTATAATTAGTAAACAATAATGCGGTTTTTCTGGTTTTGGTGCGATATTAAACCGGTTAACCGTCGATTTTGATAAAATTTTATCGGGTTTGGTATAATTCTAACCATTAACTATATAATTGTATACTAAAAAAAGGGAAATTTCACCAAATACTAGTGAGCTTTTATTTAATTCATGATATACCACTGTGTTTCTAAAATTACATAAGATAACACTGATTTTTTATTTATTTCATCAGATAACACTGTCACATATTTTGTTAACTTCTCTGTTAATATCCCTAGAAAAAAAGACTGAACTTCCCTATTATCAATTGAACTAGGGTGGTGTCTTATGAAATTTATCAACATGACAAGTGAGGAAATTAATTAATAATAGGAGTATTTTTGTCATTTTCATGAAAAATAACAAATACATTAACAAAATATGAGACATAGTGTTATCTGATTAAATAAGTAAAAACTCAATGTTATCTTGTGTAATTTTAAAAACATGGTGGTATATCGTGAATTAAGGTAAAACTCAATAGAATTTAGTGAAATTTCTCAAATAAATAATAATAAATTAAATGCTTAAACGATTTTTTCAGAGTCAAATTCGTCAAAATCAATAAACAAAACTGAAATCAGAACTGGAATCGAAAAATTAAATGTTCAATTAACCAAACTAACAAATGACGTCGATTAACCTAGTTTCAAGTTTTGATTCTTCGATTATGGTTCCGATTTAGCTATTCCGGTTTACATGAACACCGCTGGAACTAAGTACATGACCAGTTCGTTCGTCCCCTACTTTCTTTTCTCAATGCATCATCAGAACACTAAAAAAAGAGGTAAGTTCGGCTGGTTGGCTGGCTGTATGGGTCCCATAACCCGGCAGACACGTGCCGATAATGATTTTATCTCTACTATCAAATCCCCATCAGTCGTGCTGACGTGTTCCTTCCCAATTCATACCATTATTTCCTTTGTTCTGTTCATTTGGGCCGACAGAGAAAAACGAAGGTGAAGACTCCGGTTTCCCCTTTTGATTTCACCCCCAACCGATATAGGTTGGGCGGTGGATCATAGGCCCACCATATCTCTATGCATCCAATGCAATACCGCCACGTACTCACTTGTTGATGTGTTTCCATGTCATTCTTTGATCGTGATCGTGGCCGGCCAAACTCGTCCGTATATATAGCCTAGCTAGCTTATTGGTAGGGAATTTATGTCATATCATAGGACAAAAGTATACTTCATCGATTACATACAGTACTAATACTAGTAAAAAATTTAATTTACTCACAGCCCGTCTTCTGTCAGTTCAGAAATGATCGATAATATACCCTAAAAATGAAAAAAATTGATGTTTGTGGTTTGGTATTCAATCATACATCTATGGCTCTGTTCGGCATGGCTGTTTTGGCAGCATAAATGTAACATATTTGACAGCAGGAATGCGCTGACATAAATGCAACATATTTGCTGGCAGGAATGTGCTGGCATAAATGCAGCTGTTTTGAAAACTGTTGTTTGGCAGTGCAGCATATATGCAACATGTTTGGTTCAGGTAGTTATATGTAGTGTGTTTACCGTTTTCGTATTACAATTATAATTTATTATATTATACTACGTAACTTTATTTTGTTAGTAAAAATATGTAACACCCCAACCGCTAATCCTATGCTTACCGTCCAATCATCCCAATAATCCAGAGTTACTCGCAGCGGAAATACTACTTACTACGGCGGGTGATACAATGCCGCTAACCGCCCATACGGCTAGCTAGGCTCATTCTACTTACAGTCACGGTCTGATGAACATAATATACCGAGCTACTATATTACTTACCAAAATACCATATACCAAATACTTACATCAATGGATCACCGAGTATTTAAGTGTATTCAATTACATCCCAAATCAAACTTCCCAAAAAAATGAGTTTCTACCGGCTACTCATCTATACCAATTCATCATCCTCTCTATACCCAAAAAGGTGTACCCCATGGTACACCGGCTAATCAAAACTATAGCCATGTACTACTCAGTACACCATCATAATTCATTGTTTACAATCCAAAAAGAAGATAAAGAAATAAAACTAAGTCTTCACATCTTCATCCTTCGCGAGTACCTGCGTGTAGTAAAAATGGTGCCCCAAGGGGCTCAGCAAACGCTGCGTATAAACTCCGCATATACCGCGTGCTAGCTAGGGCACGCCGACTATTTGACGTCCACTAAACATGCGATTCATTAATTTCATACATACATGCTTTACATACATCATACAACCACTAGTAGAAAAAAGGCCTTTTTCGGCCCCCAATTTTCGGCGGTTTTAATATTTTGGCCGAAAAAGAGTGTCGGGTGAGGTCATTTTCGGCGGTTCCTATATATAACCGCCGAAAAACGTCTTTTTTTTAAAAAAAACAACATTTTTGGCGGTTGTATATAGGAACCGCCGAAAAACAAGACTCATTTTCGGCGGTTCCTATATACAACCGCCGAAAATGATGTTTTTTTTAAAAAAAAAACGTTTTTCGGCGGTTCCTAGCCTTACAACCGCCGAAAATAGTCCTTTCTAAATAACCCTAACCCCGACGAATTCAGTATCGCGCGTTCTCCTCTCTTCTTCTTCACACAGAAAGCTCCCGACTCCAAAAATCGCCCTGCGTCGCCGCGCGTCGCCTCCCGTTTCCGGCCACCTTCCACAGCGTCCGACCGCCGTCGCCGTGCCCGCCGCCCGCCACCGTCGCCGTGCCCCGCCTGCGCCACCGTCGAGCTACAACAGTCAATTTTAGGTTAGTTTTTGATTACGAATTTGAAGTTTCGAATTTATGTTAAACTGAGCCTTAATTTGTTGTTTATGTGTAGTTTTTGCTTGATTTATGTTATCTGGTGTGTAGTAGATTGATTGGTTTGATTGGAAATTCTAAATGTGTGTAATTTTACAAAATAATGCATATGCCCGCAAAGTGTTCGATGAAATGGCTGAACCAATTTCAGTGATATTTTTGTGCTTTTCTACCATTTTTTGTGTGAATTGTTGCCAAGTAAGCGTCATTGGTGATTTGTCGTGTGAATTAACATCAAAAATGTTGACTTATAGTTACTTAATTTTATAATTTGATTTACAATAAGTTGTGATTATTGATTAAATATTGACAATGAATTAGATACTTCATAAGTTGGCGGTGTAGCTACACGCGACAATTCATCCTCACTTCTAACAAGTCGCCGGTTTAGCGACCTGAAACGAGTCCAAAAAGGGGGAAAACGTGAGTTGAGGGTTTGTTTTTTGTTGATAATTAATTGTGATTTTTTACATAACTACAACTATTATCCTCACTTATTATTAATATGGTTCGTTACAGTTATACCCTTTGACACCATTTGTCGTTGTACTCCGTCCTGTTACCTCCATCTGAGTTCCGTCTACTCATCTTGTCGTTTCGATTCTGCTACTATTATCCTAGCCCAGTTGAGGTGAGGGTAGTTTTTTGTTGATTAATTGTACGTATTTTTTTATAACTACAACTATTATTCTAATTATTATGGTTCACAGTTACTCCTTTTGACACGTTTGTCGCCGTCCTCCGCCTTGTTTCCTCCCTCCGAGTTTCGCCTACTCCACGTCCTTCCAAAAACAGGTTAGTTTTATTCTTCAACCTCGTTGAATTTCTGTTTATCATAATTGTTTGTAAAATTCGTTGATTTATATATAATAGTTAGTTGCAGAATTATATATACATATATATTTAATATATTATCCACTCGATTCTGCTACTATTATCCTAGCCCAGTTGAGGTGAGGGTAGTTTTTTGTTGATTAATTGTACGTATTTTTTTTATAACTACAACTATTATTCTAATTATTATGGTTCACAGTTACTCCTTTTGACACGTTTGTCGCCGTCCTCCGCCTTGTTTCCTCCCTCCGAGTTTCGCCTACTCCACGTCCTTCCAAAAAAGGTTAGTTTTATTCTTCAACCTCGTTGAATTTCTGTTTATCATAATTGTTTGTAAAATTCGTTGATTTATATATAATAGTTAGTTGCAGAATCATATATACGTATATATTTAATATATTGTTGGTTATATATATATATATATATATATATATATATATACATATAAGATAATCAAGTAGTATATATCTATAATACATCTAAGATAATCAAGTAGTATATATATCTATAATATATCTATAATACAGACTCGCCATGCAAGAACCATATCATTATATATCATTTCCAAAGATTGTTTAGTTATTGTTGTTTTCATATTTATTATTTTAAATATTATTTAATTCATTATACATTATCAATATATTTTTGTAGTTATTTTTTAGCTGTACCTTTCATTTTGTGTTTGTAGAATGGACCGTGAATGGATGTACGGTCAGCGAGGGAATTATTTTGAATCAAAAGTGGATAATGAATTTTGCAAAGCAGCTCTCGATCATCAGAAAAGGATGAACGAGACACACATTCCCTGTCCATGTGCACAATGTGGACTTCGCAATAAGTTTCCTAACATACATACAATCAGATTTCATCTATCAAGACGTGGATTTATGCCGAACTATAAGATATGGTTTTGCATGGGGAGTCACTAGAAGCCAGTAGCAGGTGCAAACTTCCACTCAACCGAACAGTGAACCAGAAATGGTTACGGACGATACTACATTTCCTGATAATACATGTGATCTGAGTGACACTGATATCAACGACGACAGTGATAAGATTGAACAACTGGACTCTGCTGCAAGATGTTGAAGATAATTTCACAGACAAACCGGCTGAATATCAAAGATTACTTGATGCATCACGTTCCCCTTTGTTTCCCGGATGCACCAAATACATAAAGTTGACATCTGTGCTGCATTTGTTCAATCTTAAAGAAAGATTTGGCTTGAGTGATAAGAGTTTTACCGGCAATACTAGAACTATTCCACGACATGCTACCAGATGATAACAATCTTCCTACTTCCACTTATGATGCAAAAAAAGTTGATGTTTCTATATGGGTGTGGAGTACGAAAAGATACACGCATGTCCAAACAGTTGTATTATACAGAGGAGAGAATAAACATTTGAATGAGTGTCCAAAATGTCATTTGTCACGCTATAAACAGAAGGACGGTCAAACATCCAATTCTAAGAAAATAAGTCCTCCAGCAAAAGTCATTTGGTATTTACCCATAATCCAAGATTTAAACGACTTTTTGCCAATGTCAGAGATGCCCAAAATTTAAGATGGCACGCAAAGGAAGAAAAAATGATGATAAGCTGAGACATCCAGCTGATTCACCACAATGGAGGACAATCGACAGAAGATTTGAAGATTTTGCCAGTGACAGTCGAAATTTGAGACTCGGGTTATGTACGGATGGGATGAATCCTTATGGCAGTCTAAGTAGTCAGCATAGCACTTGGCCTGTTCTATTGGTGATCTACAATCTTCCCTCGTGGCTGTGTATAAAGCGGAAATACATAATGTTATCATTGTTGATTTCTGGACCTAAACCCAGGACATAACATCGATGTATACCTTGCACTGCTGATTACGATTTGAAATTGCTATGGAATCAGGGGACAGTGGTTTATGACAGTTATGCCAGACAAAACTTTACACTTCGTGCCATACTTTTTGCACAGTGAATGACTTTCCAGCGTACGGGAACTTATCTGGATACACAGTAAAAGGCACATTTGCTTGCCCAATATGTGAGGATGACACTTGTTCTGATCGTCTACAGTTTTGTGGAAAAAACGTCTACATGTGTCATCGTAGATTATTGCCATCAGCTCACCCGTACCGTAAAAAGAGGAAGTTATTCAACGGAAAACTGAGTCACGTGTTGCTCGTATACCTCTGAGTTCTGAAGAGATTTATCAAAAGGTGAAAACATGACAATGTTTTCGGTGTTCCGTCTAAGTCTACCCAAAAAAACATCTGGAAAAAATGTTCAATATTTTGGGAACTTCCGTATTGGAAACATTATCTGTTAGGCATTGTCTTGATTTCATGCATATTGTCAAAAATGTTGGTGAGGTATTGTTGGGACTTTGCTTAACATACCTGGGAAAACAAAAGACGGAATAAAGGTTCGAAAAGACATGCAAGCTATGGGCATACGTGAGGAGTTACATCCCCAAGAAAGAGGCAAACGAACATTTTTACCTCCAGCATGTTACACTTTGTCTAAGAATGAGAAGAACAGCTTTTGTAAATGTCTTCATTCCCTTAAGGTTCCTACGGGATACTCATCTAACTGGAAAAGTCTTGTGTCAATGAAGGACTTGAAGTTGATCGGGTTGAAGTCTCATGATTATCACATTCTGATGTTGCATCTACTTCCTGTTGCCATTCGGGGTATATTACCGAAAGATGTGTGGAATGCAATTACAAGACTATGTTTCTTTTTAAATGCAGTGTACAATAAAGTCGTGGATGTTGATACACTAGACAGTCTGCAACGCGATGTTGTTGTTAACATAGGGATAAGAAAACTTTTTGGTAACCCCGGGTCAAGGAAAGGGAGTACTCAAGGACAAACAATTTCTTACGAGCAGCACATGTGCCATTAATGAAATGAGAGAGCAGTGGAAGAAGGAGGTCTTTGATGAAATACGTCAAGACAGTCATGCATCCCAGCCATATGTTCCTCCAAGATATTCTGACCCTACTCCTGCTGGAGTGTACACAAGTGTGAATTCCAATGACCAGTATCCTTACGCTTATGTACAGGTAATTTTTTATACCTTTAACTGTTCTATTAGTTGTCATATCTTTTATTACATATTTTTAGTTCAACATCTACTACTCTGATGAAATTGTAGGACCCGTGGAACTGTAACCTCCTGCTTCCATACAACAATGAAGAAATATGTGTCGCGGAAGGAAGGGTGTACCAATCAGGCCCTAATGACGTGACCCATGGAATACCACTGAAGCCGTATCACGGGAGAGTCTCTGTGGACGAACCGATTTATACGGTTCCTGATCTACCACTCCCTGTACCTACGGAGGAGTACAACACAGTTCGGTCTGCAAAGGGTGCATTCGTTCAGTGGCCCATTCGTCTGATTCGAAAGTGTGTGAAGGTATGTCTAATACTAACCACTAGTGTAGTTATTATTGTTCATTACATGAATATAGTATGTGTGGATGCTCAGTTCATGACTAGTATTGATTGTCGGTTGTAAATAGGCATTAAGAAAGAAATCTACATCTCCTGACAAAAAGAAGTCAAAGATTGGATCCTCTGAATACAGAGCATCCACCAATGTTGTGGAAAGAGAAAATTTGGTGGACGATTCCGTATATGCACGCTTGGGGCCAAACATGAAATGCTTGCATGATCTAATCCGCGACTTCCCAGATGGCAGAAATTCTATCCTACTCAGTTTGGAAGATGACCTTCTTCACTACGGACGAACTATAGAAATCCACATGTGGACGACTGATGTTAGGGACATACTACGATTTGATTGGGTGCCTGTTGTAGTGATGCATTCATTTATTCTGTAAGTATTAGTTTTGTTTTATAATTAAGTTATAAATTGTTCTGAAGCAATGTTTATTAATTTTATGTCTTTTTATTTATGAACAGGTTTTTGAATGACAAAATGCAATCTTTTGGCCTTACCAAGTATGGATTTTTGTGTCCTGAAAGAGCATCGTTCACTGCTCTGAAGTGCGATACAGAAGCGTGTAAGGTGTACATACAGCATGCATTGACTAACAACATCAGAGCGAGGAAGAAATATGTATGCTACCTTATCATCAAAAGTATTTACTTCTGTTTATCATTTTAATTTGAATAACTGTTGTAGTTATCTGTGCACACATGCATTATAATGACATGTGAGTGTTTTGGTATTACACAGTGGCCATTGGGTTTTACTGGTGTTGTGTTTGGATCGTTCGCGGATACTATTTCTTGATCCGTTGCAAACCGGAAATCCAAGAGAAATCAAGATAAAGCCACACCTTAGCGTGTAAGTACATTATGAAGCAATTCTTTATGCATTTAAACTCCTTTAATTTAATTTATTATGAATGGATATCCTAATTTAATTAATGTATGTTGATGATAATAATTATGCAGTGTGTATCAAGGTGTTATGCTTTCAGAGCTTAGTATAAGGTCAAAAAACGTCCAATGGACTTCAGTGAAGGTGAATGCATCATCATTTACATGTTTATTATTGATTGGTTGTAATCACAAATAAATGTCTTATATAATTAGTTTTGTTCTTCCTGTGTTTAAGTGTTCACGTCAACCCGGAGGTTCAGAGTGTGGGTATTATGTCATGAGTATATGCATGACATAGTCACCCTATTTGGTGAGATGGATGATCTGTTAGAAAAGGTATATCGAAGTTATATTTATTTTTCAATTACTAATATAATTGTTTGATGATTAACCAATTTTGTCTTGTTTTGTTTTTCAAAGGTTTTTCCTAGTGTTGGAGAATATAACGCAGAAACCATCAACGGCATGCTAGAGGATTGGGCGGATTTTGTCTCCATGACTTTGGTTTGATTTTTGCTTTTTGTTCTCGAATTGTTATTTAGAACTTTCATTAGACTTTTATGGTTAGATAGATTGTAAAAAATGACCACTATGAGCATATTAGTGAACATTTGATCAATTGTGTACGTATATGGTCATTTGTGACTATGTGAATTGTGGTGTATGGTCATTTGTGACCATTTTAAATGTGGTGTGTATGGTCATTTGTAAGCCGTGTCATTATTTTTGGGATTTTTTTGACAATTTACTTACTAAGAGTGATGAGATCCTCTACCATGTGATGTAGAGAGATATGTGGACATATTTGGATGCATATTAACAGGTTTTGTGACATATGTGGAATTGTAAACGAAAACGAGAAAAACCAAAAAAAAATTGAGGATTTTCGGCGGTTCCAAGTAGAAACCGCCAAAATAAGTAAAAACTTCTTGCTTTTTCGGCGGTTTCTACTAGGAACCGCCGAAAATCATCCAATGTTTTGACGTTAATTTTGCCTCTGAAATAGGTCTTTTTCGGCGGTTTTTGCCTTAGGAACCGCCGAAAATATGGGAAGACCCTTTTTCGGCGGTAGCATTTTCGGCGGTTGTAAACCGCTGAAAAAGGCATAAAACCGCCGAAAAAGACCCTTTCTGCACTAGTGAACCATGCTCAATACATTACACATTCCAAGGCAACAATACAATAGCACGCATCTTACTTACCTTCACAAGGTTAGCCAAATTATGCATCCGGGTTAATCGGAATGCTTTTACTCTTTTACTCATTACTTACTTTTTCTTAATTACACTTACTTACTTACATTCACTTTGCTTACTCATTCTTACTTACTTACTTATACTCAAGTTAAGTCGTCGGGACCTCCGGCCCTGGGGACTACGCCGTCCCACCTCCGGGATTTACTTGACTCACCAATCCGGATGCTACCCACTTAAGGGATTTGGGCCGCGGACCAGTTTAAGAGTCAGGAATTGGAGCCAACCTCTCGTGACTCCGCATCCTCACGCGTGGCCGAAACTATATCGGACTTCTACTCATTCCAATTTAATTACCAATTTAAGTTAGAATGGTTAGCTTGTTAGGAATAAGTTAGAAGTCCAACACAATAATAAACGGTCACAGTACAGTATATCATACATACACACATTCATTATCATCCATACATTGCATGAATCTACAACTGAGGTTTAAAGAATATTTCACAAACTACATCACTACTATCACAAGTTGTATGTAACTCCGATTCGTGCATTTATCTTATTTGGTGCCAATTAGCCACACAACACACAAATCAAGTAACCAAGATAGCATACGGGGCATGAGGAATCCACCGTTCACCGTCGTACGTGTTTCCAAAACGTCCTTCCGGTGTCACAAGTCAAATCCTATTATGTACATATACATTGAATGATTAATATAACTATAATTAACTTAATTCGATTACTCTTGCGTTTCCTAATCCATACTTACTAAGTCTTTGCATCTTAACACTTATATTTCATTTACTCATTTTTTCATTACTTATCCATGGTTTACTTACCTATATATATATATACATATGTGTAGGAGGTATACACATATATATATATAATATATATACTAACTAGTTATAAGCTTACAGTTTTTTTTTGTAAGTATTGGGCCGTCCGACCCACCGTCCGACCCAAGCCCTGGGTCGGACCATTCCAGTAGAGTTCGTCCTCTGAAATTCACCCTGTCCAACCCAGCACTATTCCGTCCGACCCATACCCTCTGGGTCGGACCGTTCCAGAAGGTTTCGCTCCCGTGTCCCTGCTCCGTCCGACCCACTGTCCGACCCACTCTGGGTCGACGAAGTCAGAAACTTCGACCCTTATTTTTTTGCCTGTCCGACCCACGTCCGATCCACGGTCCTGGTCGGACCATTCCAGATTGTTTGCGTCCCGCTACTCAAGCCCTGTCCGACCCACGTCCGATCCGGACTCTGGGTCGGACGGTAGCAGAACATTGCTACATATTTATTTTTCTTTCCCAATTTCACCCATTGCTTCCCCAATCTTCCTACCTACATCGTAACATGTTTTAGTACAATTTAAACACTCTAAATCATGCTAATTCATTTCCTAATTCATTACACAATCCTATACTAATTTATACCCACAATTCTCTAAGTTTCTTTTCAACACTCACATTGCTTTCTTCCTTAATGCATTTTGCTACAGATTTTGATACTAACACTCCTCTTCTACAACTCCCTCTTCTAATGTCATTTCTAGCACCTCTAATACATTATAACTACATTAACTATCTCTCCTAATACACCCTCTATCTTTCTCTATTAAAATCCGTTACAACCTATGCCATTCACCTAGTTTCTAATCTCTTAAGTCCACTAGTTTCTAAGTAAATTTTGCCATAGTCTCCCCTATAATTTTACACTCTCACCACATTGTTTACACTCACATAAATGATCATACCACCTGTTTATAACCAAAAATCAATATTCCCATCTCTTATACACAAATACTACACTAAGCAACATTTATTTCCTGCACTCTAACATTAATTCCCAACTATGTTTGTGACAGTTTTTAATTGTTTACAAAGGTTTAACACACTTGTTTCCTCCTACACATTTCACTACCAATACACTACCATCTAACAATACCAATTTTCACTTCCAAAAATCTGTTACATGATACATTACTAACTACACAAGAGAATGTGATTTACCTTGTTGTTTTACTAGCTTCTCCTTTCTTCTTCCTTCTTCTTTCTTCCTCTCTTTCTCCACCGGTTATAGTACTTCACAAATCTAATATCATAACCCATGCATACACACACATTCAATACTAAAACTAACCCTAACATTATTTAAGCTTTAATGTAAGTTCTAGGGTTTGGAAATCTCATTACCTTCCAAGGGTGCAAATGAAGCTTGGAGTGGCTCAAGAACAAAATTCCAACTCCACCAAAATGCCAAAATCGGCTAGCATAAACAAGCAAGCAAGGGTTTTAGTTTACATTTTCGTTTTGCCCTTGAGGCTAGAAAAAGATGGAGTTTTTAGGAATATTTTTACCTCAATAGAACAAGGAGAAGGAGGGCCTTCTAATGGTGGTCTTGAAGCTCCAAATGGGACATACCCATAAAAATGAAAATGTTGGTTTTCAAATTTTGAAAGGATGGAAATGTAGCTCTTGATGAGAGGATTCCAATGGTATACTTTTTATAATTTTTGGAGGAAGTTTAAGGGAGTAACAAGAGGAGAGAAGTAGAGTTTTGTGTGGGTGTTTTCATTTCTCCATGGAAATCGCTGGGAGGAAGAAGAAGAGAAAGAGAGAGTGAGGGTGGGGGATTTACGTGAGAGAGGGAGATAGAGATAGGAGAGAGTGTGTGAGTGAATAAAGTGAGGAGAGTGTTTTACTTATTGTTTTTGTCTTTTATAATAGAGGGAGTGTGAGGGAGTGTGAGGGGAGAGTCCCCATCGAACAACACACAGCCCTTATGGGTTTCTAAAATTCTATTTACAATATTGGACACATAAGTTTGTGTTATTTATGTTTCTACCCCACAACTTCCCGTTTTATTGATTTCATTGGTTCTAAATCTTCACTAATATTTATTAATGATTATTTAGTTGACCAAAACTGTTATGAGTCTATTTGACCCGCTTAAACACGTTTTCCCGGTTACCTCGAACAACGTGCTTTAAGGTTCGTTAATGTTTTTAAACCATTTTAGGGATCCGTTTCCTTCGGGATTTGTTCCCTCATGATTATTTATACTTAATTAAGCTTCTAAATTATTCATTAACCTAATTAATCACTATTTTTAATTACGGGGTATTTCAATCTACCCCCCTTAAGAAACTTTGCCCTCAAAGTTGCTCAAGGTTAATAGTTTAAGTAATTCTACTCATCAGGTAACCAATTGCCATAATGCATCTTACTACGCCTATGGGGTGTTTACTTCATTCCACATTGCAAACATACACACTTCAAGCATCATACACAATTCACATACACAATCCAACATTTTCAATTCATACTATTCCACAATACACCATTACAATTCACAATACACCTTACACAAACATCATCCATCATACATACACTACACATTACACATACATACATACGCATACCAAGTTCACTTGCACTACATGTGCCATACAAAACCTATTACAATACTTACTCTCTAAGCAATGCTTACCCCGAAGCAATGCAAAAGCAAAAGGGCTCTACCCCCCATAAAAGGGGTACGACCCGTACCCATATTGCTAAATACTAGACTATCTAGTCTATGAACAACTGTGGGTACTTAGCCTTCATGGCATCTTCCAACTCCCATGTCGCTTCTTCGACATCATGGTTTGACCATAGGATCTTCACCATTCGTATAGACTTATGGCGAGTATCTCTGGTCTTCCTATCCATGATTCTCACTGGGGTTTCAACATATCTCATAGTCGGCTCAATGGATAATCTTTCAGGCTCTAAGACATGAGAAGGATCAGCAATATACTTCTTGAGTTGTGACACATGAAATACATCATGGACACACCCCAAGTCCTCAGGTAATGCTAACCTGTAGGCTACGGATCCAACTCTTTCGGTAATAGTGTACGGCCCTATAAACTTTGGGCTAAGCTTGCCCTTCTGGCCAAATCTGAAGACACCCTTCATAGGTGAAACGCGCAAGAATACTTGGTCGCCCACGGCGAACTCAAGGTCACGTCGTCGCGCATCCGCATAGGATTTTTGTCTATCTTGTGCTGCCTTCATATTAGCTCGAATTTGCTGCACTTCAGCTTGCACTTGCTCAAGATACTCCGGTCCTATTATGACCGCTTCACTTGACTCATCCCAACACAAGGGTGTACGGCAAGGTCTACCGTATAGGGCTTGGAAAGGCGACATCTTGATCGAGGCATGATAACTATTATTATACGAGAACTCGATAAGATGAAGCTTATCTAACCAACTCCCCTGAAAGTCTAAGGCACATGCCCGAAGCATGTCCTCCAGTGTCTGGATGGTCCTTTCTGTCTGACCGTCGGTCTGAGGATGGAAGGCGGTACTCAACTTCAATTCTGTACCCAACGCTTCCCTTGTAGCTCTCCAGTATCTCGAAAGAAATCTGGTGTCGCGGTCAGATACTATTGTTTTCGGGACTCCATGATGTCTGATAATCTCCTTGTCGAATAGCTCAGCTAGCTTTACTACCTTCCAGGTGTCCTTCATCGGTATGAATCTGGCAACCTTGGTAAGGCGATCGACTACAACCCAGGTCATGTTGAGTCCTCCCCTGGCAGGTGGGAGTCCTACAACAAAATCCATGGAGATATCATGAAATTTCCACTCCGGAACTGGCATCGATTGTACCATTCCGCCTGGTCTACGATGTTCAAATTTCACCCTTTGGCATGTTAAGCATCTCAATACAAATTCCGTCACATCTGATTTCATTCCAGACCACCAGAAGTACCTCTTCATGTCTTTGTACATCTTGGAGGCTCCCGGATGGACTGACAATGTGGAACAGTTTGACTCTCGCAGGATGCGATCCCTTAGCTCAGCATTGCTTCGGGGGACGCATAACCTGCCATTCAACCGAATCAAACCATCTTCATGTAGCTTGAAGTCATACTTCTTCTTCTCAAATGTACCATTCTCGATCTTGTGTTTGATTTCGGTGAGGTAAGGGTCGCTCAACTGAGCATCTCGCACCTCGTCAACCAAGCTAGAAGAAGCGAGTAGCGAATGGAGCGAGTGTGCTCGACGGCTCAGGGCGTCGGCTACAATATTTGCCTTCCCTTCCTTATACTGCAAGTTGATGTCATAGTCTGAAAGAAATTCCATCCATCTTCTTTGTCTCAGATTCAGTTCTTTCTGCGTGAATACATACTGTAAGCTCTTATGGTCGGAGTAGATGGTGATGCTTACCCCATAGAGATAGTGTCGCCATATCTTCAAGGCGAAGACAATGGCTCCTAACTCTAAGTCGTGAGTCGGGTAATTCTCCTCATGTTTTTTCAGCTGGCGGGAGGCATAAGCAACTACCTTGCCATGCTGCATGAGTACGCATCCCATTCCTTTGCCTGATGCATCACAGTATACCTCAAATCCCTCTGTGCCCTCTGGAAGAGTAAGGACGGCGCTGAGGTCAATGAGTCTTTTAGTTTCTGAAATGATAACTCGCACTCATCTGTCCATACAAATGGTGCATCTTTCTTCATCAGTGTAGTCATGGGCTTAGCGACTTTCGAGAAGTCCTTTACAAATCTCCGATAGCAACCGGCTAGACCAAGAAAGCTCCGAATGTCAGTAACCGTCTTAGGTCTAGGCCATGATCGTACAGATTCTATCTTAGAAGGGTCAACTGAGATACCTGCGCTCGAGATGACATGTCCAAGGAATGATACCTGATCAAGCCAGAACTCGCATTTGGAGAACTTCGCATACAGCTGGTTCTCGCGCAGTGTCTCAAGCACTTTCCTCAAATGGATTTCATGTTTCTCTGCTGATTTGGAGTATACAAGTATGTCGTCGATGAAGACAACCACTGAAGTGTCCAACTGCTCACTGAATAGACGATTCATGAGGTCCATGAATTTAGCTGGTGCATTTGACAAACCGAATGGCATCACTGTGAACTCGTAGTGGCCATATCTGGTACGAAATGCCGTTTTCTCGATGTCTTGCTCTTTAATTGCAATTTGATGATACCCAGAACGGAGGTCAATCTTGGAGAAGACTGATGCTCCTTTCAGCTGATCAAATAGGTCGTCGATGCGTGGTAATGGGTATTTATTTTTGATTGTGACCGCATTCAGCTCGCGGTAGTCAATACAAAGTCGGAGGCTACCGTCCTTCTTCTTCACAAAGAGGACCGGTGCTCCCCAGGGTGATACGCTCGGGCGTATAAACCCTTTATCAAGTAAGTCACGTAACTGCTCCTTCAGTTCTGTCATTTCAGCAGGTGCCATGCGGTACGGTGCCCTAGCAATGGGACCGGTACCTGGCAAAAGGTCAATCTCAAATTCCACTGCTCTCGGTGGTGGCATGCCGGGTAGCTCCTTAGGGAATACATCGGGAAACTCGGATACAATGGGTACATCGTCTCTGAACTCTGGATCTCGTTCCAGGTCTTGCACATAACACAGATATACTTCTCGGCCCTTTCTGAGCTCCCGGTACATAGCCATAGCAGATATGAGTGTGGTCGAAGGCTCTCTCGGTCTCTGGCGGTAAGATACAGTAACCCCAGAAGGACTCTTGAGCAGCAATCGATGCTCGGCGCAGAGGATTCTACCCTTGTGCCGCTCCAACCAATTCATTCCGATGATTAAGTCGAATCCCAATCCATTGAATTCGATGAAGGAAATGGGAAACGATTCGCCTTTGATTTGGATTGTGGCTGATTGATAATACTTGGTGCACTTTACTCGCTCCTTCGATGGGAGAGTAACCATGAAGTTCGGTAGCTCATCCGCATCTAGCTTCAACCTCTTCACAAAGGATGGTGATACGAAAGTGTGAGAGGCGCCGGAGTCGAATAATACATTGGCATCAATGCCATTTACTGGGAAGGTTCCCGTTAGAATGGTGCCGCTCTTGCCGGCTTGTGCTTCGGTGAGGATGCTCAGGATACCTTCGGTACCGAGTCCACAACCTATTGAATTCACAATTGGATAAGTATTGATGGTGGACACAAGTGGAATTAAATCAACACTGCTCTTTATTGATAAACCAACCATCATACATACCGTGTCTCTAATACACGTTACTAATACATTACATGATACTATGGATTTAATACTTCCTAAAGGTAAGGTTCAGGCGTCCTGGTTTCATGTGTGTGGCATTGATTATTGCCGGCGGTGCCGTATTCAACTTGATCTTGTTGATCCCGTGATACAGCATCCTAGAGTTTCCACCCATGATTAGGACATCTCCTGATCTCAATACCAGTTTCTGTGCGAGGTCCACACGCTTCTGCTCGCTATACAAAAACGGCGTCATCACCAATGGACCAAGACACTACGGGCACTCCTTGTTCAAGAGATTCCGCTGTCTCGTCCTTGTCTTGGTGTAACCCAAGTCGTCCTTCTTTCTCATAGAAGTTGACAATACAAAGGTCCGCTTCAAGTGCGGGGATCGGTTCATGTTCACATTGTTGTGCAAGTTCTACTGCTTGTGTGACGAGTGTCTGAAACTCTGGAGGTATTGTCGGTGGCGTTGCTCCATCTTGTGTTCGTGTCTCCTGGTATGTCTTGGTATAAGGATTCCAGTCCTTTCCCAAGCACATCATTTTTAGCTTCATCTTCTCCACCGGGGAATTCGGGTGTGTAAAATCCACCTTGACTCGTTCCTAGCTCGTTGCATCGTCGGATGATTGAGATTTATGCTTCGGGTGTCAGGTATCCCCTTAATAAGATCATACCTGGTCGGATGACCTGACACTGTTCGTTGGTGTAGTAGTGGTTGGTGATGTCGATCTCTTCTTGATTCGAGTTTACCGGTATCGGATAACATATACTAAAGCTTCCTATGGTTACAAATTTCGTCTACGGTGAGTACTAGTTTCAACTACTTCATCTCATGCTTAGCACACACTTCAATTTACTTACTCATGCATTCATTCAAACAGTTACTCTACTACTTAGACATGCTACTTCAAGGATTAAAGGTTTAGATTATTACCTGGGCCGGACTTAGAACCGGACCCATCACGGTCAATCACATGAAGGACAGGCTGCCTCTGAGGTGCACCCCGCGGAGGTCCCCGGGATCCCTGTCCCTGTGGTGCCTGCTGGGTCTTCGGTGCATCGCCAGATGCAACCTCCTTGCCTTCCCTCTGCCTGTAGCTTTGGTAGTACCCCTTCGGCTTCCCATTCTCTGGGCACTTGTTAGCTGTGTGCCCTGGTTTCTGGCAGTTGTAGCATTTGATATCTCTCCCATAGCAATCCTTGCCGGGATGGTCCTGATTGCACTTTCTGCACACATAGGTGCGGCCATCGGAGAAGGTTTTGGCGGAACCGGAGCTAGAACCTGAGGTTAGAGGGTTAGCACATGTGTGCGTGGATATACTAGATATAGTACTTACACGAATACGAATTGGATTAGGAGTTTACCCTTAGGTGGGTGTGATCTCAGTGGCTTTGCTGCCACCGGTGCAGAATAACCAAGCTGAAGAAGCTCAACTGGTTTGCCCTGCTCAGTATGGGCACTGCTCTCACTTGGGGATTTCTTTTGGGATTGCTGAAAGAAATTCCCCTTCTTCTTTTTCCAGCTCTTCCCCTGGTTCTGCTCCTCAGTACTGGTGTTTTTATTGTTGGCTTTGCGCTTCAGCGCGGTCTCTTCATCCCTTAGTTGGCAAGTGATTTCAACGCGAGAAGCCGCGTGATAACACTCCTGAAATCTCAGGTATTAGCCGGGATTCTTATTAAGGAAAGATGAGGGAAAGATTCAAGGAATTCAAAGGATTTCAGGGTATTAAATGGTACTAAGGGTTAACCGATATTTACCTGAAGGGAGGTAAATCTCGTGTAGCCCATACCGTACCGAAGGCGATGGCTCAGACCACTATAGAAGCGATCGACCAACACCTGGCCGGTGTATCCTAGATCAGGGAGATGACGGAGAATGGAAGTGAAGGTGCGGTAGTACTCATCCACAGACATCTTGTTGTCATCTTCAAGGCGTCCAGCTCTAGCCTTTTCTTAGTCTTTACATGCTCTGGATAGTACTTGGATCGGAGGAGAGATGCGAAAGACTCCCAATCGAATGTGGGGTCGCTGACGTGCTCATGCTTTATTAGCTTCCACCAATCCATGGCTACATCTTTTAAGTAGTAGGCTGCTACTCTAACTCGAACTCCAGCAGGAGCTTCGAGGGTTTCAAAGGCTGTCTCCATCTCGGAGATGTAGGCCTCTAGCTTAGCCGGATCACTCTCGCCCCTAAAGCAAGGAGGGCGGAGTTCCGCTACAGCTTTTACCCAGTTAGCTTCTCTGGGTGGCGGGGGAGGGATTGGCCCCGCTTGGTTCTGTTGGTTTTGCTGGTTTTGTTGCATGGCTTGGATTACTTGGGGTAGCATCTGCGCTACCGTGGCGGTGACGATCTCAGCTATCGTCTGCGCGCCGGGTCCGTCATTGCCCCCTCCTCTAGGGCGACCTGGACCTCTTCCTGACATCTGAACATTTAGTAGTTACATTAGGCTCCGCAAGATATGACTCAAAGGTCTTGAATTTAAATAAGGTATCGCTCCTAAGAACGTCAAGGGTTTCCGTTGTTAACAACGGTAGTTCCTAGTTAGGTTTCTAAGTATCCGTCTTAAGACGGTTGAAATCCTAACTCGGTAATCCCCTATGCTCGGTACTATGGACATCAGAGCGTAACTACGCTCTGATACCACTTTTTGTAACACCCCAACAGCTAATCCTATGCTTACCGTCCAATCATCCCAATAATCCAGAGTTACTCGCAGCGGAAATACTACTTACTACGGCGGGTGATACAATGCCGCTAACCGCCCATACGGCTAGCTAGGCTCATTCTACTTACAGTCACGGTCTGATGAACATAATATACCGAGCTACTATATTACTTACCAAAATACCATATACCAAATACTTACATCAATGGATCACCGAGTATTTAAGTGTATTCAATTACATCCCAAATCAAACTTCCCAAAAGAATGAGTTTCTACCGGCTACTCATCTATACCAATTCATCATCCTCTCTATACCCAAAAAGGTGTACCCCATGGTACACCGGCTAATCAAAAGCTATAGCCATGTACTACTCAGTACACCATCATAATTCATTGTTTACAATCCAAAAAGAAGATAAAGAAATAAAACTAAGTCTTCACATCTTCATCCTTCGCGAGTACCTGCGTGTTGTAAAAATGGTGCCCCAAGGGGCTCAGCAAACGCTGCGTATAAACTCCGCATATACCGCGTGCTAGCTAGGGCACGCCGACTATTTAACGTCCACTAAACATGCGATTCATTAATTTCATACATACATGCTTTACATACATCATACAACCATGCTCAATACATTACACATTCCAAGGCAACAATACAATAGCACGCATCTTACTTACCTTCACAAGGTTAGCCAAATTATGCATCCGGGTTCGGAATGCTTTTACTCTTTACTCATTACTTACTTTCTTAATTACACTTACTTACATTCACTTTGCTTACTCATTCTTACTTACTTACTTATACTCAAGTTAAGTCGTCGGGACCTCCGGCCCTGGGGACTACGCCGTCCCACCTCCGGGATTTACTTGACTCACCAATCCGGGATGCTACCACTTAAGGATTTGGGCCGCGGACCAGTTTAAGAGTCAGGAATTGGAGCCAACCTCTCGTGACTCCGCATCCTCACGCGTGGCCGAAACTATATCGGACTTCTACTCATTCCAATTTAATTACCAATTTAAGTTAGAATGGTTAGCTTGTTAGGAATAAGTTAGAAGTCCAACACAATAATAAACGGTCACAGTACAGTATATCATACATACACACATTCATTATCATCCATACATTTCATGAATCATACAAACTGAGGTTTAAGAAATATTCACAACATACAACACTACATATTCACAAGTATGCATAGTACTCCGATTCGTGCATTTATCTTATTTGGTGACCAATTAGCACACAACACACAAATCAGAGTAACCAAGATAGCATACGGGGCATGAGGAATCCATACCGTTCACCGTCGTACGTGTTTCCAAACGTCCTTCCGGTGTCACAAGTCAAATCCTATTATGTACATATACAATTGAATGATTAATATAACTATCATTAACTTAATTCGATTACTCTTGCGTTTCCTAATCCATACTTACTAAGTCTTTGCATTCTTAACACTTATATTTCATTTACTCATTTTTTCATTACTTATCCATGGTTTACTTACCTATATATATATACATACTAGTTATAAGCTTACAGTTTTTTTTTTTGTAAGTATTGGGCCGTCCGACCCACCGTCCGACCCAAGCCCTGGGTCGGACCATTCCAGTAGAGTTCGTCCTCTGAAATTCACCCTGTCCGACCCAGCACTATTCCGTCCGACCCATACCCTCTGGGTCGGACCGTTCCAGAAGGTTTCGGTCCCGTGTCCCTGCTCCGTCCGACCCACTGTCCGACCCAGACTCTGGGTCGGACGAAGTCAGAAACTTCGACCCTTATTTTTTTGCCTGTCCGACCCACGTCCGATCCACGGTCCTGGGTCGGACCATTCCAGATTGTTTGCGTCCCGCTACTCAAGCCCTGTCCGACCCACGTCCGATCCGGACTCTGGGTCGGACGGTAGCAGAACATTGCTACAAATTTTATTTTTCTTTCCCAATTTCACCCATTGCCTCCCCAATCTTCTCTACCTACATCCTAAATGTTTTAGTACAATTTAAACACTCTAAATCATGTTAATTCATTTCCTAATTCATTACCAATCCTATACTAATTTATACCCACAATTCTCTAAGTTTCTTTTCAACACTCACATTGCTTTCTTCCTTAATGCATTTGCTACAGATTTTGATACTAACACTCCTCTTCTACAACTCCCCTTCTAATGTCATTTCTAGCACCTCTAATACATTATAACTACATTAACTATCTCTCCTAATACACCCTCTATCTTTCTCTACTAAAATCTGTTACAACCCTATGCCATTCACCTAGTTTCTAATCTCTTAAGTCCCTAGTTTCTAAGTAAATTTTGCCATAGTCTCCCCATAAATTTTACACTCTCACCACATTGTTTACACTCACATAATGATCATACCACCTGTTTAACCAAAAATCAATATTCCCATCTCTTATACACAATACTACACTAAGCAACATTTATTTCCTGCACTCTAACATTAATTCCCAACTATGTTTGTGACAGTTTTTAATTGTTTCAAAGGTTTAACACACTTGTTTCCTCCTACACATTTCACTACCAATACACTACCATCTAACAATACCAATTTTCACTTCCAAAAATCTGTTACATGATACATTACTAACTACACAAGAGAATGTGATTTACCTTGTGTTTTACTAGCTTCTCCTTTCTTCTTCCTTCTTCTTTCTTCCCTCTCTTTCTCCACCGGTTATAGTACTTCACAAATCTAATATCATAACCCATACACACACATTCAATACTAAAACTAACCCTAACATTATTTAAGCTTTAATGTAAGTTCTAGGGTTTGGAAATCTCATTACCTTCCAAGGGTGCAAATGAAGCTTGGAGTGGCTCAAGAACAAAATTCCAACTCCACCAAAATGCTAAAATCGGCTAGCATAAACAAGCAAGCAAGGGTTTGTTTATTACATTTTCGTTTTGCCCTTGAGGCTAGAAAAAGAAGTTTTTAGGAATATTTTTACCTCAATAGAACAAGGAGAAGGAGGGCCTTCTAATGGTGGTCTTGAAGCTCTAAATGGGACATACCCATAAAAACGAAAATGTTGGTTTTCAAATTTTGAAAGGATGGAAATGTAGCTCTTGATGAGAGGATTCCAATGGTATACTTTTTATAATTTTTGGAGGAAGTTTAAGGGAGTAACAAGAGGAGAGAAGTAGAGTTTGTGTGGGTGTTTTCATTTCTCCATGGAAATCGCTGGAGGAGGAAGAAGAAGAGAAAAGAGAGAGTGAGGGTGGGGGATTTACGTGAGAGAGGGAGATAGAGATAGGAGAGAGAGTGGTGAGTGAATAAAGTGAGGAGAGTGTTTTACTTTATTGTTTTTGTCTTTTATTAATAAGAGGAGAGTGTGAGGGGAGAGTCCCCATCGAACAACACAAGCCCTTATGGGTTTCTAAAATTCTATTTACAATATTGGACACATAATTTGTGTTATTTATGTTTCTACCCCACAACTTCCCGTTTTATTGATTTCATTGGTTCTAAAGCTTCACTAATATTTATTAATGATTATTTAGTTGACCAAAACTGTTACGAGTCTATTTGACCCGCTTAAAGACACGTTTTCCCGGTTACCTCGAACAACGTGCTTTAAGGTTCGTTAATGTTTTTAAACCATTTTAGGGATCCGTTTCCTTCGGGATTTGTTCCCTCATGATTATTTATACTTAATTAAGCTTCTAAATTATTCATTAGCCTAATTAATCACTATTTTTAATTACGGGGTATTTCAAAATAAAAAAAAAATTCACAAACAATAAAATTTTTATTTCTATTATTTAAGCAAAAGTTGTAACTCCTAAACAATATATTTTATTATCTAAATTTTATAATTCTTACAAATATAAAAGCGTAAAAAGAGAAAAAGCGTTTCAAATTTTCTGATAATGTTATGTGAATTTATTTAGTGAAATTATAACTTTTAATAATATATAATATTTTTGTAACTTTGTATGTTAATAAATTTATATTCATTCATATTTCTATATACTATTTTAATATTTTATTTATATATCAACAAGTGTGTATATTTATTCGTTTTTTTAATTTTATTAATCTATGTGGTATTACAAATAATATATTATAGATTTGTATTATAAATGTGATTTTTATAAATTTGGCTAAAGATGTAGTAGTATTTTTTATAAATTATTTAAAGCATTATATAATTTGTAATAAATAAAGTAACTTGTAAAAAAAATTTATATATTTTTAAATCAATAGTCACAGTAATTGCATTATGAAGTGAGTAAAGAAACGGAATTGAAAGCACGAAAACGAAAAAGTAGCATTTGCTGCGGGCATTTATGCTGATATTTATGCTGTCATTTATGCTGACATTTATGCTGACATTTATACTGTTTTAGGCGAACAACAAAAACAAATAAAGGAGTTCAAAACAACATATGCTGTACATTTATGCTGTCAAAAAATGCACATAAAGTGTGCACCCGAACGCAACCTATACCTTTGAAGAAGAGGTGGGATATTGCACCTTGGTTTTTCTTTTCTTCTAATGAAATTTCAATAGACAATTTATAGAAGGGGGATGGCGCCAAACCTACCATCTATAGTCAGAGATTAATCGGTATTCATTAAATCAGTTGTCTCATTTATAATATGTACTACTTTTCTTGAAACTAATCAATGAAGTTAGATATAAATATAAATGATAATGATTACCAACTCACTTTTAATAGGTAAATTTAATGCAAAATGTAATATTCACAGTTGAAATACATGGCCATCTTTATATTTGATGGACCGACCCTCCTTTTTCAAGGAAAGATTGATGTGTCCTAAGCGTTCGGAGTTTCGGTATAAAGGTGGGTTTTGAAACTTGATGATTAAAGTGATCACTATAATTAAACAATGATGTTATTTCAATTTTGGTGGATCTAAAAAATAAAAATAATCCAATAAATAGGTGACATATATCATATTAATCTCAAAATCAACAAAAACTGTTCAAAGAACGAACCCATAATGAAAATATACTACATTAATATATAGGCTCATCACTTGAGTTGGACATCGTATAGCTAAACTGTGAATTTTTACAGGGCCTAAACAGATACACGGCCCATAATCTTACATGACCATCATGTCCCTTCCAAGCTACTAGCTTTACAGCTTATTTTTTCCGAAAACCAGCAACTATAATGAGTGAAAAAGGAATACATAGAGTAATATCCAACTTGACAGCTTTATTTCAAAAAAAAAAAAAACTCCCTCAGACAACTAGACCATATGGAAGTCGGTAACAATACCAAGCACAGGGTCTCTCGCGGGTTATACCATTGTCGAAATATCGACTACTTCCAAGTAGGATCCCAGTAGTGACGCTACTGCCTGTACAGTCATTCTTAAGCCAGAACTTTTTCTGAATTTGATTCATGTTTTGCGCTCATAGGATAGGATATTGGGTTTGACCCCGATGGTCTTCCCCCGTACTCTTCGGGTCGAGTTAGAGGCAGAAGAGAAGCAAAGTGGGAGAATGGGGAAGGAACTCGAAAGATCATAAGATATAGAGATGGTCTGAGATCACGTGAGTTCAACCTCGAGGCCAGGGGAAGAAAAAGAAGGCCACGGAGGAAGAAATGCTTTACATTCCATTCTCTTATTCTCTATAGCGACCAGGGGGTCTTACAGATCCAACTAAGACAATGGAATCTTCTTTTGCGATCATACTTATGTCTTGGATAGTAGTCCACTCCTTCGCTTAACTCATTAGCTGATGCACTTTTACGCGGTCACTTCGAGGTGAAGAAACGGAATTGAATTAGGAAATAGAATGGAAAGAAAATGAAATGGATTCCCCAAATCAAGAAGTCTGTTTGATTCTAACACGGAAACCGAATAAGATTCTCAATAATTGTCTTTGTTGGTGTTTGGTTCCAAACAGTGAAGTGTTAATACTTAATAACATTATGTGTAATATATATTAATATTTATCTAATTTGTATGTAACATATACTAATATTTTTATAAATTATATAGCATATATAATAGTTTTTAAATTATGTATGATATATATTAATATTTATATAGATTATATATACAATATATATTAATATTTATATACATTATATATAACATTTTTTGAAATTTGCATATATATAATATATTAATTTTTAAATTTTATAGTATTTGAGTTTTAAATAACATTTATTAATATATATATATATATTAATATTTACTTACATTGTAAATAATATAAATAAATATTTATATAAATATATATTGATATTTTTTAATTTTATAGTATTTAAATTTTAAATAATATTATTAATAATTACTTAAAAATATTAATTAAATTGTAAATAATATATATAAATATTTTCATATATTATATATAATTATTTTTAACTTTATAAACAATGTATATAAATATTTTTTATCTTTATAGCATTTAAAGTATAAATAATATTTATTAATATTAATATATATTATATATCATATTTGTTCATATTTTTTTAATTATAACTGATATGTATAAATGTTAATATATATTTATAATTATTTAAATATATTATTTTTCAAATATAAATAATATATATTAATATTAATATTATTATAAATTGTATATAATAAATATTATATTCATATCATATTTATATTTATATAAATTATAATTAAAATATATTTATATTTATATTAGATATAAATATTGTATATTAATATTGATAAAAAATATGTATCATATATTAGTAATTATATAAATTATATACCATATATATTAATATTTGTTTATGCTAAAGATGATGATAGGGGTAAGAGGAAGGAAAGGGAATACTTTTCCCTAGGATTTTGGGGGAATCACTAAAGGGGGATATGGAGGTTTTCAAAACTTGAATTGGGGGAAACATAATCACTAAAAATACAAAACTAACACTACAAAGGGAATGATTCCGTTTACCTTCGCTGACTACCCCGAAGTGAACGCACCCTTAAAGTAGATTAAAAAATATACTTCTCACTGACCAAAGGTGCTCAGAGCTTCCCTGGTCGCTTCCCTTCATCACAAACCGAAGATAAAACAAAACTTACTAACCAACATAACGAGACCATAACCATAAGTCCTAAAAGAAGCTGAAAACGACGGAATAAGTTGTCAAAAAAGATATGCTAAACTAGAGATTAACATCCACCTAAATTACTAAGATTTCAAGTGGAACCAAGACAACAGGTTTCAAAAGTGAGTTTATGGTTGCAGTGAACCCCTGTCAGTCCCTACAATAATAAAAACTACGCTATTCACTTTTCCTAGAAACTCCTTGACAAGCTAGGAGTTGCCTCTTTGTCAAACAAACCATCTCCCACCGACGCAACGACAAACTTGTGGCCAAATTTGCACTTCATCAATTTATGTCTTCCAAGTGCCAATTGATTAATCCAGCTACAGATTTGACAATTCTCATTCCAATTCCTTTCACACACTCCTTGTCCAGATGTGCTGCCAAAGTATCCCTTATTGCATGCTTCAGAATAGGTGTAAGAATTTGAAGGGAGTGCAGCCGATAGTTATCTATACCCATGTCGATGAATGGGTGTGTTATACCCTAAATTTTGACCATCGGAAGGAATCCCTTTAAGCACGGGTGCTACCAAGGACAAAATGCTTAAAAGACATGGAATCATGAATTGTTAAGGACGTTTTTGGTATTTTTGTTTTGCATGATTAGCTCCCGCACCTCAAAACGGTCGTGACAGAGTGATCTTCGTGAAGGGTATTTTTAGGAATTTTCATTCTAAAAAAATTAGCTTTTAATGCATATTATAAGCTAACTTCTTGATAATTAAAGCCCCAAATTTTCAAAAATTGAAAGAAAAGGCTTTAATCATAAAAATAAAAGTTGCAATATGGTCATTAGGCCCAACCTTGACCGGAGGCCTTGAAAGTTTTATTATGGAGCCCGAAGCCCAAAAATTAAATGAAAATTCAAGTCATCTTGTAATTTTCTCTCTCCCTAAAAATGATCCAAAACAATTCAAAACGTTATGAAATTTTAACACATGATAAGGGATGACATATGGAGCATAATGGCATTAGAATTTTGAAATTTTGATTTTCAAATAATTATCTTTTAATTTCTGAAAAGAATTGATGGAAAATTAATTTTTAAAATATTTCTTTATCAAAATAAAATAAATTTCCATTGGAAAATTCAGAAATATCCTGCTTACATGCTGGTAAATTTTCATAATCATATTCAATCCAGAAGTAACCTGAACACTTTCGATAAACTTAGATCTTTTACCAAACTTCGCTTATCTTATATGTTGCCTATATAAGGAGTCTTCCTGACTGACTCAAAGAATAGACAGAAACTCAAAGAAGTCAGAAAACATCATTACAAACCTGGCTCTCATGTTTTTCAACTCTTGAGCACCGAAACCCTACCGAAACTTCTTCAAAATTCTCAAAAACGTAGTCTTTGCACTCCCACTGAAGATCCAACCATCAAAACTCCATAAAATCACCACCAAGACGTGAAGAATTCCATCAAGTTCACATAGTCAAAAGCTCGGGTCGAAATCCCGTCGGATCGGCTTTCAATGGATCAATCAGAAAATCCCGCCATGAAGAAACTACTGTCTATAGAGATCAAAACAGGTAAGAAATTCGATTTTCTAACTCCTCTGACTTTAATTAGCTCCTAGTATAAAATCTTAGTCGAACCAAAGTTTACCGACATTTTAATTAGAGTTTAACTAAGTTTTTGCCATATAATTTGTTGATTAAGTTTTATGTTATATTTGACTTCAAATTGAAAGATTTAACTAACTTGTTAAAAATCTTTCAAGGTACACACACATAAATTTTGAGCCGAAAACACCGTCAGGAAACGCCAAATGCCACCGTTCGAGGGCGATCCGCACTCACGTACGCCACGTCTGAGGTCCCGGATGCCTAGTCCAAAGTCACAGACGCCCCATACGGTAGTGGGGTCTCGCTTGTTAAATTTTTTTAGGGGTTTTAGCATATGTCTGGACCTACGGACACCCTGTCTGTTGCCCAGGACGCTTTAAAAATTTTGTCTTTTGCAAATTCAAATGTTTTATGTAATTTGATAGATTGGGGTTTTTGGTCATGAACATTAAGAAATTTGACCTAATTTGGCCTCCTAAACCCTAGTTTAGGTAATTTCAATGTTCACCTTTAAATTCAGTAAAAAAATGTTAGAAAACATAAAAATACATTAGCTTCCACACTTTAGGTTAATCAACTTTATAATAAACTGTTAATGACATAAGTAGAGGAAAATAACTTAGAAGGGTAGTGAAAGTAATTTGAACCATGAAAAGTTATATACCAAGCCTTCGAACCCAAACTCTAACACTTCCTAGTTTACTACAGGTTAAAATTAGGTGGCGACTCTTATTAGGTTCTAGTGGGCTAACCCTAGTTTTAATGATTGTTGTTTTATAACATAGTTATTAAGCGTATGTTATAAGTGGAACTAGAACCTGAATAGGTCCTAATCAACCTGATCAACATAGGATAAGGTTTGGAAACCCCTGGGCTCACAGACTGGCGACTCTGTTGGGGACTTAGCTCTTAATTTTAACTTGTTTAATTTTAAGATAAGAGGGCTTAACTTGAAATGTCATCAAAGGCTTTTATTATATTGTTTGATTTAATTTCGTGTGCACTTTTATTTTCTTGCAATTGTTTATCATATGAGAGCGTTGAGGGTCCATGCAAACCATCTTCACCTGGACCCGCTTTAGGCGGTCCCTATCAGAGACTCGCACCTTTAGGTGATGCGAATAAGTGGGGAAAAGAGAAAGACATCGTGCGAACCACGTCCCCTTAATACCTGGGCTTCGGCTCCTAGCACCTTCGTCAGTACCCTTACCGAGTCCAATGTTTGGTCAGTCAAAGACCCGACCGTAGACTCACACCTCACGGTGATGTGAAAAAAGTGGGGAAGCCCAAAGAGGATATCATGCAAACCCTATCCCTTTGCGGCAACCTAGGCACAAGCCCCGCTCACCTCTCCGGATCGACCCATACCCGTTACAAACAGTCACGTGGTGAAGACATGTTGAACTTGCATGTAAACCTTGTTTGCTTGTATGTTCAGCTCATTACCAGCTCTAGAAATTGATAGGATCTTTCCTTACACCCGATTCAGCCTAACCCGAATTTTCGGTTTTATTGTTTGTGGGCCAAAGGCTCAGCTTGGTCTAAATAAGTAAGTCATCTGTTTGGGCTTCAACACAAAAATCTAGGTCTAGGTGATTTCCATTTCGGCTCAATCTGAATCATCCATTTAGGTTTAGGCCCACGATAAAAGAAAATCCACTTGAACTTGGAATAATTCACAAAGGCTGAAAATTGATTTCACTCGGACTTTGAAGTCTCTCGGCCTAATAGCCTATTCCTAACTCTCAGACCAAGGGTATCCAGGCCCGTACATTCTGGTCCATGTGTCACATGTCTAGACCAAACACAGTCTAGCTCAAACGCAACATTCTTGAAATACTCTGGCCCAAGTGCCACACTCACAACTCATTTTGGTCCAAGTGCCAATTCATATCTTAGAAATTATCTTGGCCCAAGTGCCTCTACCTTGAATCATTCTGGTTCATTGTAACACCCCAACCGCTAATCCTATGCTTACCGTCCAATCATCCCAATAATTCAGAGTTACTCGCAGCGGAAATACTACTTACTACGGCGGGTGATACAACGCCGCTAACCGCCCATACGGCTAGCTAGGCTATGCTACTTACAGTAACGGTCTGATGAACATAGTATACCGAGCCACTACCTTAATGCATACCGAATACAAAATAACATTCTTACATTCTGGGATCACCGAGTATTTAAAGTATATTCAATTACATTCCCATTTCCAACCTACCAAAAGAATGAGTTTAATCACCTACTCATCTATACCAATACTCCATTCTATCCAAGTCCAAAAAGGTGTACCCCATGGTACACCGGCTAACAAAAACTCACAGCCGTGTACTACTTAGTACACCATTCTCAAATTCATTGTTTACAGACAAAAAGAAATCAAAGACCTAGCTACATCTCTTCATGGCCGTCATCCTTCTCTTGTACATGTGTAGTAAAAATGGTGCCCCAAGGGGCTCAGCAAACGCTGCGTATAAACTCCGCATATACCGCGTGCTAGCTAGGGCACGCCGACTATTTGACGTCCACTAAACATGATGTTCATTTATTTCATACATACATGCTTTACAAACATCATACAATCATGCTCAATACATTACACATTCCAAGGCAACAATACAATAGCACGCATCTTACTTACCTTCACAAGGTTAGCCAAATTATGCATCCGGGTTAATCGGAATGCTTTTACTCTTTTACTCGTCACTTACTTTCTCTTACTTACACTTACTTACTTTCAATTACTTTACTTACTCATTCTTACTTACTTACTTACTTATACTCAAGTTAAGTCGTCGGGACCTCCGGCCCTGGGGACTACTCCGTCCCACCTCCGGGATTTACTTGACTCACCAATCCGGGATGCGACCCACTTAAGGGATTTGGGCCGCGGACCAGTTTAAGAGTCAGGAATCGGATCCAGCCTCTTGTGTCTCCTCATCCTCACGCGTGGCTGAAACTATATCGGACTTCTACTCATTCCAATTTAATTACCAATTTAAGTTAGGATGGTTAGCTTGTTAGGAATAAGTTAGAAGTCCATTCACACAATAATCGGTCACGATGCAATACAACATACATACACACATTCATTATCATCCATACATTTCATGAATTATACAAACTAAGATTTAAGAAAATATTCACAACATACAACACTACATATTCACAAGTATGCATATTAACTCCGATTCGTGCATTTATCTTATTTGGTGATCAATTAGCACACAACACACAAATCAGAGTAACCAAGATAGCATACGGGGCATGAGGAATTCATACCGTTCACCGTCGTACGTGTTTCCAAACGTTCTTCCGGTGTCACAAATCAAATCCTATTTTATACATACACAATTAAATGATTATTATAGCCATCATTAACTTAACTCATTACTCTTACGTTTACTAATCCATACTTACTAAGTCCTTGCATTCTTAACACTTACATTTCATTTACTCATTTTTCATTACTTATCCATGGTTTACTTACCTATATATATACATATGTGTAGGAGGGTATACACATATATAGATATATATATACATACTAGTTATAAGCTTACAGTTAGATTTTTTTTTTTTGCAAGTATTGGGCCGTCCGACCCACCGTCCGACCCAAGCCCTGGGTCGGACCATTCCAGTAGAGTTCGTCCTCTGAAATTCACCCTGTCCGACCCAGCACTATTCGTCCGACCCATACCCTCTGGGTCGGACCGTTCCAGAAGGTTTCGGTCCCGCATCCCTGCTCCATCCGACCCACTGTCCAACCCTTACTCTGGGTCGGACGAAGTCAGAAACTTCGACCTCTATTTTTTTTGCCTGTCCGACCCACGTCCGATCCATGGTCCTGGGTCGGACCATTACAGAAAGATTTATTGTCGTTGCCTATGTCCCGTCCGACCCACTGTCTGACCCACCGTCTGGGTCGGACGAAGTCAGAACATTGCTACAGATTTTATTTTTCTTTCCCAATTTCACCCATTGCTTCCCCAATCTTCCTACATACATCATAACATGTTTTTGTGCAATTTAAACACTCTAAATCATGCTAATCCATTTCCTAACCCATTACACAATTCTATGCTAACTTATACACACAATTTTCCTAAGTTTCTACTCAACACTCACATTACTTTCTTCCTTAATGCATTTTGCTACAGATTTTGACATTTACACTCTCCGTCAATGGCTCCCTCTTCCAATGTCATTTCTAGCACCTCTAATGCCTTACAACTACATTAACTATCTCTCCTAATACACCCTCTATCTTTCTCTATTAAAATCTGTTACAACCTATGCCATTCACCTAGTTTCTAATCTCTTAAGTCCACTAGTTTCTAAGTAAATTTGCCATAGTCTCCCCTATAATTTTACACTCTCACCACATTGTTTACACTCACATAAATGATCATACCACCTGTTTATAACCAAATCAATATTCCCATCTCTTATACACAAATACTACACTAAGCAACATTTATTTCCTGCACTCAAACATTAGCTCCCCTTTATGTTTTAACAAGTTTTAAGATGTCCTTTAAGATTCAAAATACTCATATTCTCCTACACATCACACTCCTACTACATTGCCATTTTCATTACTAATTTCAACTTCTAAAAATCTGTTACATACATATATGTACAAGGTTACACAAAAGAGAATTCTTACCTTGTTTCTCCTTCTAGTTTTCTTTCTTCCTCTTGCTTCTTCCTTCTCTCTCTACCAGTTATAGCAACTCAATCCACTAACACTACAACCATTCACATACATACTTCAATACTAAAACTAACCCTACACATTATTTAAGCTTTTAATGTAAGTTCTAGGGTTTGGAGATTTCATTACCTTGCAAGGGTTTATGAAATACTTGGAGCAGCTCAAGAATGATCTTTCCACCCTTTCAAAAATGCCAAAATCGGCTGGGCACAAGAGGAGCAAGCAAGGGTTTAGTTTGCAAATTCGTTTTGCCCACAAGGGTTAGAAAAAGATGGAGTTTTGAGAATATTTTTACCTTAAAAGAACAAGGAGAAGGAGGGCCTTCTAATGGTGGTCTTGAAGCTCCAAATACTCCATACCCATGGAGATGAAAGTTGTTGTTTTCGATTTTTGAAAAGATAGGAATGTAGCTCTTGGTGAGAGGATTCCAATGGTGTAGTTTTTATAATTTTTGGAAGAGCTTAAAGGGGGTTACAAGAGGAGAGAAGTGAGGTTTTTAGTGGTTCTTCATTTCCTCCATTGTTATCGGTCAAGAAGGAGAAAATAGAGAGGAGAAGGATGGGGGTCTGTACGTGGAGAAGAGAATGAGAGGAGGAGAGAGAATTGTGAGTGAGGGAGTAAAGTAATAAAGGGGGGTAACTTTATTATTTTGTTTGTTTGTAAATAAGAAGGAGTTAGTGAGTGTGTGAGAGTGAGAGGGGGAGCCCATCGGCTAGTACAGCCCACACACACAAACTTTCACTTTTTATTTTAAAAGTGGACACATAAGTTTTTGTTATTTGTATTTCTACCCCACAACTTCCCGTTTTTGACAGTTTTTACTAATCTCTCTTTTATTGATTTTATTGGTTCTAAAGCTTCACTAATATTTATTAATGATTATTTAGTTGACCAAAATTGTTACGAGTCTATTTGACCCCTTAAAGACACGTTTTCCTGGTTACCTCGAAAAACGCGCTTTAAGGTTCGTTAGTGATTTTAATCCATTTTAAGGATCCGTTTTCTTCGGGATTTGTTCCCTCATGATTATTTATACTTAATTAAGCTTCTAAATTATTCATTAGCCTAATTAATCACTATTTTTAATTACGGGGTATTTCAATCTACCCCCCTTAAGAAACTTTGCCCCCAAAGTTGCTCAAGGTTAATAGTTTAATTATTCTACTCATTAGGCAACCCAATTGCCATAATGCATCTTACTACCACCTATGAGGTGTTTACTCCATTCTACACTGCAAGCATACCCTCTTCAAGCATCATACACAATTCACATGCACAATCCAACATTTTCAATTCATACCATTCCACAATACACATAGCAATTCACAGTACTCATTACACAAACATCATCCATCATACATACACTACACATTACACATACATACATACGCATACCAAGTTCACTTGCACTACATGTGCCATACAAAACCTATTACAATGCCTACATACTAAGCAATGCTTACCCCGAAGCAATGCAAAAGCAAAAGAGCTCTACCCCCTTAAAAGGGGTACGACCCGTACCCGTATTACTAAACACTAGACTATCTAGTCTATGAATAACTGTGGGTACTTAGCCTTCATGGCATCTTCCAACTCCCATGTCGCTTCTTCGACATCATGGTTTGACCATAGGACCTTCACCATTCGTATAGACTTATGGCGAGTGTCTCTGGTCTTCCTATCCAGGATTCTCACTGGGGTTTCAACATATCGCATAGTCGGCTCGATGGATAGTCTCTCGGGCTCTAGCACATGAGAAGGATCAGCAATACACTTCTTGAGTTGTGACACATGAAATACATCATGCACACGCCCCAAGTCCTTAGGTAGTGCTAACCTGTAGGCTACAACTCCAACTCTTTCGGTGATAGCATACGGCCCTACAAACTTTGGGCTCAGCTTGCCCTTCTGGCCAAATCGGAAGACACCCTTCATAGGTGAAACGCGCAAGAACACTTGGTCCCCCACTGCGAACTCAAGGTCGCGTCGCACATCCGCATAGATTTCTTCTATCTTGGGCTGCCTTCATATTAGCTCAAATCTGCTGACTTCAGCTTGCACTTGCTCAAGGTACTCGTCCTATGATGACCGCTTCACTCGACTCATCCCAACACAAGGGTGTACGGCAAGGTCTACCGTATAGAGCTTGGAAAGGCGACATCTTAATCGAAGCATGATAGCTATTATTGTAAGAAAACTCGATAAGATGAAGCTTGTCTAACCAACTCCCCTGAAAGTCTAAGGCACATGCCCGAAGCATGTCCTCCAGTGTCTGGATGGTCCTTTCTGTCTGACCGTCGGTCTGAGGATGGAAGGCTACTCAACTTCAATTCTGTACCCAATGCTTCCCTTGTAGCTCTCCAGTATCTCGAAAGAAATCTGGTGTCGCGGTCAGATACTATAGTCTTAGGGACTCCGTGATGTCTGATAATCTCCTTGTCGAATAGCTCAGCTAGCTTTACTACCTTCCAGGTGTCCTTCATCGGTATGAATCTGGCAACCTTGGTAAGGCGATCGAACACACCCAGATCATGTTGAGTCCTCCCCTAGCAGGTGGGAGTCCTACAACAAAATCCATGGAGATATCATGAAATTTCCACTCTGGAACTGGCATCGATTGTACCATTCCGCCCGGTCTACGATGTTCAAATTTCACCTTTTGGCATGTTAGGCATCTCAATACAAATTCTGTCACATCTGATTTCATTCCAGACCACCAGAAGTACCTCTTCATGTCTTTGTACATCTTGGAGGCTCCCGGATGGACTGACAATGTGGAACTGTGACTCTCGCAGGATGCATCCCTTAGCTCAGCATTGCTTCGGGGGACGCATAGCCTGCCATTCAACCGAATCAAACCATCTTCGTGTAGCTTGAAGTCATACTTCTTCTTCTCAAATGTACCATTCTCGATCTTTTGTCTGATTTCGGTTAGGTAAGGGTCGCTCAACTGAGCGTCTCGCACCTCGTCAACCAAGCTAGAAGAAGCGAGTAGCGAATGGAGCGAGTGTGCTCGACGCTCAGGGCGTCGGCTACAATGTTTGCCTTCCCTTCCTTATACTGCAAGTTGATGTCGTAATCTGAAAGAAATTCCATCCATCTTCTTTGTCTCAAATTCAGTTCTTTCTGTGTGAATACATACTGTAAGCTCTTGTGGTCGGAGTAGATGGTGATGCTTACCCCATAGAGATAGTGTCGTCATATCTTCAAGGCAAAGACAATGGCTCCTAACTCTAATCGTGAGTCGGGTAATTCTCCTCATGCTTTTTCAGCTGGCGGGAGGCATAAGCTACAACCTTGCCATGCTGCATGAGTACGCATCCCATTCCTTTGCCTGATGCATCACAGTATACCTCAAATCCCTCTGTGCCCTCTGGAAGAGTAAGGATGGGCGCTGAGGTCAATGAGTCCTTTAGTTTATGAAATGATAATTCGCACTCATCTGTCCATACAAATGGTGCATCTTTCTTCATCAATGTAGTCATGGGCTTAGCGACTTGTGAGAAGTCCTTTACAAATCTCCGGTAGTAACCGGCTAGACCAAGAAAGCTCCTAATGTCGGTAACAGTCTTGGGTCTAGGCCATGATCGTGCTGCTTCTATCTTAGAAGGGTCAACTGAGATACCAGCGCTCGAGATGACATGTCCAAGGAATGATACCTGATCAAGCCAAAACTCGCATTTGGAGAACTTCGCATACAGCTGGTTCTCGCGCAGTGTCTCAAGCACTTTCCTCAAATGAGTTTCATGTTCCTCTGCTGATTTTGAATATATAAGTATGTCGTCGATGAAGACAACAACTGAAGTATCCAACTGCTCACTGAATAGTCGATTCATGAGGTCCATGAATTTAGCTGGTGCATTTGACAAACCGAATGGCATCACCGTGAATTCGTAGTGGCCATATCTGGTACGGAATGCCGTTTTCTCTATGTCTTGTTCTTTGATTGCAATCTGATGATACCCAGAACGGAGGTCAATCTTGGAGAAGACTGATGCCCCTTTCAGCTGGTCAAATAGGTCGTCGATGCGTGGCAATGGGTATTTATTCTTGACTGTGACCGCATTCAGCTCGCGGTAGTCAATGCAAAGTCGGAGGCTACCGTCCTTCTTCACGAAGAGAACCGGTGCTCCCCAGGGTGATACGCTCGGGCGTATAAACCCTTTGTCAAGTAGGTCTCGCAACTGTTCTTTCAGCTCTATCATTTCAGTAGGTGCCATGCGGTACGGTGCCCTAGCAATGGGACCGGTACCTGGCAAAATATCAATTTCAAATTCCACTGCTCTCGGTGGTGGCATGCCGGGTAGCTCCTTAGGGAATACATCGGGAAATTCGGATACAATTGGTACTTCGTCATTGAACTCTGGATCTCGCTCCAGGTCTTGTACATAACACAGATACACTTCTTGGCCCTTTCTGAGCTCCCGGTACATAGCCATAGCAGATATAAGTGTGGTCGAAGGCTCTCTCGGTCTCTGGCAGTAAGATACAGTAACCCCAGAAGGACTCTTGAGCAGCAATCGATGCTCGGCGCAGAGGATTCTACCCTTGTGCCGCTCCAACCAATTCATTCCGATGATTAAGTCGAATCCCAATCCATTGAATTCGATGAAGGAAATGGGAAACGCTTCATTTTTGATTTCGATGGTGGCTGATTGATAATATTTGGTGCACTTTACTCGCTCCTTCGATGGGAGAGTAACCATGAAATTCGGTAGCTCATCCGCATCTAGCTTTAACCTCTTCACAAAGGATGGTGATACGAAAGTGTGAGAGGCGCCGGAGTCGAATAACACATTGGCATCAATGCCGTTCACTGGGAATGTTCCCGTTAAAATGGTGCCGCTTCTGCCGGCTTGTGCTTCGGTGAGGATGCTCAGGTTACCTTCGGTACCGAGTCCACAACCTATTGGATTCACAATTGGATAAGTATTGATGGTGGACACAAGTGGAATTAAATCAACACTGCTCTTTATTGATAAACCAACCATCATACATACCGTGTCTCTAATACACGTTACTAACAGATTACATGATACTATGAATTTAATACTTCCTAAAGGTAAGGTTCAGGCGTCCTGGTTTCATGTGTGTGGCATTGATTATTGCCGGCAGTGCCGTATTCAACTTGATCTTGTTGATCCCGTGATACAGCATCCTAGAGTTTCCACCCATGACTAGGACATCTCCTGATCTCAATACCAATTTCTGTGCGAGGTCCACACGCTTCTGCTCGCTATACATAAATACGGCGTCATCACCAATGGACCAAGACACTACGGGCACTCCTTGTTCAAGAGATTCCGCTGTCTCGTCCTTGTCTTGGTGTAACCCAAGTCGTCCTTCTTTCTCATAAAATTTGACGATACAGAGGTCCGCTTCAAGTGCGGGAATCGGATTGTATTCGCATTGTTGTGCAAGTTCTACTGCTTGTGTGACGAGTGTCTGAAACTCTGGAGGTATTGTCGGTGGCGTTGCTCCATCTTGTGTTCGTGTCTCTTGGTATGTCTTGGTATAAGGATTCCAATCCTTTCCCAAGCACATCATTTTTAGCTTCATCTTCGCTCCACCGGGGAATTCGGGTGTGTAAAATCCACCTTGACCCGTTCCTAGCTCGTTGCATCGTCGAATGATTGAGATTTGTGCTTCGGGTGTCAGGTATCCCCTTAATAAAATCATACCTGGTCGGATGACCTGACACTGTTCGTTGGTGTAGTAGTGGTTGGTGATGTCGATCTCTTCTTGATTCAGGGTTACCGGTATCGAATAACAGATACTAAAGCTTCCTATGGTTACAAATTTTATCTACGGTGAGTACTAGTTTCAACTAGGGGTGTTCATAACCGGTTAACCGGCTTTTCGGTTAACCGGAAACCGGTTAACCGGCTTTTAACCGGATTAACCGGTTGTCGGTTAGTCAAATTTGATAACCGGAACCGGTTCATTTAGAAGCGGTTAACCGGGACCGGTTAACCGTCGGTTTTGGTGTGGTTTTTCCGGTTTAACGGTTAACCGAAATGATGTAGATTTATGTGTTTTTTTCTTATAGTTAGTAAACAATGTGTGAGTTATCCGGTTTTAGTGGGATATTAAACCGGTTAACAATCGTTTTTAATAAGATTTTATTGGTTTTGATATAATTCTAAGAGTAAATTACTCAGAACCCCCTTGAGGATCGGGTATATTACAGTTAACCCCCTTATGTTTCTCATAATGATTGGCAACCACCCTGAAGTTACGGTATCTCTGACTATGAGCCCCCGAACTATGACTTCATTATCAAAACGTTAACTACGTGCTGACCCATCAGCTTAATCACTTTATTAATGACATGTTGGACAAAAAACACTGCTTAATTAGCATTCTTATTGTCTGAAAAACGTCAACCTTACCTCAAAAATGTATTTGAATTGGGATGAGGAAGAGTTAGACGATGTTGATTAAGCAGTTTTGTTGTTCAACATGTCATTAATAAAGTGATTAAGCTGATGAGTCAGTATGTAGTTAATGTTTTGATAATGAAGTTATAGTTCGGGGGCTCATAGTCAGAGATACTGTAACTTCAGGGTGGTTACCAATAATTATGAGAAACACAAGGAGGTTAACTGTATGCCCAATCCTCAAGGGGGTTCCGAGTAATTACTCTAATTCTAACCATTAACTATATAATTGTATATTTATATTTGGTAAATCTAATAATTAACCGTATAGTTTTATACTTATATTCAAAAAAATTATAAAAATTAATAAATTAAACGCTTAAACGGTTTTTTCGGTTAACCGGATTCGTCAAAATCAATAACCGGAACCGGAACCGTGAATTTAAACGGTTCGGTTAACCGAACCGGCAAGCGACTTCGGTTAACCGGGCTTCCGGTTTCGGTTTCACCGGTTCCGGTCCGGTTTGGCGGTTCCGGTTTTCCATGAACACCCATTTCAACTTCTTCATTTCATGCTCAATACACGCTTCAATTCATTTACTCATGCATTCACTCAAACAGTTACTCTACTACTTAGACATGCTACTTCAAGGATTAAAGGTTTAGATTATTACCTGGGCCGGATTTAGAACCGGACCCATCACGGTCAATCACATGAAGGACAGGCTGCCTCTGAGGTGCACTCCGCTGAGGTCCCCGGGATCCCTGTCCTGCGGTGCCTGCTGGGTCGGTGCATCGCCAGATGCAACCTCCTTGTCTTCCCTTTGCTTGTAGCTTTGGAAGTTCCCCTTTTGCTTCTCTGGGCATCTGTTGGTTGTGTGTCCCGGTTTCTGGCAGCTGTAACATTTGATTTCTCTCCCATAGCAATCCTTGCCGGGATGGTCTAGGTTGCACTTTCTGCACACATAGGTGCGGCCATCGGAGAAGGTTTTGGTGACACCGGAGCCAGAACCTAAGGTGTAGAGGGTTAGCACATGTGTGCGTGGATATACTAGATATGATACTGATACGAATACGAATTAGAAATAGAAGGTTACCCTTAGGTGGGTATGATCTCAGTGGCTTTGCTGCCACCGGTGCAGATGAACCGAGTTGAAGAAGTTCAACCGGTTTGCCCTACTCAGCATGGGCACTGCTTTCACTTGGGAATTTCTTTTGGGATTACTGAAAGAAATTTCCCTTCTTCTTTTTCCAGCTTTTACCCTGGTTCTGCTCCTCGCCATTGGTGTTCTTGTTATTGGCTTTGCGCTTGAGCGCGGTTTCTTCATCCCGTAGTTGGCAAGTGATCTAACGCGAGAAGCCGCGTGATAACACTCCTGAAGTTTCAGGTATTAGCCGGGATTCTCATTAAGAAGGATAAAGAAAAGATTCAAGGAATTCAAGGAATTTCAAGGAATTAAAATGACACTAAGGGTTAACCGACATTTACCTGAAGGGAGGTAAATCGTGTGTAGCCCATACCGTACCGAAGGCGATGGCTCAGACCGCCATAGAAGCGATCGACCAACACCTGGCCGGTGTATCCTAAGTCGGGTAGAAGACGGAGGATGGAGGTGAAAGTTCTGTAGTACTCATCCACAGACATCTTGTCTGTCATTTTCAAGGCGTCCAGCTCTAGCCTTTTCTTAGTCTTTACATGCTCCGGATAGTACTTGGATCGGAGGATAGCGGCAAAGGACTCCCAATCAAAGGTGGGGTCGCTGACATACTCGTGCTTGACTAGTTTCCACCAGTCCATAGCGGCATCCTTGAGGTAGTAAGCAGCTACTCTCACTCAAACTCCAGCAGGAGCTTCGAGGGTCTCAAAAGCAGTCTCCATTTCGGAGATGTAGGCTTCTAGCTTTGCAGGATCGCTCTCGCCTCTAAAGCAGGGAGGACGGAGATCTGCGATAGCTTTTACCCAGTTTACTTCTCTGGGTGGCGGGGGAGGGATTGGCCCCGCTTGAGTTTGTTGGTTCTGCTGGTTTTATTGCATGGCTTGGATTACTTGGGGTAGCATCTGCGCTACCGTGGCCACGACGATTTCAGCTATCGTCTGCGTGCCGGGTCCGTCATTGCCCCCTCCTCTAGGGTGACCTGGACCTCTTCCTGACATCTGAACATTTAGCAGTTACATTAGGCTCCGCAAGATATGACTCAAGGTCTTGGAAATTAAACAAGGTATCGTTCCTAAGAACGTCAAGGGTATCCGTTATTAATAACGGTTGTTCCTAGTTAGGTTTCTAAGTATCCGTCTTAAGACGGTTGAAATCCTAACTCGGTAATCCCCTATGCTCGGTACTATGGACATCAGAGCGTAACTACGCTCTGATACCACTTTTTGTAACACCCCAACCGCTAATCCTATGCTTACCGTCCAATCATCCCAATAATTCAGAGTTACTCGCAGCGGAAATACTACTTACTACGGCGGGTGATACAACGCCGCTAACCGCCCATACGGCTAGCTAGGCTATGCTACTTACAGTAACGGTCTGATGAACATAGTATACCGAGCCACTACCTTAATGCAAACCGAATACAAAATAACATTCTTACATTCTGGGATCACCGAGTATTTAAAGTATATTGAATTACATTCCCATTTCCAACCTACCAAAAGAATGAGATTAATCACCTACTCATCTATACCAATACTCCATTCTATCCAAGTCCAAAAAGGTGTACCCCATGGTACACCGGCTAACAAAAACTCACAGCCGTGTACTACTTAGTACACCATTCTCAAATTCATTGTTTACAGACAAAAAGAAATCAAAGACCTAGCTACATCTCTTCATGGCCTTCATCCTTCTCTTGTACCTGCGTGTAGTAAAAATAGTGCCCCAAGGGGCTCAGCAAACGCTGCGCATAAACTCCTCATATACCGCGTGCTAGCTAGGGCACGCCGACTATTTGACGTCCACTAAACATGCTGTTCATTTATTTCATACATACATGCTTTACAAACATCATACAATCATGCTCAATACATTACACATTCCAAGGCAACAATACAATAGCACGCATCTTACTTACCTTCACAAGGTTAGCCAAATTATGCATCCGGGTTAATCGGAATGCTTTTACTCTTTTACTCGTCACTTACTTTCTCTTACTTACACTTACTTACTTTCAATTACTTTACTTACTCATTCTTACTTACTTACTTATACTCAAGTTAAGTCGTCGGGACCTCCGGCCCTGGGGACTACTCCGTCCCACCTCCGGGATTTACTTGACTCACCAATCCGGGATGCTACCCACTTAAGGGATTTGGGCCGCGGACCAGTTTAAGAGTCAGGAATCGGATCCAACCTCTTGCGTCTCCTCATCCTCACGCGTGGCCGAAACTATATCGGACTTCTACTCATTCCAATTTAATTACCAATTTAAGTTAGGATGGTTAGCTTGTTAGGAATAAGTTAGAAGTCCATTCACACAATAATCAGTCACGATGCAATACAACATACATACACACATTCATTATCATCCATACATTTCATGAATTATACAAACTAAGATTTAAGAAAATATTCACAACATACAACACTACATATTCACAAGTATGCATATTAACTCCGATTCGTGCATTTATCTTATTTGGTGATCAATTAGCACACAACACACAAATCAGAGTAACCAAGATAGCATACGGGGCATGAGGAATTCATACCATTCACCGTCGTACGTGTTTTCAAACGTTCTTCCGGTGTCACAAATCAAATCATATTTTATACATACACAATCAAATGATTATTATAGCCATCATTAACTTAACTCATTACTCTTACGTTTACTAATCCATACTTACTAAGTCCTTGCATTCTTAACACTTACATTTCATTTACTCATTTTTCATTACTTATCCATGGTTTACTTACCTATATATATACATATGTGTAGGAGGGTATACATATATATATATATATATACATACTAGTTATAAGCTTACAGTTAGATTTTTTTTTTTGCAAGTATTGGGCCGTCCGACCCACCGTCCGACCCAAGCCCTGGGTCGGACCATTCCAGTAGAGTTCGTCCTCTGAAATTCACCCTGTCCGACCCAGCACTATTCTGTCCGACCCATACCCTCTGGGTCGGACCGTTCCAGAAGGTTTCGGTCCCGCGTCCCTGCTCCGTCCGACCCACTGTCCGACCCTTACTCTGGGTCGGACGAAGTCAGAAACTTCGACCTCTATTTTTTTTTTGCCTGTCCGACCCACGTCCGATCCACGGTCCTGGGTCGGACCATTACAGAAAGATTTATTGTCGTTGCCTATGTCCCGTCCGACCCACTGTCCGACCCACCGTCTGGGTCGGACGAAGTCAGAACATTGCTACAGATTTTATTTTTCTTTCCCAATTTCACCCATTGCTTCCCCAATCTTCCTACATACATCCTAACATGTTTTTGTGCAATTTAAACACTCTAAATCATGCTAATCCATTTCCTAACCCATTACACAATTCTATGCTAACTTATACACACAATTTTCCTAAGTTTCTACTCAACACTCACATTGCTTTCTTCCTTAATGCATTTTGCTACAGATTTTGACATTTACACTCTCCATCAATGGCTCCCTCTTCCAATGTCATTTCTAGCACCTCTAATGCCTTACAACTACATTAACTATCTCTCCTAATACACCCTCTATCTTTCTCTATTAAAATCTGTTACAACCTATGCCATTCACCTAGTTTCTAATCTCTTAAGTCCACTAGTTTCTAAGTAAATTTTGCCATAGTCTCCCCTATAATTTTACACTCTCACCACATTGTTTACACTCACATAAATGATCATACCACCTGTTTATAACCAAAATCAATATTCCCATCTCTTATACACAAATACTACACTAAGCAACATTTATTTCCTGCACTCAAACATTAGCTCCCCTTTATGTTTTAACAAGTTTTAAGATGTCCTTTAAGATTCAAAATACTCATATTCTCCTACACATCACACTCCTACTACATTGCCATTTTCATTACTAATTTCAACTTCTAAAAATCTGCTACATACATATATGTACAAGGTTACACAAAAGAGAATTCTTACCTTGTTTCTCCTTCTAGTTTTCTTTCTTCCTCTTGCTTCTTCCTTCTCTCTCTACCAGTTATAGCAACTCAATCCACTAACACTACAACCATTCACATACATACTTCAATACTAAAACTAACCCTGCACATTATTTAAGCTTTTAATGTAAGTTCTAAGGTTTGGAGATTTCATTACCTTGCAAGGGTTTATGAAATACTTGGAGCAGCTCAAGAATGATCTTTCCACCCTTTCAAAAATGCCAAAATCGGCTGGGCACAAGAGGAGCAAGCAAGGGTTTAGTTTGCAAATTCGTTTTGCCCACAAGGGTTAGAAAAAGATGGAGTTTTGAGAATATTTTTACCTTAAAAGAACAAGGAGAAGGAGGGCCTTCTAATGGTGGTCTTGAAGCTCCAAATGCTCCATACCCATGGAGATGAAAGTTGCTGTTTTCGATTTTTGAAAAGATAGGAATGTAGCTCTTGGTGAGAGGATTCCAATGGTGTAGTTTTTATAATTTTTGGAAGAGCTTAAAGGGGGTTACAAGAGGAGAGAAGTGAGGTTTTTAGTGGTTCTTCATTTCCTCCATTGTTATCGGTCAGGAAGGAGAAAATAGAGAGGAGAAGGATGTGGGTCTGTACGTGGAGAAGAGAATGAGAGGAGGAGAGAGAATTGTGAGTGAGGGAGTAAAGTAATAAAGGGGGGGTTACTTTATTATTTTGTTTGTTTGTAAATAAGAAGGAGTTAGTGAGTGTGTGAGAGTGAGAGGGGGAGCCCATCGGCTAGTACAGCCCACACACACAAACTTTCACTTTTTATTTTAAAAGTGGACACATAAGTTTTGGTTATTTGTATTTCTACCCCACAACTTCCCGTTTTTGACAGTTTTTTACTAATCTCTCGTTTTATTGATTTTATTGGTTATAAAGCTTCACTAATATTTATTAATGATTATTTAGTTGACCAAAATTGTTACGAGTCTATTTGACCCGCTTAAAGACATGTTTTCCCGGTTACCTCGAAAAACGCGCTTTAAGGTTTGTTAGTGATTTTAATCCATTTTAAGGATCCGTTTTCTTCGGGATTTGTTCCCTCATGATTATTTATACTTAATTAAGCTTCTAAATTATTCATTAGCCTAATTAATCACTATTTTTAATTACGGGGTATTTCATTCATGTGCCCCACTTTCAATTCAAATCATTCAGGCCCAAGCACCTATCCACAAACATTATGACCCAAGCACCAAATTCTCAAAATATCTAGGCTACATAGTCCTTAGAGCATTGCCTACTTGCTTTCAGTCTAATCACATTCTGGCCACAAGTGCCACCTTATCAATACATCCCAGATCAAGTGCCTATTCCCAATCTAGAATTTTGGCCCGTTTCTTCTGTTTGCTAATGATTGACACTTCAGAACCAGGTAAGCCCGAATCCCAAGTATGGCAGAGGGAAGAAACCCAGTCTGTGTGGAGGCCTACTTGCAGCCTTGGAACAAAAGCATAAGTCTACCATTGATGCCATGAAGCCAAGTATGTCACTATCATCGAAGATTTAAGAAATAAATTCAGTTCCCTCGAGAGCGACCATCGAGATAAAACTATGGGAAAGATCGTCAACCCCGAGAATAAGCACAACTGCATCGAAATTGACTCCATTGGAGCCCAGGCCTCACAATGACATATGGGGGAAGCTACTCCAAACAACCAAATAGCTGCAGAGTTCGAGAGGGCTTTGAAGAGGTTCGAACGCATGGAGAAAGCTAACAAACCAGCTGGGTTCGGTTACTTTTCTGTGGTGTCATATACCGAGGTCGGTCTCCCCCCAAAGCTGAACTGCCTACAAGGGTTTCTCAGACCCACAGATTCATTAGACAATATTCGAAAGAGAGATGTCCATCCTCAGGTTGAATGACATGTAGAAGGCCAAGGTTTTTGCCAGGTATCTTGATGAAATACCTCAGCGTTGGTATTTAACCCAGAGGATGAATTCCAAGACTTACGAGGAAGGTTGCGAAGCTTTTCTGCACCATTTTAAGTACACTAGGAATCTCGAAGTCACTAGGGCCGATCTTGCAAGCACTCAACAAACAGAGAGTGAATTAATGTCCGACTTCATCAAACGATAGAGGAGGAGGGCCGCTGCTATACACTACTAAAATGGATGAGCAAGACTAAGGCCTCATTCTTTTGCATGGCTGATAATCTAGCTGATGTCAGTTGTCAGTTGAAAGTTAGAAAAAGTAGAAGAGAAAAATAGTTGATATGACAATTGATGTATGTGACATACAGAGACAATAAACTAGCTGATCATATAAACCCGGTGCAAAAGAATGTGGCCATGAATAATGTGCAAAAGCAGTACAACAATGAGTTAGGCTGCACTTACTTCCCCAATTTTGACATGCTGATGGAACAGGTTATGATCATGGAAGAAAAAAATTCACAAGGGCAAGCTAAAGCTAGGACAACCCAAAGCTTAGGGTGTGGTGTCAAGACCTTTAAGGCGGGACTATCCAAAGTAGCACCAGTTTCATACCGAGCAAATTTCGTGCGGCAACCTAGTGTCTCAAGGCAGAGCACCAAGGTCCCATCCCGACCTTGGCGGTTTCCCCCACTGGGAAAATTTACCAACATCGGTTGACCTCTCAGTCAAGCGTTCGTGAAGGTATAAGAGCTGAACCTACTACAACATCTCACGCCTTGTCCTGGGGAGGGAACATCTCAATCAGTTCTGACAGTTTCATCAATTACCAGGGCACATTACTGAGTACTGTAGTTGAAGCATAAGATTGAGGATCTAATCGAATAAGGGCTCCAGTTTGCTTAGTAGGCTAATGTCTAGAAGCACGTAGTTGTTTTAATTTCCATTTTCATTTGGAACCTTTGTTGTTTCTGTCTTTTTAATTAAGTTTAGATTTTCGAAGATCGGTTTTTTAGTTTTCTACTCATCATAAAAGTTAAAAAATAGAAGAAATTTGTTCATTTGTACTCTCGATAAAAATCTCCGGATTAACGGAACCAGGTTGTTCATCAGCAAACATCTTTTAATGTTCATGGAATTATCATTTTATGACAATATTGGAACACAACGACTGCGTTGTTTGTATGTAAGGAATAAGGATCCGTTCAAGTTGGGAGGGAGAGCAGTACCCTTCAAAACTAATGCAACAGTGGTGGACTTCCAATAACTAATTGTTAAGAAAGAAAGGAAATGTGTCGGTTTGAGTTTATATGAAGTAAGATATGATTGGAAATGTGAGTGAAATCAACATGATAATGTATACATGCATGCATTGTTGTCTTTAAAAAAACCACGATATATGTGCAGGTTGATTTGATTTTGCGCTATATATTCGAATGGAGGTGTTATACCCTTTCAAACAAAATGAAGAAAAAATACTTTACCATTGACCCATACTCATCCAGTACTATATCTGTTTTTGTTGGCAGCAGTTGTTCAAAACAATAGTATATTTTTCGAAACTTTAATAATGAAATAATTTAATAAAAATGGGAAAGTCAATTTGAAGAAAAAAAGAATACTGACCGACCGACAGAAGGATATGAATGAGCGACCGGTTCCACACTAGTCCCTTCAATCCCTCAACAGCTTTCCATTGTATTAGTTGGTCCTCAAACATCATGCATGCGTGGGTGCTCGTACTCATAATAACACAGTTTATGGCTACTTGTCCGTTTCTAAGCTAGAAAACCAACTTATTGTACATACAAATGCATGCATCCGGCTGGTGTTTTTCCATTGATGCACAATTTTTTATTTTGACAACCAAAAACACGGTTAAAATAAAATAGTAGTAAAAAATAACCGAAGAGAATAGATAGAACATCAATTATTAGTGTTTCGTGGTCTTAACGTTTTGCAATACGTGAGATGTGGGACCAGATAGATATATGCAAACCCACACAACAAAGATTGCGCGCCACCAACATCAGCAGCTGGCGCCTGGCGACGGACGATAAAAAAAATTACAAGAGGTGTTTGGTGTTGCAAATTAATTAGTAGTTTAAAACGTCTTTACTATCGGTCAATAATTACTAGACTCTATTCGATACAGTTGTTTTACAATTATTTTAGTCGAACTGTTTTATAGTTGTTTTATATGTAACAGTCTATCAGTAGAGTAGAATATAGAATCCATGTGATCATACGAAATCCATCTATATATCACAAATATACTCCTTCTATCCCAGTCAAAATGTCAAATTTATTATTTGGATATGTAGGTTGATTTTAATATTTAACCTGTAAAACAATATATTTTTATAAATCTATGTTTTAGATAGAATTCTCATATATGAAAAACTATATATTATACAACTTAATTTTTATTTTTTTTAATCTTATATATTTAATATTAAAATGAAAAAACGTACCAAAAATCAAACAAAACACTTATGACGAAACAGGAGTAAGAGCATCCACAGTGGTGTGGATTCTACCGAAAATTGTCAGTAAGAAACTAAAAAAGAGTCTACAGTGGTACAGAATCCACCCACTTTCTCTTTCTTCGTTTCTTATTTAAGGAACGTACGGAAACTCAATTTGATTGGTTGTATTACTGACACCATCAATTTAGTAATAAATATTTAATGTATTTGTTTTTACTTTCTTTTATTTTCAACACAAGTAAAGTGAAAAAAAAAATGATGAGAGGAGAAAGGAAAAAAAATATTGGGAGGAGTGAGAAGGTTAAGAAACTCTCTTGCTGTAGGGATTTACAAATGGAAGAAGTTCCTTACCCATTAAAAAATATATATTATGATGATGTGACACCTAGAAATACGTTAAAAACCTCATACTCACTGTGGATGCCCTTATAGTATATTGACGAACACAACCTTAAATGTTGGTCAATAACGATCCATCGATTAACATTGCATAATCGTTATTTACCGGTCAAAGTACATCAGTTCTCTCGTGTGTGATGAAAAATCAAGTAGAAAATATTTACTATAAAAACATTTTCAACTATTTTGTAGAATTGATGAAAAGGGTATAAACAAATAACATAATACAAAAATCATTTCATTTTTCTTTATTAAATCGCGAAACAAAAGCTTATATTAATACGACCAACGGTTAGTGGTAAAACTCTTACCTCCAACAAACAAAATAGTGATACTAAAATCAACATTCGTTTTTCAGAACTAAAATCGATTGAAGAAATCAGGTGTAGGACGATCATAATACATTGCTGTGAGAATTCTCGATGGACCGACAGTGTTTTATAACACATGATATTATACTGATAGCAGGGTGGAGTATGGATCGATATACGCTAATTAATTTAGTTGGCTCTACGATTATGAAAGCCCATCCTACCAAGAGCATGTCTTGACTACAACCAAGTGTAGCCAGACATGGCTACATCCAGCACCCATGCAGCGCGCGCGTCTTCGTTTTTCTTTTTTTTTCTTTTTTTTTATCCGTGTCTTTTTGTTTTTTTTATTTTTTTTAAAATCTTTAAATTATTATAACTTTATATATAAGTCTAAAATGAAAAAAATTATATCATGTTCTCCTAATTCAAGCTCTTCAAAACAAGATCAGTCTGGATTATTTTGACAACTTAAAAAAAATAAATTATTTTTACATGTATAGTGCACAGAACGTAAAAAAAAATTGTACAGATGGTCATACAAACATGTACAAATATTCACTAAAACATGTACATTCTCACGTAAAACATGTACATCCTCGATTAAAAACATATAGATACTTTATATAAATCTGTACGAATAATTAAATATGTACATCCTTAATTAAAACCTGTACATATAAGAAAGAACACTTGTACAGACGGTCATACAAACATGTACAGATGTTAATTAAAACATATACATTCTCATAATTGAACATGTACATTTGAAACATTTGAACATGTACATCGTCACATTAAAACATGTACATTCTCACATTAAAATATGTACATTCCCACAATTAAAGTATATAACGGTTTCCAAATAGATTACCCTACCCCCAAAACACCCAAACCACCCTAGGATAGCTAAAAACGTCGAAGACATTATTAGGGTTTGTAGTGGCGGGTTTAGGGTCTAACGACCCTAAACCGCTACCACAACCCTAAAAAACCTGTCGAGTTAGCTGCTCTAAATAGAAACAAATCCAAATAGATTACCCTACCCCCAAAACCCACCCTAGGATAGCTAAAACGTCGAAGGTATTTTTAGGGTTTGCAGTGGACCCTAAACCCGCTACCACAAACCCTAAAAACCTGTCAAGTTATTGCGATGAAGTACAAGTTTTTAACGTGTGGATGTACATGTTTTAATGAACATTTGTACAGGTTTGCATGACCATCTGTACACGTTTTTTTACGTTTTGTGCAATATACATGTAAATTTTTTTTTTAAAGTTGTCAAAACATATCCATGACTGGTCTTGTTTTGAAGAGCTCGAATTTAGATGAACAATGATATACTTTTTTTCATTTTGGACTTATATATTAAAAGTTACAATAAGTTAAAGTTTTTATAATAAAAAACAAAAATAATAAAATATGTTTCTTTTAAAAATGAAAAATGTAAAAAAAAAAAAAAAACATACTTACCTGCGCGCTCGACGCTCTCCCCCCTTCTATCTCTCATCTCTTTATTTTGGTTTTATAATTTGACTTCAATGCCCTTCTAAAACATGAAACAAACTACCCTAGATTAGCTATCCTAGCTACAAGCACATGTAGCCAAGAATGGCTCCTACCAAATCACTTCATTGCTTGAACTCAAACCCTTCTGCCAGCTTTACACTCCCTTTTTTTTATTAATTGTATTGTTGAGTTCTCAATTAAAATCACCTACCTTCATTGTTTTCCATATTTATTATAGAAATTGTCTAAATCCGACCCGGAGATTAAAACTGATCATTGTTTAAATGGAGTAAAATGGCTATGTTTGGTGCTAGTTCTCTGCATCTAGCTACCAATCCCTGTCCATTAGCATGTCAATAAATATTCAAGGTGAATAGACAAATAAGGAATCCCAATGGTTTAAAATCAAATCCAAATTCGATCTTTGGACATATATAAGTGTATGATTTCCTAACTATCGCAAAAGGAATTAATAACAAGTCGCAGAGTTTTAAAATGATTAAAAAATTTAATAACCCAGAACACAACGATTCGTATTAATTAATTGAAAAGGTATACCAGGCAACAACAATGGTCCACCGTTAATTTAACTCATCTTCTTTCCCCACGGTCAAAACTAGTGAAAGTCAATAGCAAACATATTAGTTCCAACCTAATGCTATAGAATTCACTCTCTTAAGATTCTAATCCACAATTCAGTCACCATACATTAATGGGGTTACGGTTCCGGTTCCACCGGTTCCGGAAAATGTGTATTCGGATTTGAAACCGGTCTTGGCGGTTCCGGGACGGTTCCGGTTCCGAGACTCTGTATTCGTTTCGGATTCGCTCAAATTAACGGTTCCGACCGGTTCCGGAGCGGTTCCAATTCCGGTTCCGATCGGTTCCAGGGCGGTTCCGACCGGTTCCAGAAAGATTCGATCGGCTCCAGTTTCTTCGTTTTAACTCTGATTTTAGATGCGCTTGCACGCACATGTTGCTCTTTTCGTCCACTTTACTCCTAGCTAGGTTATTCCTCAAGTTTATAATCTTAAATGTGTAAGAACCAAAGACTTAAATTTTTGCATTGAATTTGCAAAAATTAAAGGGCAAAGCGGATTTTTTTTATCTGATTCACTGCCTCGTTAAAACCTTATTAGGTAAAAACCCATTAGAAAAACCCTAATAAGGAAAAAGAGTACAACTACTAATACGTTACATGATTCAATTTGGAAGTCTTAAAATATTACATGGAAAGAAAGAAATACTAATACATTCTAAAAGATTACAATACAAAATAACAGTCCTAATTAAGTGGTGTTGTTCTCATTCATCTCGTATCAATCATCATGTTGACCAGAAGAGCGCGCGCCCGAGACCCAAAACAACATCGTTTTGGACTGATTCCAACGGTTACTTTGGCCTGTTCCGGGGCGGTTCCGGTTCCGGTACCAAGTGGTTCCGGTTCCACGATTCCAAATCCGACGGTGAATCCAGGCGGTTCTGGTTTTGGTTCCGGGCCCGGTTCGGTCCCGAATCTCAAAACTTGTATTCAGATTCGATTCGCAAGGGGCGGTTCCGGTTCCGAATCGGTTCCAGCTCCAATCAGTTCCGGATAGAACCGCCGGTTCCGGGTAGAACCAGATTTGATCGCCACCATTACCATACATACACCTTCATAAATCGCATAGTCACATAAATAATTAGACATGCAAAATGGTTTCATCATATCCAACATAAACACTACTTAGATAAACCAAGTGTCATATGATGGTTAATTAATGGTTGATATTAAGTAATAGTAATATCTGGATAATGCTACAATTTTTTAAACAAGTACTAGTAAACATCCTCTCAAAATTGATCTCTTTGGTTAATTAATCCTAGGTAGGTAATTTGATTTTGAACACGTCTAATCAATTCGTGTCCAATATCAAATATGAAGTTTTTTAAGCTCACATGTGACCTGTGGGACCTAATGAATATGCCACATGTTCATTGGGTCCCACAGATCACATGTGAGCTTAAAGAACTTCAAATTTGGAATTGGACTTAAATATAACACTTTAGCATCGTCCATGTAAAGTTTCATCAATTTTGGATAACATTTAAACATATTTAAAGTTAAATTACAAAACCACATTGATATATTGTAAATTAAAAAAAAACAAGGATATATTGTCAATTTTCCCTTAAACAAATAACACTCGCTCCTCTCCTCATTAAAGAAACATGTTGAAAATTTCATGATATACCCCCGAGGTTTGAGCGAATTTTACGAGATACCCCTGAGGTTTCACTTTTATTACAAGATACCCCTGAGGTTTCATTTTTTTTACGATATACCCCTGAGGTTTCACTTTCATTACGATATACCCCTGAGGTTTCAATTTTATACGAAATGCCCCTCAGTTCAGATTCTAATATATTATATTTTTCATATCCTCATTTTACCCTCGACCATATACCCCGCAATGACCTCACAGGTTTCTGGTTAAATTTTTTAAAATTTAAAATATAAACAAAATGCACATAAAAATTAAAGATCAATTAAAATTTTAATTCAATTTAATAAATATTAATAAAAGTATAAAAAAATTAGAATAAAAAAATTTAAAATAAATAGAAATGACTAAACAACAAAAAAATATTTTATTAAAAAAACTTATATTGTTACATAATTTAAACGGTGGCTTAAAATCATAAATTTTTTATAACAATTATATTAAATGAAAGAAATTATAAATAATTTTATTATTTATAGATATAGTTTATTAAATATATTATTTGATATAAATAATCACAGAGAATATTTTATATTTTATTTTAAGCCACCGCTATAATAGTTATATAAAAACCATAAAATAATGATTTCAAGAATTTAATTATTTTTCTAATTTAAAATATTGATTTTTGATATCAAATAATATAATCATTTCTTTTGTGATTGTAGTAATCATTTCTCTTGCAATTATTGATATCGAATAATATATTCGTTAATAAACTCTTACTATAATTGATAAAATTATTTCTTCTATTTAATATAATTGTTATAAAATTTTTATGATTTTAAGCTACCGTTCAAATTATGTAACAATATAAGTTTTTTAAATAGGTTATTTTTTTGTTGTTTAGTCATTTCTATTTATTTTAACTTTTTATGATTCTAATTTTTTTATTTTTATTATACTTTTATTAATGTTTTTTAAATTGAATTAAAATTTTAATTGATCTTTAATTTTTATGTGCATTTTGTTTATATTTTACATTTTAAAAAATTTGACCATAAACCCGTGAGGTTATTACGGGATATGGTGCGTGGGTAAAATGTGGATATGAAAAATATAATCAGAATTTGAACTGAGGGGTATCTCGTATAAATTGAAAACTCAGAGGTATATCGTAATGAAAGTGAAACCTCAGGAGTATATCGTAAAAAAAATGAAACTTCAGGGGTATCTCGTAATGAAAATGAAACCTCAGGGGTATCTCGTAAAATTCTCTCAAACCTCGGGGGTATATCGTGAAATTTCCCTTTATATTTTGAATTAGTATATTTGAGAAAAAAAAAAGATTCAATAAGGATGAAACCGACAACTCAACCCCACCGACGCCTCCTGAGTTGACTCTCTCATTATCTAAGACGTTAATTATTTCACATTTTACTACACGACACGCTGCTTTGCTCCCCAGTTTAAATACTCCCCCAATCCAAAGCATTCCCCAACACCAATCAAGGTTTCTGTTCTCTTCTCCTCTGCAACTCCTCTGTTTTATCAGGTCTGTTTTTGTCTCTTTCAATCCATTCCAATTCCATACACTTTGTAAAAGTTCATTGATTCTCATCTGCGCTTATTCCATCTTTTCCATCCTGCAGCGGGTATCAAATCAATAACCCACTAAACAAACATGGACAACAACAAACTCACATTTTTCCTCGTCACTCTCATCACCCTAACATTAACAACCATAACCACCGCCGCCACAAACCCAAAACCATCCCCCTCCCCATCTTCATTCCTCCCACCCGCCCCCGCCCCATCCCCAACCTACATAAACCTAACCCACCTCCTAACAGTCGCAGGCCCATTCCACACATTCCTCACATACCTTCAATCCACAAACGTAATCACCACTTTCCAAAACCAAGCTAACAACACCAACACCGGAATCACCATCTTCGTCCCACCTGACTCCGCTTTCACTTCCCTCAAATCATCCCCATCCACATCACTCTCAAATCTCACTTCCGATCAACTCCGTTCCCTCTGTCTATTCCACGCCCTACCAAACTACTACTCCATCTCCGACTTCCGTGCACTCTCCCTTCTTAATCCAGTCCCAACTTTCGCAGGCGGTGACGACTACACCCTCAACTTCACTGACACTGCAGGTACTGTCCATATCAACTCCCAATGGACTCAAACCAAGATAACCAGTAGTGTTCTCTCAACTCATCCTGTTGCTGTTTATGAAGTTGATAAGTTTTACTCCCTGTCGCTATTTTTGGTACTGATATCCCTCCTGCTGCTCAACCTGTTCCTGCTGCTGACTCCCCTAAGAAAAGTAGCAGTGATGACGATGATGATGATAACTCTTCACTTGCTCCGGATTCTCCTTCCTCTGCTCCCGTTTTTGCCCCAACTTCCTTTTCTGTGGTCGTTGTGGTAGTGGCTGGTGTTATTATTGGATTATTCTTGTGAAGTGCTTGCATTGCGAGATGAATTTCTTACTACAATATTTTTTTTTTGTCATTACCATTCCAATTTCTTGTTAGTAATTTAATTATATTATATGTTTTGTGATGATTAATTACATTTCATTTGTTCATGTGATGAATGATTACTAATTGTTTTGTATTTAATTCATTTGAGAAGAAGATCGATGGAGATATTAATTTGTGTGTAATTGTGAATTATATATGGAGACGAAACGATTCTTGTTTAATAATACTACCTATTTCTTTTCTCTTGAAATAACCAGGTTTATATAATTCTACTTCTTTACTACATTATCATTTTAAATTAACAATTTTTTTTTCAACGTTTACAAATAAGGAAACTGTATTCACTACTTGATTAAGTTGCACCACGAGAGTGGGACGTGGAACGTACGTGGGTGCGTATATTGTTTGTTGAGGTGGGAAGTTATTGGATGGTGATATTGGAGGACCAAAATTATGAGATTTGGTTGGTGAATATGATCATCATATCTACCATAATTTGTATATGTAGTGGTGTGGAATCCACCATAATTCTCCCTCGTCATTGTTTAAATAAGTAACATTCTACAAATCAATCCTATCGGCTATAATATTGACATTAATAAAAATAAATAAAAATCTGAATATCTTCCTAAAGTAAAAATTATGGATGAGAGGAGAGAGAATGGTAAGAAACTCTACCATTGTAGAGATGATAATTTCTTATATAATAGAATAATATATTTTGTTGACATAACACCTAAACAAAAGTTGAGAAACTCTCGACCATTGTGGATGCCCTTAGCTGCTTGACCTTGTTTCTTTAAAAAAGGATTTATTTTTGTTATAGATATTCAATTAGGGCAGTCCGTGGGAGGTTAACCCGCATTATTTGGTTAAACATTACGGATCATCTGTGTTTAAAAATTCAATTCCATTACCATTCCATTTAAGGGGCATTTGTTTCAGGTTGGAAAACAGAATGAAATCAGGAAAGAGAATGGAGAGGAATGAAAAAGAATTCCCTTTGATTTTTCTGGTTGTTTGTTTATGCTGGGGAAAATGAAATAAATTACCCGTCTACGGTTGCCGGTCAATGATCAACGGCTGTCAGTTGTTGGTCAACGGTCATTAATTGTCGGTCAACATTCACCAGTCATCGGTCAATGGTCATATGTCACAGTCAAAGTGTACTGGGGAAAGGGAATCTCATTCCCTAGTAGGGGTGGGTAATCAAGATGGAGGCTTTTGGGGTAATCCCATTCCCTTTCCCTTACTTGAAAATAGTTAAAACTAGTAAAACAAACAAGAGGAAAATGAATCATTTTGTTTCCCTTTCTTGATTACCCCAAAACCAACGCCCCATAAGTATACATTCGTTGCTTGTTACCCTAGTGGAAAAATAAAAAGCACGGCCTTATGATCTTCCTTAACCCATGTCAAAGTTAGAACATTGTAGTATAAAAAAAAAGAACAACAACAATCGAATGCTCACAGATACAACAACTGCAATTGAATGCTACTTGCTGATGCCGAAAAAGATTTGAAGAACCTGTGGCTGCTACCTACAACGACCAATTGTTTGACAAACCTGTAAAATTTGAAAACCAGAGATTAAATCAATGAAGAAATAAAGAATATAGAAAAGGGAAGATTAGAGACTAGAGAGTGTCCTGCTGCAGTGCTGCTACCTGCGGTTGTTGGCGGCTGATGCCAAGGATTTCTACGTGCCACAACTAATGTGGGTGAAAGATTATTGATTTTGTATTACTTAATTAGTTTATTTATTTTGGGCTTTTAGATATAGACTAGATAAAAAGATGTTCACGTTGAGTGCTCTATATAAAATTTTAATATGTAATTTTACATATGCTAATTATTTTGGATATATATTTCTTTTCTTATATATATATTCGGTCAACTGACCAGAAAAATAGTATACTGTACTGAAAACGATCATTTTACACGGTTCGGTTAACTATACCGTAAGATTCAGTATGGTTAACCTGAAAACATATACGGTTCACTTTGGTTTCAATCGTAATGTCATGGTTTCAGAATTTTTTGGGCAGCCCTATATTCAATGCTGATGATAACAAGTGCAACTTGGTTTTTAAAAAAAGAATAACCCGTGCAACTCGTGTTACAATGGATTGAGTAGGCATAGAACGATGTCGTTTGTATTTGATCGACACACAAGAATGGGAAGAACAAAATGATAAAAGGGAAGCATAGCTATTTGTGAATCAACAAACAATAACACGGGAGACATTAAGAGTCGGTTTGTGGTCAGCTGAATCAGACATTAAGGGTCCATTTGTGGTCAGTAGTAGATGCAACTACCGAAGGCAGCTGTCAGTTTGGCATTATTGAAACACCGTTGTCAGGAAGTTGAATTTAATCACGAAAATGTCCTGAGTTGTTAAAGTTAGTTATTTGAACTATTTGGTAAAAAAACATGTTGCAAACAATATTTTGTTACATTTTTCTTAATTTTCACAACCAAAGTTGTTACATTCATATAAGTTACAGTATAACAACACAATTGCTACTACTACATATTCCCTTAACTAAACACAATAAAAGGTATAGTTAATAAAATACCCCATAAAATGACAAATCTATAAATAAAGTTAAACCATTGTTTTAACGCAAGATACCTAAATAACTCTAAAATAACATAGCTAAACCGATTAAAACATTTGAAACAGTAGTTTGCTACACACAAGCATCAACCACTCGTAAACCCCTATCAGCCATGATAAGATATGCAACACTATCACGTACAACATCTATAGCAGTAGGATCTGGTGCATCTGATGCAGTACACCAGCAGCAACCTCATAATCACTATCGTTATTTTGTTCACCTCTTTTGTACTCATTTTGAACAAAGTCAAAAATAAAATAAAAAGGATCTAATTACTGGACGTAGTTTATGAGGGCAAAGCAAGCAACTGCTATTATGTTTTGCTTGTTAGGTGAAGTAAGAAGGTACACACTTTAGAATCTTCCTCTAACGCTTAAGCACGCCAAGTACTCTCTTCATTGCTCTCCTCAAAGACACAAGTTCTCAATTAAACATCAAATTATGACCACTTGGTGGTGCACCTCTCCATTGTGATGAATGTTGTCTAGCAAAGGAAAAAGGAGTCATGACATCATCTTTATTTGTATAACCCTTGTCCCCCCAAGTAATATTTACCTAATGCAAATTCACATCATCTTAGTGACACTATACGACAAATGGTCAAAGCAATGTACATCATTAATAGCTAAGGACAAGTTACTAACCATTCGGAGGTGATGGATAGTTGAAACTTGTCTTTGCATCTAAAAAAACAAGTGCATTGCTGAACCTTCCCACCCTATGACTACAAATATGAACAACAAGCACTACTAGAAAACAACATACTAGCTACGGAATTAGCGACAGATAGAAATCCATCGGATTGGCGACGAGTTAGCGACAGACATCGTGTTTTCCAATTGGCAACGAACTTGTGACAGAATGGGGATAGAATATGGCGGGGAAGATGACGAGTAATTTTCTGATTCTGGAACCAATATTAGCGACATAATATGCGTCGCTAAATTAGTGACAAACATCTATCCGTTGCCAAGTGCAGACGTGTATATATGAGTGGTTAAACTGGTGTAAAAATAAAAGAAAAGAAATTAAAAACTCAAAATAAACGTCGGGCTGCAAACAAATCCCGGTCGTGGTAGTATAGTGAAATGTAAGCGACCGGATATCGAACCATGGGACTAATGTGCATATTATAGTACCTAAGCGTGTCACAAAAAGGGGGGATTAATTGACTTGTATTATAAATAAAAAGGAAAGATAAAATAAACTAAGTTAATAGATAATTTAAACGGGACTCTGGTTCAGGTTAATATAATATCTGCTCTTTTATGCTAGGTCTACTGGTTTAATTATAATTGTTTGGCAAAATTCCTCTTATTATCTTAAGGACTAAATCATAGACTCATAAGAACTCGTTTACCTGAAAATGCAAGGTCCAATGAAAACTCAAGCAAAATACGTGTAAACGGACGGTTTAGATATGAGAAATTATTTATGCATCTGAGTACTAACTTATTAAATCATAATAAGCTTCCTCCAGATTTACGGCTTAATTAACCTATCTATTTATCACCTGGTCTGATCAAAAGACTTAGCAAGCAATTTAATAAACTCATGACATTTATTAAAAAGGCGAGAGATAAACTTTAGGTCGTAACAACTGTATTTAAATAAAACCAGTAAACATATTGCATAATTAATACAAACACATAATAACCATTCCCAGAGTATAAATATTCTAGCCTAACATATTAAATAGATAAACAGAAACAAGAGTAGTAGAAATCATCTGTAGTCACTCCTGCATTCGTTCTGCTATTTTGTATACGTCGGACTAGAGGTGGATATGGTGGAATGTAAAATAAATAAAATGGAGAAGACGGGAGAAGAGAAATGGGATGGACGTGTGATGTGTGGTCTGTAGTGTGGGTTGGGTGGTGGATCTGTGTTTTTGAGCAGAAGGCTCGTGGGTTTATATAGAGGAAAGGAAGAGGAAACAGACAGAGGGAACACCGCGTGAGGATATTAAGGAGAGGATTGGGGCGGCTGAACGCGTGAAAGGATTTGCAGATTGATTGCTCATTTATTGCAGGGGACAGAACGCGTGCAGAGTAGATGGATATGGCGGAAGCAAGTTGCAGAGAGTCGGCGAAGAAGAAAACTGTCGCGTTGATTTTCTGGACATTTACACGCGTCCGCTTTGTTGTCCGCCCAGATCTATGCGGTTGTCACTTGTGAGGTCCGCCCAGGCGTCCGCCTGGTTTCATGCGGTTGCAGCCCTGAGTCGTCCGCCTATGCGTCCGCCCAGGTAGACGCTGACACAAGGAGAGTCCGCACTCACGTCCGCCTTGTATCACGCGGTTGCATGTGAGGTCGTGACTCATTTTGTTCTATAAACTTTGACCGGCTCTAGATTCTTCGTTTGGACTCCGTTTTCTGAGCCGTTTGCGCCTATGCGTTCGTCTCTTTGTCTACTTTACTCCCAGCTTGGTTTTCCTCATGTTAAACCAATAAATTTGTGAGATAAACAATAAAACCTAAACTAGAGGAAAACTAACCGAAGTGGAGAAATGAGCAAGAAAAGTGTTAATATAATATGTGAAATACACCTATAAATCATGCTCATTTGGACACTTATCACACCCCCACACTTATCTTTTTGCTTGTCCTCAAGCAAAACCACGTACCCAAGTAAGTAGGGAATGCTCAATACTAACAAATATTATTATGAAGGGTAGGATAAACATGATCTTTAAACTTTTCGAGGAGTGTGAAAAATCAACTGCTGGTGGCATAGGTGTGCTCAGGGTAAAAATAAAATATAGAGTTTCGGGGTATGATCTAAAGTACTTCAATGTTTCTTTTGTTTAGGTGACTCTGAGAACTTTTACCATGGCCAACTTCTCTCAAGAATGGGCATTGAGGAGAAAACAAAAGGAAAAATAGATTCATGCATTTGTTTCACTTTTGCATAAGGGATGAGAAAATGTAGGCATAACACCTTTGTATTTAAGAACACTCAACTCTCTTTGTTGGTTACCAATGGTGTCTCGCAAGTCCCTTATTTTTTGTATTTTTCTCTTCTTTTTTTTTAACAGAGAAGCACCCCTTAGCAATCCCTAAGAGAGAAGACAGAAAGAAACCCTGAGCAATAAAATCCAACCATTTGCAGATCATTTGGTCACACCGCATATAAATTGCTCCTCAAAAGTAATCAAAATTTTAAAATTTGTACCATTTATCCCACAATTCATAACAGTATTTATTCTTAAAGAGAACAACCCACATATAAAGGGTCCATTATATTGAATTGGACAAACGCAAGATAAGGAGAGAGATTAAACATTTAAGCACAAAATTCCACCGAAAAGGGCATACTCCCCCACACTTAATTTGAACAATGTCCTCATTGTTCACCCGAAAAACAAGGGAAGGTTTCAGAAGACCTTTTCGGTAAGTAGATAAAATAGAGATAACACAAAGGTCACAAATAAACATTTAAGCACATAAACGCTCCTCTGCAGTTTTTATTAAAATTAAAGCATAATTAAAGAAACTGGTACTCCCCTGATATTATTTTTTGCTAGTTGGTAAAGGAGTTCCCCCACACTTGAGCTTCAGCCTCAAGTAGCGTAGCTTGGTTGCAGTGTGGATATGAAGTTGTACCTGCTTAAGACACTAGAAGCAACCATACTACAAACGGGGTTAAAAGTTAGAAAAAACAAAATTGAAAGAGAACCTGAAAATTAAAAAGAGCATAAAAGCAAATAAAAGTTCATCCGGGTTGCCTCCCGGGAAGCTGCCCTTCTTTAACGTCTTTGGCTAGACGCCTGCTTCGTTATCCTGGATCAAAAATAAAAGTAGACAAAAGTTCTGCCAGGAAAACGAAGTTGGCAGTAATTAAAAGAAAACCACCTGGATCAAAACAAAACGTTACTTCGGCAAATATAATAGGAAAATGAATACTCCACAAAATCTGGTGTTTGAGGAGGTACTGCCGGTAACGTAGTTCTAACAGAAGAACCGGTGGTGATGATTTTTCTTCCTCAAATTGGAGGATGTAAACATCCTCCTTTTGTAGGTGAGGCTTATAGAAAGAACGTTGTTCGATATCATCTTCAGAGAAAGTTGATTCTTCGAAGGTGTTAGTGGCGTTTTGTTTGGATATCTTGGCGGGAGGTGATGGCAATTCCTTCTCTTCTTTTTCGAGGATGTAAATATCCTCATCTTCTGGATAGAGCATAGAGAAGGATGGAAACTGGCGGTAGGTGACTATAGAGGGAAGAGAGTAACTTACATCCGTAGTGGGGTGCTGTTCTTGTTGAGCGATTCTCTCCAGGTAGTCTGGTTGATCTTCTAACCAGAGTTGTTCTTGTAATATGAGACAATCCTCATAATCATGAGCTCCCCCACATACGGAGCAGTATAAATACTGTGAATAGCAAAACTCTTGTTCGAGCTCCTCCTCCATTTGCTGCGTACAATTTTTTTTTTTTGGATTTTCGTATATAAAACGAAATTACTGACACAGATTAGAAAATAAAATGATTAAAAATAAACACAATAATAATATAAGTGGTTCGGTGGAGAGATGAAGAAGCTGGAGCAATTTGGAGATGGACCGAGTCGCGAGCTTGTTCTTCTCTTCGGTGGAGCTGGAGCAGTTTGTGAGTTCGGGGAAGAAAGAAATTGAAACACGGAGCTGGGGTGTGTCCGCATGGACGTCCGCGTGGAGGGGTGAGGACAGGTTGTGCGGAGTGGGCGTCCGCTTTGGCGTCCGCTTGGCGTTGGGCGGACAGGAGGGCGGAGCAGTTTCAGTGGCGTCCGCTTGGACGTCCGCGTGCAACAAGGCGGACACGCCTTATCTCTGTCCGCGTCTCCGTCCGCATTAGGTTGGGCGGACACGCCTCTGTTGCCTTTTTTTTTTGACGTACTTACTGGAACTGATTAGAAAATAAACACACTAAAAATATAAACAAAATATAGAAGATAATTAATATAAACAACAAACAAAATAAAATAGACAAAATATTCTAATATAACAAGTGAATAATCCGGGGCTTAGGGACTAGAATAAATCTAGTCCCCGGCAACGGCGCCATTTTGCAGACGTGTATATCTGAGTGGTTAAACTGGTGTAAAAATAAAAGAAAAGAAATTAAAAACTCAAAATAAACGTCGGGCTGCAAACAAATCCCGGTCGTGGTAGTATAGTGAAATGTAAGCGACCGGATATCGAACCGTGGGACTAATGTGCATATTATAGTACCTAAGTGTGTCACAAAAAGGGGGGATTAATTGACTTGTATTATAAATAAAAAGGAAAGATAAAATAAACTAAGTTAATAGATAATTTAAACGGGACTCTGGTTCAGGTTAATATAATATCTGCTCTTTTATGCTAGGTCTACTGGTTTAATTATAATTGTTTGGCAAAATTCCTCTTATTATCTTAAGGACTAAATCATAGACTCATAAGAACTCGTTTACCTGAAAATGCAAGGTCCGATGAAAACTCAAGCAAAATACGTGTAAACGGACGGTTTAGATATGAGAAATTATTTATGCATCTGAGTACTAACTTATTAAATCATAATAAGCTTCCTCCAGATTTACGGCTTAATTAACCTATCTATTTATCACCTGGTCTGATCAAAATAGACTTAGCAAGCAATTTAATAAACTCATGACATTTATTAAAAAGGCGAGAGATAAACTTTAGGTCGTAACAACTGTATTTAAATAAAACCAGTAAACATATTGCATAATTAATACAAACACATAATAACCATTCCCAGAGTATAAATATTCTAGCCTAACATATTAAATAGATAAACAGAAACAAGAGTAGTAGAAATCATCTGTAGTCACTCCTGCATTCGTTCTGCTATTTTGTATACGTCGGACTAGAGGTGGATATGGTGGAATGTAAAATAAATAAAATGGAGAAGACGGGAGAAGAGAAATGGGATGGACGTGTGATGTGTGGTCTGTAGTGTGGATGTTGGGTGGTGGATCTGTGTTTTTGAGCAGAAGGCTCGTGGGTTTATATAGAGGAAAGGAAGAGGAAACAGACAGAGGGAACACCGCGTGAGGATATTAAGGAGAGGATTGGGGCGGCTGAACGCGTGAAAGGATTTGCAGATTGATTGCTCATTTATTGCAGGGGACAGAACGCGTGCAGAGTAGATGGATATGGCGGAAGCAAGTTGCAGAGAGTCGGCGAAGAAGAAAACTGTCGCGTTGATTTTCTGGACATTTACACGCGTCCGCTTTGTTGTCCGCCCAGATCTATGCGGTTGTCACTTGTGAGGTCCGCCCAGGCGTCCGCCTGGTTTCATGCGGTTGCAGCCCTGAGTCGTCCGCCTATGCGTCCGCCCAGCTAGACGCGGACACAAGGAGAGTCCGCACTCACGTCCGCCTTGTATCACGCGGTTGCATGTGAGGTCGTGACTCATTTTGTTCTACAAACTTTGACCGGCTCTAGATTCTTCGTTTGGACTCCGTTTTCTGAGCCGTTTGCGCCTATGCGTTCGTCTCTTCGTCTACTTTACTCCCAGATTGGTTTTCCTCATGTTAAACCAATAAATTTGTGAGATAAACAATAAAACCTAAACTAGAGGAAAACTAACCGAAGTGGAGAAATGAGCAAGAAAAGTGTTAATATAATATATGAAATACACCTATAAATCATGCTCATTTGGACACTTATCACCAAGTTGCTCGAAAAATAAAATAAATAAAAATTTAGCGACATGCTAGTTTCCGTTACAAAGGTTTAATAAAAACGACATCGTTTTATATTTTTTCTTCTCCTACACGCTAGCTTACTGAAACGACGTCATTTTTATTAGTTTGGTGACAGACTCCGTCAATAATTGTTAAGTCATGTCGATGCTGAGCTTCTCATTTATTTCTCCCTTTGCTTTCTTTTCTTCCGCTGCTCAAATTATCCTCATCCTCTTCGCACCATAGGTCGATTCCTGCCAAATCAGGACTAGTCCGCTGCCTTCGTCCCTGTTTCCGGCCACCGCACGCTCCCCACAGGCGACCATGACACATCTTTTATGTGCTGGTTTTCTTCATTCTCCGCATTAGGTAAATGTTTCTAACCCTAATTTATGGGTTTCGGATATTACATTGAGGATTCCCGAAATTATGAGTTGTGGTTTGTTTATTGTTGATATAAAGTTATGTAATTGTTATGTTGGTGGTATATGACAATTATTGTAACACCCCTACCGCTAGTACCGTCATTACTGTACAATTACTTACCTTCACAACGGATATTACATACACAATGGCGGGTGTACAATGTCGTTAGTCACCCACGTGACTAACAAGGCGAGTTACAATCCTACATACTATTGGTCTGATGAATATGAACATACCGAGTACTCTACACAATACATTACTTCCCATTGCATACTCAACCATAATTCAAATACAACTCCAATACAATACTATACCGAGTCTACTACAATCCTTAAATTACCGATACCATTTGGACTTCTAAATTCGTAATACATTACAAATACAATCCCTATTACTCAACTACCCATGCTTACATAGCAACCCCGTCCTACTCTCTTGAACGGTGTTCAGCTTCAAGTACCTGAAAAAATAAAAATGGGGCCCCAAGGGGCTCAGCAAAAATTGCTGCATATGAAATTTGCATATACCGTGTGCTAACCGCGGTATGCCGACTACTTTGGGTCAAATATACATGGAGTTCGTTTTACATGCATACATACTAATACTACGACAATACAAGCATCATTACTTACATACATATACAAGGTTCAATACTTACTAGGGAAGACAATTAGTCAGTCAACCGTTCACTTTAGTTATTCATTCATCCGATTTAATCGGATGCTCTCTTTCTCCCCGTTCAGGTTCATAGGGCTTGCATAACTCATGTACTTACTTACTTGTAGCTTTACTCATACTTCACTCGTTACCTTACTCATTACCTTACTCGTGCTTTACTCAATACTCACTACTACCCATACTTACACCATACTCAGTACTCATTACTTACTCTCACGTACTCAGTACTCCATACTCTTTACCTTACTCGTACTTACTCATTATTCGGTACTCATTACATACTTATACTTCCTTCTTACTCAATACTCATTACTTTACTCATACATACTCATTACTTTTGGCCTCCGCGCGGAGTCATACACAAGACTCGCCACCGGGCCTACAAATACAAAGGGGCTATACACTTAGCTCCTCAAATACTCAATGTCCGTTTTTACTGGACTACTCAAATTCCTAACACTCCTCTCTCGGAGTATCTTACAATCTCATGGATTAGCCTAGAAGTATCTCTCTCGATAACCTCCACTAGTGATAAGTGTCTAAATGAGCATGTTTTATGGGTGTATTTCATATATTATATCAGCACTTTTCTGCTCATTTCTCACTTATTGTATGTTTTTCCTCTAGTTTATGTTTTATTGGTTATCTCACAAATTTATTGGTTAAAACATGAGGAAAAACCAAGCTAGGAGCAAAGTACACGAAGAGACGAACGCATAGGCGCAGACGGCTCGAAAAACGGAGTCCAAACGAAGAATCTAGAGCCAGTCAAAATTCGTAAGACTCGCGTCCATGTTGTGTCCGCCCAAACATAGGCGGACAGGAGGCGGACGGAGTGATGTCCGCATAACCTTAGGCGGACAGGGGGCGACGTGATAGATTCCGCATAAACAAGTGGACAAGACACGGACAGGGCAAGACTGTGACAACCGCCCCCGCGTCCGCGTAAACACAGGCGGACAAGACTGTGAGACGTCCGCATAACTGAAGGCGGACATCTACACAGACAGGAGGGAGCCGTGAGACAACGGATAAACATGGCTGGACACAAATGTGGACAAGGGGCGGACGTTGTGTAAATACAACGCACAGATCCAGAAATTAACGCGACAGTTTCTTCTTCGCCGACTGTCTTCCCCAAGTTGCTTCTTCCTTTCGCGGCGCCTACAGACATGTCGAACTGCTTCATCAACAACATCAGGCGCCTACCTTAATTCCCTCACGCGTCTGTCTCCAATCAACCTCAGTTCTGTCTCCTCTCCAGCTCTATCATCAACCATCCTCTGCCTCTATATAAACCCAGCACCTTCAACCGTAATGTGTGTGCCTCTGTGCCTGTACGACGGGAGACTGAAGAAATCATTCACCACACTCATCCATTCTCTTCCATTCATTTTCTCCCGTAACACCACAACATTCCATACTCACGCAGTAACAAAAGAAATAGAAGAGCAGCAGTAAGAGCGAGAGCAGACCCGTTCTTTCTCTGAAATAATGTCAAAATCTATCTGTGCTATCTTCTTATCTCCGTTAATGTCTGAGTAATTTTCTTTTGTATCCTAGGATGGGGGTTTGATTCTAATATTACGTAAAACAGTATTAATCACCTGTCTTTCTTATTAAACTTGTTTTAATTCCTTTCAGCAAATATTGTTAAATGCTTTGCGTGACAAACAACTGCATTTTTATGGTAACTATCAACATATGATTTCGAGATAGTCTAAGTACCACAAAGGAATTAATCTTGGTATTTACACTCCGGATTGAGCAGGAAAATACTGAGGCTATTACTAAGAGTTCGTAACTGACAATTATTAACTCTATTAGACAATAAATAATTGAGACATGGTTATAAATCTGTTTAAGTAATTTAGGCAATTCCCCCGCTATCCTAGGATACCTTTTTCCATCCACATCACTTAATTCACCTGTTTTTACTGTTTTTATTATTTCTGTACTAATCCAACAACAAATCAAGCTAGCCTCCGGCTAAACCCCTTTTTATAGTTTTTATTAACTACCAAGACTAGGATAATTGAACAATTTCCCTGTGGATACGACACTTGTTTTACTACTCCGAATAGGTGCACTTGCCTATTAGTTTGCTATAAATCTATATTTATTATAGTGTAGTTTTATCCCAACAAGTTTTTGGCGCCGTTGCCGGGGAAATTGATTCCATCAATTTCCCTAGTTTCCGGTAGTTCACTTGCTATACTGTAATATTTTGTTTATATTATTTTGTTGTTAATCTAATTTCGGACATCTGACTTCGGACATCTAACTTCTGACATCTGACTTCTGACTTTGGACATCTGACTTTGGACATCTAACTTCTGACTTCTTAATATTATTGTCATTTAATTTCCATTGTCCTTAACATTTAATTTCCATTGTCTTAACATTTAATTTCCATTGTCCTTAACATTTAATTTCCATTGTCCTTAACATTTAAATTTCCAGTATACTAACTACTAACTTATAATTTCTATCATCTAACTACTAACTTATAATTTCTGTCATTTAATTTCCCTTGTCATTTAATTATCTGTCATTTTACTCTTGTTAAAAAAATATAAAAAAATATATATCAGTATTGTTTAATTAACGTTTATCGGCCTAACCAATATCTCTGCTTTTCTTTGTCTATTTACTAATTAATTTCGCAGTTTCTGACGAACCACAAAGTATCTTCTATGCATGCCAAACACTCGAACCCGAGGTTCTCCACCTATCAGTCCGAGCCCCGAACCCGAGCGCACTTTATTTAACACACGAAGAAACCTGAGAAATCAAGACATGGCTAATAACGAAGTTATAGAAGAAATGGACCATGAAAATCAACCAAATCAACCAGAACACCGTGCCCTCTCTGATTACCACCAACCGGATACCGAAGGAAGGGCATCAGCCATAGTTCTCCCCGAACTAACACCGCTAGAAACCGGACGATGGGCTTTCAAAACCCACTACATCACCGCCGTCCGGGATCTAGGCAAATTTAGTGGAGCAAATCCTGATGAAGCCCCGAATCATTTAAGTCTCTTCCTCGACTTCTGTAATTCCTTTGGTCAAACCGGCAACGTCAAAGAAAGAATCCGCCTACAACTATTTCCTCACTCGTTGTCAGATTCAGCAAACAGGTGGTACCGAAGTCTTCCCTCCCGATCAATCACCACATGGCTGCAAATGGCCCAGAAATTCCTTGCAAAATACTACCCAACCAGTAGAACAAGGCAATTGATCGGAGAAATCAACACATTCTGTCAGGAACCGGGAGAAACGTTATACGACGCATGGGACAGATTCAAGGATATGCTGAAGTGTTCCCACCATGGTCTCGACGATCAATCCCTTTGCCTATCATTCTTCAATGGCCTGGATGATGGGAACCGACTACTCGTAAATTCCTCTGCAGGAGGAAGTTTCATGATGAAATCTCCTCAGGAAGGGATGAACCTTCTCGAAACCATGACGAGCAATACAAGACAGTGGACGAGATCCAAAGGAAACGCCACGAGCAGCAGGCCTACTCCATGTTGAGCCTACAGATCATTTATCAGCTCAGATCTCGTCCCTTGCCAAGATGGTGGAAAAGCTAACAACTTCTCAAAACGAAATCGTAAAGACAATAGCTTCCCCACCTACAAGTTCATCTCCAGAAGGATGTTCCATATGTGCCGGTCCTCATGAAACTCATCAGTGCGAAGGTAAAAACCAGTAGGAAGATGTGAATTTCATAGGAAACCGCCCCTAATTCCTACAACAATAACTTCAACAACAAGTACCCATGGAGAAATCACCCGAATTTCTCATGGAAAAACAATGATCAGAACCAAGGAGGGCAGAACAACAGTTCCAATACCTATCAGGGAAATTGACCCCAACCAAACTCAATATGGGTTATAGAGCACTAGGTGCCCCTCCAGGTTTCCAACAACAACAACAAACCATCTTCATCCTCTTCTGATCCAAACGCAGAACTGAAAGAGATGATGAAGGGTTACATGTCTATGACTCAGAACCAGCTTTCTGCACAAGAAGCCTTCAACCAGAAAATCGAAGGTAAATTCAATCAAATTGCAGAACATCTTGCTCGAAGACCGCTGGGCTCTCCCAAGCCAAACAGAGCCAAATCCAAGAGAGCAAGCCAAATGCATCTATGTGAAGAACACAATGAAGAAAAGATGGAGGTGGCCAAAACAGCTAAGGTGCCAGAACTTCACCCTTCCCTTCAAGAGTGGGTAGCAATCGAAACTTCCAAAAGGAATGTAGCTGAATTGAAAAGCACCGCCAAAGTCTATAAAAATCGCATTCAGTCCGAGAATACCTACCTTGAGCAGTTGGTGGCCGGCTATGAAAATGAAAAGCTCGATTTTGAAGAAGAAGAAGAGGAGGTTAAGGCGATAACTTTGAGAAGCGGTAGAAAAACCGATGAGATTCACATCCCGTAAAGGTCAGAAGAATCCAAAGAGGATAGTGAAGGAACAGTTGAGGTCCCAGTAGAAAAAACATCTCCACCATCCTCACTATTCCATCAGCTTCAAAACCTTCTCCACAAGAACCGCCTATACCATTTCCCCACCGACTCCAAAAGCAGAAATTGGATAATGAATATGGTAAGTTTTTGGCAATGCTGAAACAACTAAACGTCAACATACAGTTTGTAGACCTCATTGCCAAAATGCCAAACTATGCCAAATTCCTCAAACACCTTATCTCCAACAAAACTAAATTGGCCGAAGTCGGTACGGTACCTCTCAATGTAGCTTGCTCAGCTATTCTGCAACAACCACTACCTTCGAAATGCAATGATCCAGGTAGTTTCACCATTCCAGTCACAATTGGTAGCACCTCATTTCCATACTCCCTATGCGATCTGGGTGCCTCCATAAATTTGATGCCACTCTCCACTTTCAAAAGGCTAGGAATTGGAGAAATGAAAAAGACCAAGATGACCCTTCAACTGGCAGATGGTTCGGTAACTTACCCAAGCGGAGTGGTGGAGGATGTTATCATCAAAGTGGAACACTTATACTTCCCATGCGATTTTGTCATTTTGGACATCGAAGAGAACTCCACTACACCTCTCATCCTTGGACGACCTTTCCTTGCCACAACCGATGTGCACATTTGGGTAGCCCAGGGGACAATCACCCTTCATGCTTATAATGAAAAACTGGAGTTTGCATCAGGACGGTCTCCAGATAACAAATCCAAAGATCTCAAGTCTGCGCGGGACACTCAATCACCATCATCCCCACTTCTCTTTGTCACCCTTCCAGACGGAATGTCCATTACAGAGATACCACCACCAATCCCGGATGAAGAGCGGGATAAGAAAAGAAAACATGCATCCAGGTGGACACTCAAAAATACCATCAAGTCATGCTTTGAATCTCCTCCTCATAACCACCCCCCAGGATCGATCTAACGACAAAGCGTCTAGCCAAAGACGTTAAAGAAGGGCAGCTTTCCGGGAGGCAACCCGGAGGAACTTATATTTTATATGCTTTTATGCTCTTTTAATTTTCAGGTTCTCTTAAATTTTGTTTTTGCTAACTCTTAACCCGTTTGTAGTATGGTTGCTTCTAGTGTCTTATGCAGGTGCAACTTCATGTCTACACCGCAACCAAGCTACGCTACTTGAGGCTGAAGCTCAAGTGTGGGGGAACTCCTATAACACAAGCAAAAATAATCTCAGGGGAGTACCAGTCTCCTTACTTATGCTTTTATTAAAATAAAATATGCAGAGGAGAGTTTATGTGCTTAAATGATTATTCGTGAGCTTTTGTGTTCTCTCTATTTTATCTACTTACCAAAAAGGTCTTATGAAACTTTCCCTTGTTTTTTCTGGTGAACAATGAGGACATTGTTCAATTTAAGTGTGGGGGAGTGTGCCCTTTTCGGTGACATTTTATGCTTAAATGCTTAATCTCTCTGCTAATCTTGCGTTTGTCCAAATTCAATATCGTGGACCCTTTATATGTGGGTTGCTCTCTTATGAATAAATACTGTTATGAATTGTGGGATAAATGATAAAATGTACAAAAATTTTAAAATTTTGATTACTTTTGAGGAGCATTTTTTGCGTGTGACCAAATGATCTGAAATGGATGGATTTTTATTACTCAGGGGTTCTTTCTGTCTTCTCTCTTAGGGATTGCTAAGGGGTGCTTCTCTGTCAAAAAGAAAAGAAAAAATATATAATAATAAGGGACTTGCGAGACACCAATGGTAACCAACAAAGAGAGTTGAGTGTTCTTAAATACAAATGCTTGATGCTTACATATTATCTTCTCATCTCTTATGCAAAAGTGAAACAAATGCATAATTCTATTTTTCCTTTTGTTTTCCTCAATGCCCATTCTTGAGAGAAGTTGGCCATGGTAAAAGTTCTCAAAAGTCACCTTAATTAACTAAGAAGCATTGAAGTACTCTGGATCATACCCCGAAACTCTAATTTTTATTTTACCCTGAGTACTCCTATGCCCCAGCAGCTGATGGATCACACTCCTCGAAAAGTTTAAGATCATGTACTATTGACTTCTTTATCCTACCCATCATAATAGTATTTGTTAATATTGAGCATTCCCTACTTGCTTGGGTACATGGTTTTGCTTGAGGACAAGCAAAAGGTAAGTGTGGGGGTGTGATAAGTGTCTAAATGAGCATGTTTTATGGGTGTATTTCATATATTATCAGCACTTTTCTGCTCATTTCTCACTTATCGTATGTTTTTCCTCTAGTTTATGTTTTTTGGTTATCTCACAAATTTATTGGTTAAAACATGAGGAAAAACCAAGCTAGGAGCAAAGTACACGAAGAGACGACGCATAGGCGCAGACGGCTCGAAAAACGGAGTCCAAACGAAGAATCTAGAGCCAGTCAAAATTCGCAAGACTCGCGTCCATGTTGTGTCCGCCCAAACATAGGCGGACAGGAGGCGGACGGAGTGATGTCCGCATAACCTTAGGCGGACAGGGGGCGGACGTGATAGACGTCCGCATAAAACAAGGCGGACAAGACACGGACAGGGCAAGACTGTGACAACCGCCCCCGCGTCCGCGTAAACACAGGCGGACAAGACTGTGAGACGTCCGCATAACTGAAGGCGGACATCTACACGGACAGGGAGGAGGACCGTGAGACAACCGGATAAACATGGCTGGACACAAACGTGGACAAGGGGCGGACGCGTGTAAATACAACGCAGATCCAGAAATTAACGCGACAGTTTTCTTCTTCGCCGACTGTCTTCCCCAAGTTGCTTCTTCCTTTGCGGCGCCTACAGACATGTCGAACTGCTTCATCAACAACATTAATCACCTGTCTTTCTTATTAAACTTGTTTTAATTCCTTTCAGCAAATATTGTTAAATGCTTTGCGTGACAAACAACTGCATTTTTATGGTAACTATCACATATGATTTCGAGATAGTCTAAGTACCACAAAGGAATTAATCTTGGTATTTACACTCCGGATTGAGCAGGAAAATACTGAGGCTATTACTAAGAGTTCGTAACTGACAATTATTAACTCTATTAGACAATAAATAATTGAGACATGGTTATAAATCTGTTTAAGTAATTTAGGCAATTCCCCCGCTATCCTAGGATACCTTTTTCCATCCATATCACTTAATTCACCTTTTTTACTGTTTTTATTATTTCTGTACTAATCCAACAACAAATCAAGCTTGCCTCCGGCTAAACCCCTTTTTACAGTTTTTATTAACTACCAAGACTAGGATAATTGAACAATTTCCCTGTGGATACGACACTTGTTTTACTACTCCGAATAGGTGCACTTGCCTATTAGTTTGCTATAAATCTATATTTATTATAGTGTAGTTTTATCCCAACAAGCTTAGGGAATTACCATCGTCTAGTATTCTCAGATTTAAGGGTTTCCCCAACGTATCGAATACTCTCATGTTCGGGACATTACTTACATTAGTCGGGTCCTCTCATTGTGGGTCGACTAATTTTCTAAGGGGTTTGGAGATCCCTCATCATTCTTTACTACTCACATGGTTCATGTCTTGCACCATCATCAATTCCTCTAACAGAGGCTACTTATATATACTTCCACTATTATTATTTGTGGATTATTCATTTCGGTTCTCTTACCGTTATCGGGAGGTTACTAGTCCCGTACACTCTCTCACATTCTAGTGAGTTTGTTGGTTTGCGTTATCGTTTCTTGGTTCGTTAGTTTAGTGCGTTTCTACATTTCCGTTAATTCACAACATGACTCACACTACGAGTCACTACACAACAAGACTCATCTAGGAGTTGGTCTACGCACTAAGTTAAGCCACACAATCATTCAAGAAGGGTTAGCTCATACAACATAAAGCAAGACATGCAATGAAAGGCAATAAACCATTTTCATGCTTTAATCTTGATTAGCCGGCATACAGCACACAAATCAACGTAACTCGGTTAGCATACGGGGCATGAGAAAATCATACCTTACACCATGGTTTAACTTTACCGGGTCACCTCACATTGCTCGGTTCATACTTGATCCACTGATAACATTCAAATGTTTCTATTAACATTAATACTTTACGGTAGGTAAATAATTACTACCCCCGTACTTACCCCGTTGTCCCGTTAATTTTAGTTTTACTCTAGTGTGCTTAACTTTCTTACCATCCTTACTTTAGCACAAATGCCTTACTCATACACATATATATATATATATGTGTGTGTATATATATATATATATTAATTTTATTTTTATTTATTTTTATTGTTTTTATAAAGGCCACCGACCCACTCTGGGTAGGTCACTGGGGTGGGTCGGATGCAGAGAACACCCGGGTTACAGAATCCAGTCCGACCGACCCACTCTGGGGCAGGTCGCCTGGGTAGGTCGGCTGCAGAACCCCTTTTAATTACCTACTTTTGGCTCCCAATTCACCTCAATCCTCACCCAATCTTTTCCTATTCATTTCCACATGTTTCCTACATGTTTAAACACCTTAAAACACTCTTAATCATGCTCTAAATCTCCTAAAATCATTACTCAAATTCTTTACCCAAATCCTTACTCAATTTCTACAAACTTCAATACTCATTTTTGCACTTATGCACTCTAGTGCATTTCTAAACTTCTCTCGACAGCCTACCTCTTGTTCTCACCCATTTTGACCATTCCAATTCATTCCTAGATAAACGCACTACCTATACCCAAGTCCATCCTTTCCTTTGCCAAGGTTATGCACACTAACTTCTTCCTATAGATTTCCCACACTAAAATAATACGGTTGGCTACAGATTTTTACACACTTATTCTAGTTTCTCCAATCATTTTCAACACTTCTTGCTACAGATTTTTACACTCTTTATTCTCATCCTACAACTACCATTCCATAGTTACTAAACATCTCTACTCAACCCAATACACACCTTGGTTCTCCCATTCACCAAGTCATTCGAAAATGCTTATTCCTACTAAAATTTTGCCATAGTTTGCCTACAACCTGCATACCCAAATCCATTCATTCTCACCAAAATCATTCCTAAACCTAGCCACACCCATACAAGGTCCTACCAGCACACAAGTAATTCACCAACCCGATCCAAATCTCATAAAGCACAATATCTACAATACATAATTCATACACTACTTGGCTCCAAGCCTTCAATATCCAAAAACTTCCACAATTACTCTCTTCTAGTTACTAACAAAAATACATTTTCCATTCCAGTTTTGGTTCATTCATTCATTACCCATCCAATACTAGTACATATAAAATATACATAAGGTAGGTTTTCTTACTTAAATTTCTCACAGTTCCTCTTTTGCTCCCTTCCTTCGCCTTTCTTTCTTTTTTTCGGTCAGTTGGGCAATGGAGTTGCCAACTCCATCCATCCCAACACCCATTACACCAAAATAAATCAATTAAACTTCTAACCCTTAGAATTCACTAATTCAATGAAAGGCTTAGAACACATAAGTTAGGGTTTACCTTTTTGGAATTTTAAGAGGGGTTTTAACCCTTGGTTCAAGAAGGTGATCCCACGACCATTGGAAGGTTGGAATAATGCCTCAAAAGAGAGAGAAAAAATAGAGCTCCATTAGAGGATAAAATCGGCCACACTAAGGAATGGAGTAAACATGAGTTTTTTCATGGAAATTTTTACCTTAATGGAGAGAGGAGACTCCAAGCTTTGATTTGGTACCATTTTCTCTTCAAATGGGCAAAACCCATGGAGATGAACTTTCCTCATTTTGAGATTTTGGAAAAGAGAGGATGATAGAGAATGATGAGGAGATGAAGAATATGTACTTATTTTTGTGATTGGAGCTTTAATGAAGCTTGGGCAAGAGTAAAAGGAGGATTGCCATGGGAGCTGGTTGGGAGAACTCCAAATCCCACAACATCAGAGAAGAGAGGAAGGAGACATGAGAGAAAAAAAAGGGAGAGAGAGAAGAGGGAAAAGTGAAAATGAGAGGTTTGAGAGAGTGTTATTCTACTTTTTGTACTTTTCTACTTTTTTGGCTTCTTATTTAATTAGCTAGCTTAGTGTTGTGTGTGTGTGTGAGAGTTGGATATATTATAAAAAAACGCCCCCACTGTTCACACCTGCTGGAGCGTTTTTTCTGTTTTTACAAAAACGCTCGTTATTTACCCGGTTTTGGTACTATTCACTAACCGGGCCCGTTTCCGGAATTTTCTCATTTCTTTAATTTTAATAGCTCTTCCGCTCCCTTAATGTTTATTTATAGTTATTTAATGTGAACTATAATTTTTACGGGTTCATTTGACCACTCAAAGTCATGTTTCGGGTTTCCTCAAAAAACGTGCGCTAAAGCTTTATTAGCGTTTTATATCACATTATTTGGATCCGTTATTGTCTTCGGCAATCATTCCCGTACATTAATTAGGCATGAATAAGCCTTAGGAATCCACATAATACTCTAACCGAGGTCTCGTACCTCCTATGGTTACATAACGCTTATTTTAGCATTTTTTCGCTTTTAAAGCGTTTGTCATTTCTTTTGGATTTATTTTCCTTACCAAAATTACTTGGCACTATTAGGCCCTTTAAATACCATATTATAAATTTAATTAATCACCATATTTAAGTTCGGGGTATTCAATACCCCCTTAAAGAACTTTGCCTTCAAAGTTGGTGAATCTAATATTGTTACTCGTATAAGTACTCTATGCTAAGTTATGACCTCTAGATATAACTTGTCAAACTCCAAGTGTCTAACTCGATGTATACTACAACATCCAAACAGCATGTCGCTGCATGCATAACAATCAAAAATATCCGTTACAAAGCTCTCCATGGGGTCCGTCCGTAATAATGAGGTACCATCCTCTCGCCATGTCGAGCGATCCTCAGGTACCGGTCACATTTGAACCACTTACGCTTTCTGGTTCACGGGCGTCATGACTAATGGCACTTACGCTTTCTGGCCACGGTCCTTTGGTTCATATCAAATTCACTTGCACATATAGAGATCCTCAACCCTACTCATACTTACTCGGGACTACGCTGCCCCAGTGCCCTTGGAAAAATACAAAACACACACTGTCACCCCGCACCCAACCGGCCACTTAGGACCGCCGCACGAACGGTTGTAGTGGTTTCAAAACTCATCATCAGTTCCACTGACTAAAACTAAGCTTCACCTCCATGGTTTCAACCGGATACCCGTGCCTAGTCATGGAAGATCCACTAGCGCCCCCGTGGGAGCGGTTTCAAAAACTGATCCTCATTCTCAAGTTAAAGAAACATTGTACCAAATTAGTTTTGGGAATTCATTTTCAAAACTTACATACATCTCCCAAGTTACATTTATGATGATTATACCTATTACTAGTGTTATTACTATGACCACTTATGGGGAGCTTCCAGAGTCCTTCAACCCCAATGTGATCAGCATTAGTGCTGAATTATCCTTCCACCGTAATTTGTGTTCGGTTTCCCTTGATTGCTAGCAAATCAAGTTCCACTTCCCACCTCAATACAAACAGACAAATAGTCAAACATTATTTCATTTTCTATCTTTTTAATCTTTCTAGTCATGATCATACACATACATTATCCAATTTCTAGAATTCACCTACTCACTTACTAATCGTCTCATCAATTATTACTACGTCATCTCCAACTACTATACTTAAGAAATTCAAAGATATAATATCCAATAAATTTTCTATCCTCCAATTTATACTCATCAAATACATCAGTTTCATACCGATTTATACTCATCAAATACATCGGTTTCATACCGATTTATACTTCTCAAGTCTCCCATACGTACTCATTCCTCATACTATTACCAATCGGGGTTCTCATTCCCCTGGAGTTTCTCTACTCCATTCCTATTTATTTCTCAAATAACCACAATTACACGATGAGTTGAATACAAAGTTATGTAACATAAGTATCAATCACCAAAATAAATACTTTTTGCGCTATGCGCATTGTAGTTTCGCACCTATCACGTAAAACGTACATTTCGCAGTTTTCGCTCTACCCCCCCCTTAAAGGGATTACGCCCACGTAATCTACCATGTGTCAATGTTGGACATTGGTCGAAGGCATTCAGCCGTCATGGAGTGGTTCAGCTTCCATGCGGTCTATTACACATTGTTCCTTGATCAAAGGGTCTTAATTGTATTACCGGTTAGTCCATGCATCAAGAATTTTCATCAAAGTTTATTTAACTCTTAACCGGGTTCGGTTCTAGCCTAAATGGCTTTAAGGCATTGATGATTAACCTTTTGTTCACTAGGTGTATTTCACTTAGAATTTTGGGCCCGCTAGCTTCTGCTGCGCGACCCTGATAACTTGGGTTATTCGCCCATCTTGTTATCCTTAACGTGCTACACATCACCTTTTTATCCCTCTTTTTGTGGGAATAAGGTTTGTTCCATCAAGCGTGGTATTCTTTTACCGTGTGTGAACTCAATGAGTTTTAGATTTATAACCTACTCTCTGGTAATCTATATACATACTGTTGTGCTTTGTAATGATCATTCACTTGGTTCCTCCGACTTATTGTCGGGTGAGGTTAAGCCACTACTTAGCTGTAGTGCTTTCTCTATTGTCAGTGGCTTCTGAATTCTGCTCACTATTTTGTTTGGTATAAGTGTTCTTTACTCGTATGACCTTGCATTTTCTATGCGTCGGTCGTAGTGACTTTCTTAAGTCTCCTTTCATTTTTTATTCCAATGGAATTCACATCTTGTAATTGTTGGTGTGTTTCACACTCTTTGTGCTTCTTTGGCCTTAGGCCGCACGGTTTGTTTCTAAGCTTTTGCTTAACTGGCTTATGTCATGTTCATTGGTGAAAGAAAGAGTTTACCACGATTTACATTTTCCATATTCCTAGCTATTCCACTAGATCATTAGCTGCACAAGTGCAATACCAAAACACTCAGTCCTACAGAGTGCAGAGGCGTAAACCCTTGGCAGTAAATCTCTTATGTGATCGTAATAGGAATGAATATTTCTGCCTGCCATCTCGTATTTAGCAACTCCGTGTCATTGTGTGGTTATTAACACAGACTGGTCGCTTGCTGCGCACTATGTTCGTGTTTATTTCCAACTTTGGTTTTCATGGCAATTGTTATCACTTAGCTTCTTCTCATGCGTTTCCACCTTTTATACCATGGTTCATCGTTTATACTTCTGAGCTCCTTGAGTATTATTTACTTATACTTTACGTTCCCACATAACGTGTTCGTTCTGAACCGGTTACTCCTTGGTTTGCAACAATTGCTATTTGAAGCTTATTTGATATCGCTTGGCAATAATTGTATGCTCAAGCTTCACCACATTAGTAGTTCTGAAAGAGGTGTATTATTAGATATTCGCTGATGGTATCTCCTCCTTAGAATCCATGTGTTCACCGCGCTCGCGGTCTCACATTTATGAGGGGTATCCTTGCTCGTTGGTTATTAAACTTTTATTGGTGTCGTCCTTCACCACTCTCCACATGGTTCACAATGGGTCTGCAACCGTTGAATTATGTATTGTAATGGCTTCATGGCACACTAGCCATATTGCCTAGGGCTCTGCTCATCATAGGCTGTTACCTAGTGGTTGCTTCTCCATAAGCCCTCGCTGGGTTTGGAGGTGATACTGGACTCCATGATAAGATTGTCGCATCACGCTTCCGTTTGTTGGAGACCCTTTAAGTATCTTGGTATTGATCGGTACCATTTATTAATTTGGGGTATCCCCTGTCAAGTGGAATCCGTTCGGTGTTCTAACCGAATGTTTGTTCTAATTGCATTGACTTGATACCCTTTATGGATTGCTCCTGGGTATTACTGATTATACGGTAGCATCTGGCTGACATTTATGAGTATGTCCAGTTTGTTATCCTACCTTGCGGTTCTGGATCTGAGTTATGCGTTGAGGGTTATGAAGTCTCCCGTTCTTATGGTAGACCATTGGTGTTTTTCCTTATGTTATAACGGGTTTGCTATTCTCTTCGGTGATGAATGGTATTTCTGGTACCTTATAAGATCACCCTGTGTGTTTGTGGTGGTTGTTCTGGGAATTCCATCCCGTTCATTGAACACTGATGTGTTAATGTTAGGCATTTGCCTTACAGTGTTTAGAGTGGGTATTCCTTCCAGTTATCATGCTTTACTTCAATATCTTCTAGACATACCCAATGTCTTTATTCAGTTATTAGTGCTTCTCGCACCTTTAACTCTTAATCATCCTCCTGGAGTGAGTTCTTGACTCCTTAGCTTGTAAGCTCATCTGAGTTCCCTTTTTGCTCGTTGAGGTATCCAACTGTTGTGGTTTGAATTTACTTATAGTCCGTAGAACGGAGTTGACTACTTCCCGTGTTTCGTACACTACATGTATACATACGTGGGGTACCTTGTTGGTACGTTACCACTTACCTAACTATCTGTCAGGCCCGCAAGCTCCTTCGGAGTGCGGTCGTCCCACATCCCGTATTTGGGTACACTTGTAGTGCTCGTCACACGCCTCGGTGAAGCATTATATTGCCAACTCCTCTTGTATCACTCTTTGATACTCACCGTAATTCCGTTAGTTTGGTTTAAAGAAAATCCGAGGTTTAAAAGAAGGGTTTGTGGTTTTGAAAGAAAATTTTGGGTTTTGAAATAACAGTTCGGTGTTAAAAGAAATTCTTCATGGCATTGCCATGTCTGAGGTCTTGACCAAGTCCAGCTTCTCGCTGACTGGTATATTCTTTTGAGGTGATGGTCGGGCCGTTAGGCCTTTCCAAGGTTTCGTCGTTTCAAATTCTTAGGATTGGTGATCCTATATTTGCTTCAATCCTTATGGTGGTACTTTAGTAGGTACTGGTTGGTCATTAGAAGTCTTCCAACTGTCTTACCTTAGCTGCACTTGCCCTGGGTGTAACGCCCTACTTATCATAAATGCAGCGGAAATAAAATACTAAGGCGATTACAGATCATCGGGTTCCAAACACCCGGCACCAAACCTCACCAATTACAACTATGATATTACAAATGCTACGGTCTGAACTCGAGAAAACATAGCATAAAAGAATAATAACAAAATACAATAGCTCTCCAAAGTTCCTAATTCCCACCCATACACTCATACTCTTCGTGGCTACCTGTATAGCAATTCGTACCTGCAAGATGAAACCAAGCAGCCCACCCCAGGAGGGGTGAGTCAGTTCCCTGGAATGGAACTGGTACAACTCTCCAAAACAACAGTTTAAAAGCATAACTCTTAAAAATAAACAATAAGATGAAGCCAAACACTTAGAACAAAAGCAGAAGAACAAGGCACACCAAAACACCAAGTCAAAGATAACAAGTCAAGGATAGAGATAAATAACAAGAAGTAAAGTGAGTCAACTCAAAAGAAACCACGCCAGAAGTTAGTGAACATCCATTGCTTAAGTTAGATTCAGTTCCAATTAGGATTAGAAAGACCCAAGTAGTCACAAGGACTAGGAATGGAGGAAGATATCCAAGAACCCATAACTCAAGAGTGGAATAACCAATTGGGAGAGATGGCCCCCACCGCCAGTCAGTTGTCACAAGGACGAGGTAAACAGACCTCCGCTGTCAGTTGTCCATATGGACGAGGTATAGCAGACCTCCGCTGCCACCGACCCGTTCTCAGTCATCGGTGAAAAGTGAGTGCACCACTTATTAGAAATCCATACCCAATACCAAGATTGACATTTCCCATATTCCCACTAGACTATTAACTGTACAAGTGCAATACCAAAACACTCAGTCCTACAGAGTGCAGAGGCGTAAACCCTCAACAGTCAATATCTAATGAGATAACCAGATAAAAAGGAACCAATGATCATGAGTTGTACATCCAAGGCTCAGTTAGTCACAACAGGCTGAGTTAGTCACACAAACAATTTCCTTTCAAGATACATTCAAACTCATTTAGCGTTTCTCAAAACGTTCCATAAAATTCGTCACCAAAAGCATCTGAGTACGAGAAATCGTACCTGGTATATGTAGAAGCAGTAACCAAACTTGAAAATGCGAACTACTTCCACTAATCACCTATAATTAAAGTATTCCAACATTGATTAGTTAAGGTACTATAACGCTACACATCCTCCATTCTTATTAGTCTATAGTTTTGTTTACAGTTACACCCTCCTAAGGATCTGGCTAGATCTCGTAATTAAATCTTTAATGCATACTTAACTTATTCCATTTACCCACTCCTGATTATAGGTTTAGTTTAATTAAACCCTTTGGTTACGCTTGGCTAATCTTACTTTATCACCTATTAAGGTTTAAGATATGTACCTCCCCCTAATAGTCCACCTAGATGTCACATTAACATTTGATATTTTTAAGCGC